>OY728145.1:1283031968-1283631968 GCA_963277665.1 Viscum album | reverse complement strand
TTTTATTTTATTTCTTTATTTGATATGTTTTTTTTTCTTTTCTCTCAATCCTAAACCCTACTCTACCCACCGCCACCCCCTATCTCTCTTTTTTTTCTTCTTCCTCATTTCTCTCTTCCTCTCCCATTCTCTTCTCATTCTCTTTCTTCTCTCCTCTCTCTCTCGCGGCCTCCCTTATCCTCTTCCTCCGTTCCTCCCTTTCCTCCCACGCGCCCCACTTCGCCCTTCCCTCTCTGCTGTTCCACACCCCCCTCCTCTTCTTCTTCTTTTCCTTCTCATTTCCTTTCTCATCTTCCTCCCTTCCTCCCTTTCCTCCCATGCGCCCCACTTCCTCCTCCCCTCTCTATCGCACCGGCTCCCCCTTCCTCCTCCTCTACCCCGCTGCCAGCCCCCCAACTCCCTTCTTCCTCTCTTCCCCCTTGCCCGGACCAGACAACAGCTCCACAACCCCCTCTACTCGTCGGACAGCAGCCGCCGAAACCCTTTGCTCACCGGACGACAGCCACCGCAACCCTCCGCTCATCGGACAACAGCCGCCGCAACCCCCCGCTCGCTGAACAACCGTTGTGCCGCCCCTCGGTTGTATTTCCAATGTTTTATTTGGTTAGATGTTCGATTTTAATTTATTTATCTTGATTTTATTTTATTGTTAATTGATTTATTTAGTTATTATTGAATCTGGTTATCTGCTGATTAATTAATTAAATTTGTTTTAGTTGTTAATCAACTTAATTAATTTTGTTTAAGTGTTAATTAATTAATCTATTGTTATTAAAATTGTTAATTATTCTATTTATATGAATTGGTTAAGTTGATAATTAATTAATTTAATCTGATAAGTTGTTAATTAATTTATATAATTTGGTAAGTTTTTAATTAATTTAATTGATTATTATTAAATTTGTTAATAATATTATTTAATTGAAATTGTTAACTTGTTAATTAAAGTATTTAGTTAGTTTTGGATTTGTATACCTATTAATCAACCTCCTTAATTGTTTTGGTTTAATTGTTAATTAATTAATTTAATTACTATTGAATCTGTTTGAATGTGAACTGAATTGTTTAATTGAGGATGTTATTTTTTTATGGACCGATAACGTTTCATTGGGTGGGAATTGAGGGTATTTTGGGTCCATTGTTTTAGGACCCTTTTGACGGCTTCATACTGTGCGACCGTCGCACAACAGGAGTTTTGTGCCGTGTCTCTTCACGCACCTGTTTGAGGTAGGTGGTTTCGCATGCTTAGGGCATTTGATCATTTGGTCTGCTGGTTGATTAATTTAATATTTTTTTATTTAAATACTGTTGTGAGTTGTCGGTTTGACTGGTAGAGCATGGGTTTTACTTTTGTTAGTGGATGGTCTAGATCACTGGGTTTATACTGTGTATTGCCTTGGTTTTTGAGTGAATGCAGCAATTGGAATTGATTCTGGTTACTGTCTTAGTGTGCGTCAGAGTGGGTTTTCACTGTTTGGTGTGTTGTTTTATTTTCTTAAAACTTATAAACCAGTTTTCCTAATGTTTGATAAACTTTAATTTGACCCTCGAATTTTCGTAGTTCTTGCATGTTGTGTGGTTCTATGTTGTGTTTGTGTCTTGACCTTGATGAGTAGGGTGAACATGGAATAATGAGCAAAATAGGGGAAGCCTGGGTATTAGGTGGGCGGACTAGACTAGCGTGCTAGTGATACGGGAGTGGCCTCGACCCAGTTTCACTAAGCGGGATTAACGCTTACAACACTAACTAAATATTTGATGATGACTGGAGACCACTACGATAGGAGGTGTTTCCCTGTTGGTGGCTCGTGCATGGGAAATGTATGGTATGGTTCACCAAGATGTGAGGTTCTAGGGTCCCACACAGCTTTAGTACTTAGGGCCTCTCCCACTTTTGTTGCTCCTGTGCGATTATTTAATCATCACTGGTTGGTTTTGGTGACTCCTGTGGATTCAAAAGGTAAGAATGTTTCTGTTTCATTCAATTTCAAAAAACCCTTTTTCCCATTTTGAAACTATCTTCCTTTCTTTAAAAACTGGTTACATCAGGATGTTAGTGCATTTATTTATTTTCCCTAAAATATGAACCTGTGAACTGCTTTGGTCATCTAACCCTTTCCATGAGAAATCTTTTCTTTGGTTCCAACCTATTGAGCGTTTCTCACAACCTACTTACACCTTTGGGTGTAAGTAGATCTCATTATGTCTGATGTAGGAAATTTCCAGGGTTTTGAGCATGGTGGCCCGAGTTGTTAGTTGACTCATCTGATTTGGCGTGGGTGGCGGAGGCCTGACATGGGTATTCTTCGACCAGGTGACTGTTGATGGTTTGGTTTTTGGTCACCTTTTTGGCAGTTGGTTGTGTTTGGGTTGTAGTTTTCCTTTTTTTAGACTCGTTTGGGCTATTTTGTTAAACTTGTGGTTGTAATGTTGCTTTCGGATTTCAGTTTACTTATGGTTTGTTTCTGGTTGTTATACGGGTAAATCGTTCCCAAAAGATTTAAATTGATACCCGGGCACTTGTGCCAGCCCGTGGGGATCGGGAACTCCCTTCCGGCCTTCCCGCGGGCCGGGTCGAGCATTGAGTTGATGGCAACCCGATTCGGTTTGTGACATTTAAGGCAATGCATAAGTAAAAAAAGCCATTTAAATATGAAATTCCACATAATATGACAAAACTAAAATGAAATAATGCCATTTAATTATTCATATGGATATTATAATAGTCAAATAATCACATGAAATACCAATAACCACATTCATAATGATGGAATGCATAATCCCAGACTATCATAACCACATAGTCAAGGCCTCATGCCAAGACTACAAATAAGATTTTGTCAAGTCCTTGTGACAAGACACTAGTTTGTATCGTTAGACCTACTGATGCATCAAAGAGCTATAGTGGGCTCCACCCATCACTTTCTAAGTCCAATTCATTCCACATATGAAAATATTGAAACATAACAAAAACATTCGTATTGAAACTAACATACGAAATGTCAATACATTATCCACAAACCATGAATGGTATAAAAATAACACATCCACAATCAAACATAACTCATTCAACACAATACAAAAGATTGTATTGTAACAGATTATCCTCAATTGAGAATAATAATGGATATTGACATACATGAAAAAAACATCAAAACTATTAGAGAGAAATATCCCCCTTTTTCTTGAAATCATTTAAAAGTCACACTATTTGTCAAGAAGGCATTTAAAAATAGGTTTTTGAATCAAAGTATCCCATACCACTTTGAAACTTTTAAAAGGAATTTTAACTTTAAAACTTTAATGTCCATATAAATAAATCCTTAAAACCATTTTTAAAACATGGAAATTAATGAGAAAGATTTAGAATAATAATTCATTAAAACATTTAAAATGATATTTTAGATAGAGTTCCTAACCAAAAGAGAGACACTTGAATAAAAATAATTGAGGTAATAAAAACGTTTTAATATCATGAGAATAAATGGATTCAGGGTATACTATGTCAATGTATATTATATACACCATATAATAGTTATTTGGTGTATAACAACAAATAACTCTCAATGGAATGTAAATTGAGATGAATTCTCTTATAAAGACCATATACTTAGGTTAAGGATAAATCAACAACATAATTATGTGTGATAATTATAAATACACTCAATATCATTGGATATTCAGTGTAAATCAAAAAGAAAACATTCACACATATTCTTGTAAAAACAACACCAATGAATTGGATATTTAACTCAACAAATGGAGATTGAATTAAAATTAATATTATCAAGTTCATATCGATGACTTGAGAATTTATCAATGGAGTGATTATGTGTATCAAATTTATATCCACATAAAGGGGAGTAGAAATTATGACATAAGAAAATGAATAGTGATTCGACACATAATCTTGGAGTAAATAATCAATGAAGTATGAATAAAGCTGAATGAGTGGAAATTGAAATTTCAAAATCCCTTATCGATTTTGTAACATACGAAACATACAACCATGAAATAATGATCATATAATAATGATGTAAATATCTATAAATTAAAGTATAATACAAAATAAATAAAATCATGGGTAGTACACACACCACATGCAATAAATTAGTTGTGAACAATGGAAATATCACAGAATTAAAAGTGAGATAAGAAACCCCTTACTTTGTACTTTTTCCTTGGTCGGGTGTAGGTTAACCTCTTGTATAAAGGTGAAATAATTGTTATTGAATTAAAAAATAATCATATACATTAATATTATATCATATTTGATCTTTTAACATTGATTTTTTAATAATATCTTAGTATTATCGTCATTCCGAGTGTTAACAGATTCGTTTTCCATTATATTATTTGTTATGTGATCCATATTTTTTATGGATGGGATGTATCTTATTTATATCCAGAATGATATCATGTCTCTAAATATTATTTTTAATCATCAAATTAAATTAAATCTTGAATGGACACTATGGGTAATGAATCTCATCACGTTCGTGGAGAGGGTAGTCCGTACATACGCACGAGCGACAATATCATTCTTTTGATTTTAAAATAATAACTAATTGGATGGTATGACATATATAAATAATAATAATAATTTTATATTTATTATTTACATCAATTACACAAAATTATCATTCCCATCCATATAATAATGAATTGAATAACAATTACACCACGACGTGGAGACGGTAGGTTGTACGTACGCAAGTATGGTGACATGTCAATAAAAGGATGGATAGAATACTGAATATGGTTATACTATATCTATAATAACATCACAGAAAATAGAATATACTAGAATGATAATTTTAGAATGGAAATAACAAATAAAGAAGAAGTGGAAGAAGAAAGGAACTTGAAAGAGTGGTGAAAACATTACCTCTTCTTCAGGTTCTGCCTTTTGATTTGTTCAAAAGGGCTCCATTGGTTGGTTTTTGACCAACAGAGAGCCTCTAGGATGAAGTGAGCTAAGTTGAGAGAATATTTGGGCCTGGGTTGGCTGATCCAAAAGTCATTTAAGGTGTGAATTAGAGGGAAGGTGGAGTGCCTTTTTATAAGAGGGTTGATGGGCACCTTAGGAAAAGCTAGAAATATTATTTTATAATAAAATTATTTTAGTATTCTAATGGCTCAAATGTATATTATTTAAAGGATATGGAGGGTATGGCTCAAAAAACACTCAACCAATCGGTTTTAGATAGGTTTGGGTCACTACATTAACTTTATCATTTTGATTTAACTCTTAGTTAAATAGTTTGACATTTACCATATCTGTTTGTATTTTTATAATATATAGTTGATAAACTTACTATATACTTCAAAGCGACCCCAAAGTGGTCCATTAATGATAAAACTATCATTATATATTTCCTTTGTCCGATCTTTAGATTTTTAGGAATATAATATCAATTAATAATATAATATTTGTTTTAAAAAATGATTTATGTCAATTTTGACACTATTTAATAATTAATTTTTGTTAAAGTCTCAACAACTTTATTAATTCTAAATAAAATCATTTAAACAATAATAACATTTCATATTAACCAATAAAATTTGTTGATGTCATCAAATCTTTCAAATTAAATTTATTTTAACATTTATATGACCAATTATTTGATTCATTCATTAATAAGGAAAATACTGCGTCATTATTGTTTTATAACTAAATTTAATTATTCAATGTCTAAAAATTATAAATAAAATAACATTATCTAGGATATATTTTTACCTTTCTAATGAGAATTTATATTCAAAGTTATATCATTTATAACCCTATGTAAATATTTTTTTACTAAAAGATATATGCTTATGTCATTTTTGTATTTACTTTAACATAATTAATATAAAGTGTCATTATCACATAAAAGATTCTCCATGGGGTCCCAAAATCGACCCAAAGATTCCCATGGTCGGAAATTTATCATCCAATAGGGTTAGGACACGTTTTAGGGTAATATAATATTATTATAATATTATTTTTACCCTTATTAACAGATTTACCCTTTAACCATGGTAAATAAAATATTTACCGAAATAATTATTCAAAATATCTTAAAATAAATGTTTCCAATTTATACAATTTGGAAATCTGGATTATAAATATGGAATCCATTTTTCTAAATTCAAAACAATGAAGTGGCAGAAATTAATTTAAAATTAATTCTCATTGTTAAAACAAAAAGCGTGTTATTATGAAATAATAACTATCAAAAGATTGAAACTTGCTTATGTTCATTTTGAATGTGAAATTATGTCCAATGACCAACATTGGATTAAATAGTAAAAATATAATATAATTATAATTTCAAATCACTCAAATGCATAATTTATCACTATTAATTATTTCAATTAAAAAGGTTGTTTTTAATTAAAATTTAGTAATTTTCAAAATTCATCAAAATATTATAGTTATCAAAAAAGTACCTAAAGTTCACCCTATAAAAATTTTGATATTCTGAATCCAAAAATAAAGTCCATTTTGAAAAAAAAATGTAAAAAATTTCAAACAGTGGGTATTACTATTCATAACGGCATGTTTGATTGGTTGTGGGGTGTTAGAATCTCGAAGTCGCGTACAATGCAAGATATTTCATTATTCAAAGGAAAACGTACTATGGAAGCTTGGGGTGTTACAAAAAATAACCATGTGTTTCCACTCCCTAACTTATAAAATGACACCACATATCCACCTCACTTCAAAACATAAAAACCAATTTCATTATCCAGTACATGAAAAAATAAATTCTACAATTCACTCCCATAATCCTAGAATCCAAACATTGTGATAAAATACAACCAAGGAAAGACTCTTGTGAAAACCAAAAGGATATACCTGAAAAGGAGGTATCTCTTATCAGTGAATGTTTTTTTATTTTTTACTCAAATCCATGTAATTAATTTTATAGCATTATTAAAAAATAAATTATATAAATTAAAAATAATCATACATTTTCATGTTATGTTTAAGACTAAAAAAACATACCTTCCATCAAATGTATCATGAAATCTACGTTTGGGTGTAAGATAGACTACCACATCATAAACAGATATCGTTTGTTTTTTCATCACCATCTCTAAAGGTATGGAATAATGATGAAAATAGAATTTATACAAAATATTTCTTATAATACTGTTTTTCTGTTTTTATTTAATTATTATATAAAAAAAAATTCACGCTTTCCATTTTATGGGAATATGATAACATCTTTAGTTTGCACGACATAATACCACCTGGTGAAGCGATCTTGTTCATTCAGGATTTTGATGTATTTTTTTAGAGTGTGTTTAATGTGAATACCAAAAATATATGAAAATAATAATAATATATGTATTATATATCATTCACATTTCCTTCTATCAAATATAAAAGATAATGGGAAACAATATTCATGCATACACAGAACCTACAATCTCCATGAATAGTGAATTTCATTTTATGTCACTATATTTTATTTGTTTCTATGAGTAAATATATAAAATTTATATAGGATATTTATTTCATGGATACCATTATTTAGATGTTGGAAGTATTACCAAAATTATAGAAAAAATAAAATTACAACACAAACATGTACGAAAAACCTTGCGGTTATTAATTAAAACACAATATTAACATGGGATTGTTAATAAAGGAGAAACATAAAATCACAAGAGAATGATATATGGTAAAATATATATGAATATGGTTTCTTATTAGGTGTATTATAAAGACATATATATCTATATAATAATTGGTTTGAATGTGTCTGTCGACGCCAAAATCCAAAGGAGGGGCCCTTCGGTCGGATGAAAGAGCTCTGAATGAAGCTGGGATGAAGAAAAGGAGATCATTGGACCCGGGGGATAGGCGCACACAAAATTCAAAAAAACATGTGAAATCAACCTTTGGAGTGCAAAACCATTGTGCTCCGGCATTCGATTCGGTGCCCAAAATGTTGCCTTCTCCTTCTGTCCACTCCGGCCACGCTTCCACACCGAAGGCTCCGTTGAAAGGCAGTTTGCATGCATGGGCCCACTTTCCCACCAAAGGCACCATCGAAAGAAGGTTTGCATGTGGGGGCCCATTTTTGTGCTGAAGGAAATTACGAACGGCCTTTTGCGTGCCGACTGTGCCGGCCGCTCCAGCCCCCGCATTCGGGCCCAAGGCGTTGTCCAAAGGGCGTTTTCACAGCTGGGGCTGGTTCCGCCCAGTAGGCGACATCAAATGCCTGTTTGCAAGACCGACCCCATGTCCACACAATAGGAGAGTCTTCCAGGGTTTCCACATCCATTTACTGCACAAATTTCCCTTGCGCAACAATCTGGGGACTTCAGATATAAAACAAACTCCCTCCCCTCCCATCGAAGGATAGTAGCCCGAAGACGAAGTGACCGTATGCTGCACGAAAACCCCGTCTTCTATGACCGTATCAAAACCCATGGACTTTAGATGATTGTTGCTGTGTGATAAGTTGGGGGCACCTTCATATGAGCCCTCAGATCCTTGCAGATTTTCAATGTTCTTTGTGTGCTATGGTCTCATCTTGCACACATGCCCCATCTGCAATAGGCGTCCTTGTGCGCCACCTTTTCGACTTGCGTGCGAGCCTGCTTCATGCATGCCTTCAGTCCGACTTGTGCCCAAGCCCCTGTTTTATGGGAAAAAAATCTATCTTGCATGCCAACCATCCATCTTGCATGCCAACCCTTCCTCTTGCATGCAGACTTCCAATTTTACCTCAGTCCATTCTCTGATGCGCTCCATGTGCTGCCCTCACCTTGAGGCACCTTGTTCAAACCACTATTATGTGTGACACCCCTTCATCACACACTCATTCACTATTTGGCCCCTCAGGATTACACAGAGTAATTTCAATGTCACTTGGACAATGTTGCACATTGGGTTGATTTGCATCATGCTTCTTCGCATAGGCATGCTAACGGATATTGCTTATTCGCATTTCCATGCTAACATGGACCCCCTAATGGATCATTCCATGACACCCCAATCCATGGTGTAGCCTGTCACCTCTCTTCACCAAGGTACATAGGGTACCTGTTATGTAAGTCCTAGGGTGCAGTGTTAATCCACTTCATCCGAGATGCCGAATGTTGAATCTCCAATCATCGTCGTCCTCAGCACATGACGTTAAACTATGAATTACCCCATGCATCCTACATGGGGAAAGGAAAACCATCTTGTGGTAAGTCCCTAGATTTTCTTTCTAGAGGTAGCATTCCTATCCCTCCTTTCTTTGCTGCCAAATCCCTCTCTTGCTGGGATATGTCACGACAAGGCCTCCATCCCGGAGTAAGTCCCAACCTCTTCAAGCCGCTAACCATGCATAAGCCCCTGTTTCTTCTTTGGGCTATGATCATGTGTAAGCCCCGCATCACCTCCATCAGATTCACCTTTTGCGACATGATTTTCAGGTATCTACTACCTCTTATTTCCCACACTGAGCATGAATCACATGGGATGAGAGAAATCACCCATGATGAAATCTTCTCTGGGAAGCCTAGAGTGTAAGCCCCAAACCACCAGAACATCATGGTCTTTGATCCTCGCTATGGAGAGGTATGTAGGATTCCTCCAAGAGGTTTATTCCCATGAATTAGTCACTCTAACCACCATTACGTTGGTCCACCCCCATCCTGCATGACACTAAACTATAGACCCCAATCAGTGGTAAGACATTGTTTCCCCGGTCAGTGGTAGGCCGTTTCACACCAAACACACATACATGAACGATGTGGTCGTTGATCCTAGACAAGGAAAGGTACATAGAAAAACTCATGAAGGTTCAAGCCCAACAGTCTATTGGTTCTGACCAACTTCACATCGGTTCCCATCCCCACATGAACTACCTAGTCTTTGATCCTTACTAATGAAAGGTTCGTAGGAAGCCAACATGAGGTTCAAGCCCACGACCCACTGGTCCCAAACATCTTAATGTAGGTTCAACGACACCTTGGTCCATCTCTGAGCGTATCCCCCAAATTACCATATCACCCGAACAATGAGTTCTTTGATCCTTGCTGAGGTGAGGTATGTAGGAAGCCTCAAAGAGGTTCAATCCCTACAATCAGTCGCTCCGACCACCTAACCATCAGTTCAACCCCATCAAGAAGTATGTATTTGTGACCTCAATCAGTGGTAAGCCGTTGACATTCTTATCTAGTGGTAAGATGTTGCAACCCCATCTAGAGGTAAGCCATTGAAAACCCTAATCGGTGTTAAGATGATGTCAGATCAACTATATTGACTTTGATTACCTCCTACAAGGATACGAAGGAAGCCTCTTCGAGGCTCAAGCCCAAAACCATCGTCATACTCATGAAGGTTCCATCTCATTCACCATCCCCTTCATTCAACTGCTCCATCATCCATCCTAATTCTTATCAGGGCCACCACATCCTGGTGAAATCATTTTATCTCATTCCTGATTCTCCTCAACAGTAATTGGGAAGGCAACCACACGTTGGTCCAAACATTAATGTTCCCTCCATGTGTTGCACCCATTAGATCCACTTTAATCAGTGATCTGATCAGTCTGATCCATCTCCGCTGGATGTTAAACTTGCGACATACCATGTGTTAAACATGGGAAGTTGAGGAAAACTTTAGAGACATGCTTGTGGAATATAATTCCTCATATTCGACATGGGATGGCTCAGGATTCGATGCGCTTGAGAAGCTCTATAAGAAGGCAAAGATACCCAAACGCGCCAGTGTCACAACATCCAGACACTCAAGTGATGTCCAACATGACTAATCCCCTGACCGAAGGTTGCTGCCTGAACATGACGCCTTGGAATGTCCTGACTGAAGTAGTGTAATTATCTGGTGTTCATGAAGATATGGAACTAGGAAGAGTTAATGAAAAAAGTCTTAAATCTATAAGGGAGACCCAGACTAGGTGACATGTTCTGAGGATAAATCCATGGAATGAAGAATAGACATCCCATCATCCAATTTTTATCAAGGAGAAAATTTCCCTGAAAAAGGTGTGGATGCCACCTGGGTTTGGAAAGCGGGATTTCAGGGAAACAGATATCTTCATCGTCCAAAAAAATGAGATAGACGCACGCACCCCAGTGAAAATGTTGGAAACAGAAACAGTGAACCCAACCTGAATATATTCTCTTCAATATGGAGATTAGTAGTGCTCGAGGCATCTATGGACAAAAATTTGGGGTAGTAGAACGTTGGACATACCGTTCTGTGACATTGTTAGTGTGGATCCCTCTTACTTGTCATGGAATACTGAATGACATTGGGGAATTGGTCATCGATTCCTTTTTCATTCAACACTAATGAGTTAATCTCTCTGATTTTCAGGGAACAACTTGCTGCACTCAGAACAAGATCACCTCCTGCACACTGACACAGGGGTAGGGGTAGTGCCAATGTGATAGTCCCGCGCAGTTCTGCCTCTTCCACAACGATCTATGCGCCCATGGCCCTGGGGGGCTCACAACCCATCTCCGTATCCGAGGTTATCCAACGGAGGGTGATAAACGGCCTATTGCATCGTTATGAGGAGAAATTCATAATCTCGACTCCGGATATGGACCTCCTAGACCTAGAGGCATCTAATACCATCATGAACGCCATACCCAAGGGTCGTGTAGGTAGCCGCTACTCACCATGATGACATATAATCGTTTTGGGAGCCTCTCCCCTAAACTCATTGATGACTCCATGCCTTACGCTGATGAGGTAGTTCACATCCGGCCCAGCCCGGTCATAGTAAAATTCTACGGGCTCCAAGCGAGGGCTCCCACCTGGCCGCGTCAGCGTCGCCGACCGATTTTTCTGGATGAGAAGTAGGTAAGCCACATACCTACACCACTGGCTTCGATTCTTTTGACCTGACCCCAACGTCGGGTGCAAGCTGAGGAGGACGCTGACCAAGGAGAGTCAGCGTCGATGGCAACTGTGGCCCGAGCCACCACTGACACATATCATTAGTTTCCTATATACACCGAGCAGAGCCACTTATTCACCCAACCAGGATCGAGGCCCCAACCACCCCATGGGAGGGCTGGGTTGACTCTCTTGGTTGTCGGCACAAGTAGTGGCCACCGCGAGCTACCCACAATAATGCCACCCAGTACAGAGGTCCTATTTGTAAAACTACCTCGGAGAGCTCATCCCTTCCCCGCTTTGAGGCATGACATGGAGGTCCACCCCATGGCACCATCAAAACCAATGAGGTCCTTCCAAGTGGCGGTGACACTCTATATGGAAGTCTCTTCCATGCCCATTACTCTGGGTATGGAGCCATTCCTCTTTCCCCTGACCACCGGTGTAGGGACATTACCCATATGGTCTCTCTTCAATGTGGGGATCCTCCCTGTGTCCACAGAGCATCTATTGAAGGTCATCATCGCATTGGGAACCAGAGGAGAGAGTTCCATCCTCGTCTCACTAGAACCCAACACGGAGGTCCTACCCATGATTAGCTAGATCGATCCAAGGATCCTCCTCATACTGAGGTCATCAGGGGAAACATGCATGAAGGTCCTCCCCATACTCATGCCAGTACTAGATGAGTTATTTCCTTCTCCAGTGCTATACCTGGTGGAACTCCCCATGTCCCCTTCGAAATTTCTCCTCGTGCTTCTCACACTCTGTCTTACTCAGGTGGAAACCCTCTCTGCCTGTGCACCAGTGCATCCGAAGGACCTTGGGTCAGAAATCACCACTATCTCAAGGAGCCACCCAGGGGAAAGAAGGTGGGTCATCATCAACATAAAGAATAATTCATGGAAGGTATTTATGGAGATCAAACAAGTTAACTTCTTAGACTCTGAAGCGGAATATGAGTCAGCATGGGAACCATCCTCTCACTGTTCCGAGTCTAGGGCTGGGGAAGGAACAAGGCTCCTCATCCTAGTACTCTTGGAGTGCGAGGTCTATATGATTCCCACATCCCTCTACCGTTATATCCAGGTGGATGAAAGTCTTTTAAACCTCACAGGTTACAATTGAACAATCACCATTGTGGTCACTAGAAGCGCTCTATACCTCAACAAGAGATCAAAGAGAGCTATTGTGGGGACCAATGGTGGGAGAGTAGCTTCACGAACTATTTCCAGAAGCCCTAGAACTAGATCCCAGAACTACAGCCGTCATCATATCTTGACACGATGTAGCGGCCAGGTCGTTACACTCTTCAGAGGAAAGACAGAGATTTGGCGGCCTGTCAGACCGCTCGCCGTACTCTCCACCGGCTAGCCCGTCGTCCCAGTGGTCTGTCTCAGTACTGCTGTCAGTTTCTCATCCACCCCTTGATGAAGAATGGGGAAATAAATGGCCATAACATGAATCCGATCCTAGGAGATTATATAACATCCTCGTGGTAGACCACTTCCAGGAAATATTCTGGCCCGTGGAAGCACCAAAGTTTTGCGCACCGGAATCCCTCACCCTAGAGAAGGTTGAATGTTTCTCCCAAACCCTTTGGGAAATGAACATTCAACTTCTTCATTAGAGAGTGGTTTATCCCAAGAGACACACACATTTTTATGTCATTGGTGAGAAATTTCGTTTAATCTATCTGGCTGCGCTCCCTATGGTCCAGCGCCCCGAGTCACCAGGTTGCTGCAAGGCCCTCTAAGAGCAATGAGTTCAGAGTTTCAAGATACTCCTCAAGGTTATAAAAGATTCTTCCCTCCACATGTATATCCATGGATGGGGTTAGTATGTTTCCCTTATCATCATTCCTATCTGGCTGTATCCTGACTTGCGGTAGACTGACTTGCAGTAGCCTGACTTGCTAGGTGATGTCGAGGGAATGCCCCCCGGAAGGGTCATGATCAACAAGGCCAACATAATGGAAGATGAGGATGAGTTTGAGCTTCTTGATTGGTACTTACCTCATGATAGTTTTCCACCATTATTGGAACCATCAGGGAGGGTTACTCGCTATCAAATGAACCTAATAGGTATATATGCACCCATCGAGGAAATAATACTCAGCAGGAATGCCGGTATGGTTAAAGAGAATGTCAGAGCTACCAAGCACTCCGACCTATCTGCCTTAGTGAAAAATAAAAGTGGAAGACCCTGAGAAGGACACATTATGCCAGAAACTAGGTATGAATAAGAAGTTGGCCGATAATCTATTGGTTGAACACTCTGTAGAGCGACGGCCGGACTACGGTTATCCTAGGCTAGGGCAGTAGGCGTAAGAACAACTTCTCATGGCAAGCTGCATCTAGGAAACCCTGACCATCCGACCCCTCAGAAGCAGTTGAGGCCAGAACTTATGGAAAGAGGGCACATTATGTCTCACCAAACCCTCTCGAACAACGTGATAATCCATGGGACCCAGCTCGTGCTCCTCCATCCGCCCTGAGGGTTGTGCCACCAGCCACTCCCCAAGCCTCTAGGCCTGCTTAAATTGTTGAAGAACCTGCCAATGCCCTCGTGGTTAGGGATCCCTGTCTTGATAGTGAGCCCTCCTAGATGATCCAATGGGAGAACTCATTGTCCGCCTTGAGGTGTTGGAATCATGACAGGTGGAAATCTCGCCTGATGGAAAGCCATATTAAGAAAGGGTAGATGATATGCCCAAGAGTTAAGTAATACCACCTTCTCCCCTTTAATGGGATAAGGGACCCGACACAACACCTGGACCACTTCAACTCAAGGTGTGGGACACTGTTAGTGACTCCAGTATAGTAGAATGATTCCAACCTCCGCTATTTTGTTCAGACATTGGGGGGCCTTCATTCGTCTGGTACAACCACATTCTATTCAGATCCATAACTAGTTGGGAGGACCTTCATAGGAAATTCCCCTACTAGTTCAGCTCCACCAAACGGAAAATGATAATCATAGACCTCTTTTATTGCAAAAAGGAGCCTGATAAGCGTCTCACATAATTTATCGCCCGTTGGAATGTACTCACGTATTCCCTTGACATGCGACTAACTCAAGATCAATTACTAATGATATTGTAGGAAATTTCAAGATGGAACTAGTTCCCTATCTAATAACCCATAACTACCCTTGGGGATTTCTAGACATCTCTGATAAGGCCCAACACTAGGAACAATCCTTGCAATAGGCCAGCAAGACATGTCTGTTGCCCCCTATAATTCTCGCGAGAAGGGTTGTCAGAGATAAGCATAACGTGGTGGCCCATATAGAGGCCCCCAGACAGCTGGAATTATTACAGGTGGGGCCACATCTCAAGCCTTTATGAGTCCCACTACCATATGCGCAACCTCTACCCTGTGGCAGCTTCCTCAGAATCGGTAGGTTCCCCCGCGAAATTCGCTGCCACCGCATAGGAGGGACAACAAGGATCTTGCTCCTTGACAGGCCCCTACAGCTCATCGTTAGTGCCAGTTTCCAAGGCCCCCTTTCTAGACAGAAGAAATTTACCCAACTTGTTCGAATAGAATTAGGACCCCGACTATTTAAAAAGTGTCATGGAACAACGAATTGTGCATTTTCCATAATGCAGAAGGCCAAAAGAGGCGAACCTCACTGATCTCTCTAACTACTGCCCCTATCACCGGATCTTGGGACACACCCTCAAGAAGTTATATGTGTTCAAATATTGGCTTCCAGACCTGGTTGATAATAACATAGTTACGCTGGGCCCGACCCCAGCATAAGTGGCAGGTTTCTTCATAAGGATAGAAAGTAGCAGCAATAGTGAGGGCGAGTGGCAGCAGGTTTCTAACTATGAGTCCTGGAAGTATGAAGACTGGGTGGCTCAGAAAATAGTTGATCATGCCCATGGTATCATTCATGCACGACTGAATAAGACAGAGCATTCAGAGGTTGCAGCCGCCACTTTTGCATCGTCATCTCAGCCGACCCCTTCTCAGAAGAGCAATCGTTGACGGTGCAAGGGAAAGCAACATGCCATGCCAATGCCATCATCATCCCACACTTTCAGAGACATCAGGCCTCTGGAGATGGGTATTCCTCCCAAAATATTCCACGTAATGATTGAATCTTCAAGTGACACTCAAGGGTATGCTTCAGTTAATACTGTGGATTTGGTAAACCCCTATATGACTCCCGACTATGGGGAGCACCAGGCGATCCTACTCAACATCCCCAGTCAATGCCAACGTCTGCAGAGCCGTAAGCATGTGGGTTGTTAAGGCACATCAATTGGCACCTCTATCTAAGTCGTGCATGCAACTAAGACAAGAAAGTATGACCAAGGTAGAGCTCAGCATGCACAACCACTTCATCTAGTGTCATCAGGCTTGCCTCCAATACAGTTTGTACTGCTAGATCAGGCAGAGCCACATCCACCTTGTCGTGACCATCATTGACCAGATATTGGATAGTTTCAGTCCTCTTAACCTCATCTAGTAGCTACATTGAAGTATTCAACTAGTGAGAAGCAGGATATGCCCAGCACCAGTCAGCCGCCAGCCTAGCCGGTAGGGATCGCCATTCCTCCTGTCACAGAGCGGCCTCTGGCAAGCATAAGTTCATGCATGTCATGAATGTATGATGTTCTCATGATTATTGCCAGCATCCCAATGAGGCCTTCCATCCACAAGGCCCTATTCTTATTGTCATATATACATGAGGCCTTCGCTAAATCTTTAAGAAGTCCCCTCTAGATTAAGAAGGAGGTACCAGCTGCAGAATCCTTTCATGCAGAAGCGGTCAAGAAAGATGAATGTCAGGACATAATTTAGTTCTCTAGAGAAGATGATGTCTTCCCATATAGGGACACATCCTCCCATTTTACATCACTTTAAAATTTAATTTCGTGGAGTTATGTCTCTATCTTGTTGACACCAGCTCCAAGATTAACCTTATCCTGACATGGACACTACGAATGCCAGGGTTACCCGACGATAACCTGACTCCCTCCGATTTAACAATCCAGTGATACGATAGGAAAAAGAATACCCCAGTCACTACAATCCATTTTTAGTCCTAGTTCGATGGCCTAGATATCATCACTGAGTTTATGGTTGTCTCCCAAGACACCATGTACAATGCATTGAAAGACAGGCCATGGCTCCACCTGCACGTGGTGGTCCCTTCATCATATCCCCAATGCCTCAATTACTCCCTCAATGTTCGAGTAGGTGTAATCCATGGTGACGCATCCCCTTTCACCTCTAGTGAAGATCGATACCTGGATGCCGACTATTACAAGAGAAAGGATAACCAGATTCAGGCCAGTGAGGTCGAACCCACCGCGGTATCAACTGACCCTTGGGTAGGTCTGGATGACGCTTATGTCCTCCCGATACATTGATTGGAGGCCAAATCCCCCAACATTCGGCAATGTTTTGTTGTCTCTGGTACATGGGTGAATCATATTCCCAAGTCCAAGTGAAGGTGGAAAATCCCCTCGTAATTCTACACAAATTAGGCTTAGGTGATCTCAGAGCCTCATACCCCGATAAGGTATCGGGATGTTTGCCCCATGGCAACGAAAGTACATCATAAGTGACTATTTCTCGGGGCTAGAAATAACCAGCTCAAGCCTATCTTCCACTATTTCTTTGATATCATCAAGTGTGGCCCCTTGGGCCAAAGACCATATGGGATCTAGTTGACATCCCACATTGTTATGGTTTCGGCAGTACCTGAATCTGCCGATGCAGTGAAAACAGCTACTCAAGCAAGTACCTGCCTACCATTAGAATCTACCGACCCATAGCAAGATTCTCCCAATGGGGATCCTTACATTGTACATGAAGAATAGGATTTAGAAGACTCTCCCCCACCATTGAAGAGGGGGTCTCTAACACAGTCAATGAATTTGTACTGGTGAACCACGATAGCGAGGTTGACCCATGACCGACGTTGATCAGTGTAACCATGCATCTGGAGGTGTAGCACCAATACCTAGACATCCTAAAACAACATTGTGATGTATTTTCCTAGAGCTATGATGAGATGCTAAGGCTAGATCCTTTGGTATCCATCCACCGCCTTGGACTCCAGACAAATCATCGTGGATTCAAGGACCCTCCCAAGAATATGCAACTTTATCATCGTTCTATGGTTGTGGCCAAAGTTGACAAGATCATAAGAGCCAAAATTTTCATGTAGGTCCAGTACCCCAAGTGGCTAGCCAAAATTTAGTCTTCTAGGAAGAATAATGGATAGATCAGAGTCTACATCGACTTCTGAGATCTCTATTGTTAGTGCCCGATGGACTATTATCCCCTTCCACTGATAGAATTGTTGAATGATGATGTGACAGGGTTCCAAGCCCTTTCCAAGTCCACTTAACCTACATACATTGATTCATCGTGAATCTGGATGGCATGTTTTTTCCCTTTTCATAGATCATGAGGAAAGACTATGCCTATGAGTGGGACAAAGAGTGAAAGACTGCATTTGAGGAAATCAAGTAGTATCTACTCCAGCCTCTGGTCTTGATGCCACCCACCTACGGAAAACCACTGATCATGTATGTGACTATCGTGCATCTATCTCATGGAACCTTTCACTCCCAAAAGAAAAGTGAGGGAACTAAAAACAGTCTCTACTACTCCAGCTCCATACTCCTCAATACGGAGACCAGATACCCCCCCTTCGAGAAAAGTCTCATTCCATTTGCATTTTCTATGAAGAATTTGTGACGTTACCTGCAGCACCATGAGGTATAGCTACTATCTCGGGTAGACCCACTGAAGTACATTCTGAACCACTCCGTGTTGATAGGCTGATTGGCACGGTGGGTGGTAATCATCAAGAATTTTGACATCAGGTTCATTCCCCAGAAGGATATTAAGGGACAAGAATTTACAGATTTTCTTGCTTCCCATCCAACCCCCATATACCAATCCCTAGTCATCAATTTTCATGATGAGGAAATCCTCTCGGTAGATCATTCCATCCCGTGTGAAAAAATTCATGTCGATGGTGCCTCCTGGAGCCCCACTAACAAGAGGGTCAATGATCCCAGACTCAACAGAATAGGCCAGGCTATTTTCTTTATTACCCCAGCGTAAGACATCATGTCGCACTCATTCATATTTTTAGAAGGCTATGCCAGCAATGAAGCAGAGTATCAGGCCCTCATCACTGGCCTCGAGCTGGCCCTCGAGATTGATGTTCCCCATTTACAGGTGAAAGGGGACTCCGAGCTAGTCATCAAGAAAATCAGTAGTGACTATGTCATCAGAAAGCGAGAGATCATACCATTTTTGGGGCGCACCCTTCAGCTAATGGCCTAGTTTCCATCTTGGTAGGATGTTACTCTTGACCCTGGATATCAGAACGACTAAGATGATGCACTGGCTGGCCTAGCTGCTTCACTTGCAGAAACTAAGCCGAATGATTTGATTATACATGTGGCACATTGGAGATTCATTTCTCTCATCACCCCATATAATGAAGACGGCCCGTGGGTAAGCCATCACACCAACAGAGCCTCCACTTCGGGACACCCAGGTTCCTCAGATGCAGTGGTTAAAGTGACCCCTGAATAAAGAGCCCCCTTTTTCGAGTATCTCCTAAATGGTTACCTCCTGGATGATCGAGCCAACCATGAGCGAATTCGACGTTGCGCACTGCAGTTTACCCTCCAGAGTGGTCCCAGTCTTGAGAAGACCCTCTACGAGAGTGGGATTTATGGTGTTCTCCTATATTGCATCCAAGGAGTTGATATTTCACATTTCATAAAAGAGGTTATTGCTGGTTCTGCGGCACCCACCAGACTGAACTGAAGTTTTTCCATCAGATCCTAAGGCTGTGGTACTTCTGGCCCGCCATGATCCATGATTGCATCGAGTTCACCAAACGGTGTCACACGTTCCATATTCATGCTAACATTATGCATCGACTTCCAGAACATCTCCACTCCACCAAGTACTGTTGGTCATTTGTGGTGTGGGGGATCGATATCATAGGACCATATCCATTGGTGACCACTCACTAGTGCAGATTCTTCCTGACCACTACAGATTTCATTTCTAAGTGGGTAGAGGTAATTCCACTGAAAGAGGTCATGGCCCATTCTATCGTCGATTCAAGAGCTCCTATATCATTTTCCGATTTGGAGTCCCTCACACTGTCTTCATCGATAACAACACCAAATTCCGAGCAGCCAAGCTGAAGAAAGTGTACTCCAAGTAAAACATATGTTCGAACCATACCTCCCGCTATTACGCACATGGAAATGGGAAGATCATGGAGTTCATCAATTATCTCTATAACATTCTACAAAAAATGGTTGGTCAGAATTGTTGGAACCATTGCTGTTCAATCCAGGAATTGGAGTTTGGTTTGTGTTTGTTTTCAATCCTCAGTGGAAGTTCTGAATGTGTGCCAGCAAAGTGATCATACAGTTCAAGAAGACAACATTATTGAAGGTGGCGCTGTTTCCCAGTGTTTGCCAAATTTTTGGGCCTCAAAATCGGAAAATGAAGACATGGATTGTCTGCAAAAGGAGGTTCTCACAAAGAGGAAGTGGTGCGTGAAAAATAAAAGGCTTGCGCGAAATACTCATGTTGGGTGTGGAGAACAGCGGGATTCGTGAAATAGTGAATCGAGGTTTTTCGCGCAAATAGTGTTTCAAAATCAGATTGGGGAAAAATGGAAAAGGCATGGGCTGCGCGGAAAATAAGGGCTGCACGCGAAATACTAGAGCTGGGCGCGAAAAACAGCGTGGTGCGCGAAATAGCGAAGAGAAGTTTTTCGCGCAAACAATGTTTCGAAATCAGAACGTACAAAAATGGAAAAGGCATGGGTTGCATGAAATATCTGATGATGAGCACGAAAAACGGTATCGGCACGAAAGATTACGCACCAGATGAGAGGTTTTACGCACCACAGAGGTTTTTGCGCGTGGGGGTCTTTGACGCCTATAAATATGAGGTGACCCCCTTCATTCCGAGTGGATGAAGACTTAGAGAAGATCCGAGGTCTGATGCACGAAAAAGGATCACGTAAAGGGGCTTGCGAGAAATATTTTTCCACGCAAAAAGTAAAGTTTGAACGCAATAGGAAGGTTTTACGTGAAAAGGTTTGGTATTGCGCGCAATTATTAGTGAAGTTTTTCGACACGTTTTGGTTATCCGGTTCAGTGGTTCTGTGCATTCTGGTGCATCTATTCCAGATTTCGATGCAAGCAGTGTCTCATGCTAAGAAGAGGAAAAGACTTCAATGCAAATCTATTGAAGGGACCTTCACGTCTATAAACTGAGTGGGACTTCACCAAGGGCAGTGAGCCAGGGGGAGTCAACGATAGTGACCCGAGGGAAGCGGTGAGCAATCCCTGAACCTTTGTAAAGGCAGTGTGCCTGGGACATAGTGATTATTCCCAAACCATTGTAATCCACAACTAGTGAAGATTAGTGGAATTTGGTATGACCGACAACCTGTCGGCGTATGCTCCTTAGACGTTTCCCTTAGTGGTGAACCAAGTAAAAAAGTGCTATGTCTTCTCTCTGTATGTGAATGTCGGCATTCTAATCTTATCCATCATATAGGTTTTACAAGTTCCTGCCAATGTGGGAACAAGATCCTATAATTTAAAAGAAAAAGTTGTCACCCTGATTTACCCCTCCCCTCTCAGGGTGTCCTGGGGTCCTACAAGAATAAGAAGAGTTTGCCGGACAAGATCCCCAATGCTCTCTGGGATTACCAGAAAACGACTCATAATTCATCCCAGTTGACTCTATTCTCCCTGGTGTACGGAACTGAGGGCGTCCTTCCCTTTGAGATCCTACTGCCTTCGTTATGCACAGATGTCTATGACCAGCAGGCACTGGATAGGGTATCCAAAATTCATCTGGATAAAGTGGAAGCACTTGACGAGAATAGGATTCATGCCTTGCACAATCTGGAAAGGAATCAAAATAAAATTTCTAGAGACTTCAACAAAAAGGTTCGCCTCTTCTCATTCTTGTATGGAGACTTGGTATTGTCCCTCCAGACACCAATGAACCCTGGTAGGAATCCACCCAAGTTAGAGCCCAAATGGGAAGGGCATTACATAATTCACAGGGTTTAACCGAATGGTGAATACTCCCTGGAAACCATGGATGGTGAGCATATAACTCCTCCCACCAATGCTATATTCCTCAAAGAATACTTTTCCTGACCCTACTAGTTCTACATGACCTTAAACGGGACAGTCCTGTAAGACCCTAAACTACATTATGGTCTGATATGATCCTAAACTGTTTGGTCCATCATGACCTTAATCTATTTGGTCCTGCATGACCCTAAACTGCTTCATCCCCCATGATGTTAAACTAAATATCATCCTGCATGATGTTAAACTGCACCATTTGAACTACATGTGACTTGATTCCCATCCGAATGGGATACATAAGAATGATCAAGAATTCTGTCTTGAGCCCAACCCCAAACTCTTCTCTTTAACTACCCCATGGGTATTGTTCTCTCAGAGGATCCTTGAATGATATAGTGTAGGATTCCTTATCCCCACTCATGCCAGGATTTCAATGGTCACACAATGTTCCCACTCCCTGTTCTTCTATCCTCACCACGTCCTCACCACATGACATTAACCCGCATGGCCATTTTAGAACTATGTATGGCTTGATTCCCATCCTTACGAGATATGTAGGAATGCCCAGACATTTAGTCTGTTGGCGTAGCCCAAATGCTAGAATCTACCCTCAAGTCAAGACATATGGTGTTGTGAAGGTTTTTTCCTCAATAAGCGTTGAACTCATCTCGATTCCACTATACGTCCCACTCTCTGGAGGTGTCTGCCACTTTCACTGCCCTTCTAGACTTTAAAATGTATGGGCACACCTATGCTTTACCCATTATTTTGATGAGGACTCCATCATCCTTCACCGAATGTCATTGATTCTAGGACCATGGTCTCTCCTACCTATTTTGGCCAACGCCCTCAATGATGTTGTACAAAAAGATGATTCAATTCTCGCATTGCGAATATGGTCAGCGGTCGGTACTCATTTGTTGTTCCCATTACTAGGCACAATAAGGACACTAGTTTTTTGAACAAGGTCACCAAATATCAAATATTGTTAGAGCCACACCAAGATGTCCCAAACATTGAGTGCAGTGGTTCATTTTTCCCTGTTGTATCTCCTAGAGATAAAATCCCTTTGGGTGATGTCAGCTATCTGTCCCTTATATAAAAGGTAAAACCCAACATGGATCCTTGTTTCCCACACTGAGCACTAATCACATGGGCTTAAGAGTTGTTATGAGGTGGTAACCGCACAAGAGGTCATATGGCTACAATTAGCAGGGATGCCCAACCTCAGGCCCCTAGGCCTTTTCTGGCCCCTTGTCCGTTTCCATCCCCTTGGCCTCTTCCGGACCAAGGCACATGTTCTCATTTATGATTGGGTGTGGTGATGAAGACTTATGTTCTCATTCATGTCGGGCTATTTCTCCACGCCACACATATCCCCTTCCATGATTCGCGAGCCCCATAATTTGAGTTTCCATCACCCTCTATATCCAAAGGCCCCCCAATTTGCATGGATGCTAGGCCCAAGGGATCTTCTACCAATATGTGCTAACATCCTCGAGGATTACGTGCAACAGGTTGATGCGAGTCCCACGTTGAGAATATGGTCAACAGTCAATTCTCAATTGTTTTCCCTAAACTCTGGTAAAAAATGTGTGGGTACTGTGTAGTGAACCAGGTCAATAGTTGTCTTCAATCATTGTTGCTAATTTTTGGTCTTCCATAAGAACGATGGTTCACCCTTTCTATCCCATGAATATGACATTAAACTAGGCATATATTGTTCATGATCTATGACCCTAATGTAAGATCACCTCATCCTCACCAAAAGATGTTAAGCTGTAAGCTGGTCGGGACATTCTATCTAAGTCCCAGCCTCAGGCCCTTTGGCCTTTTTGGGGCCCAATCCAAAGGTCCCATTTAGGGTTGTATGGTGTGTTATGAGATTATTTCCTCATTCATGTTGGGTTACTCATCGTTCCGTGCACCCCCTCTGTGTAGGGCAACTCACCCATTTTTTTCTTACTACATGACGGTAAACTGCACATTACTATCTAGAAGAACTACATGTGGATTGATTTACATACTCATGGGATCTGTAGGACCACCCGTACATCTTTCCTCAAGTCTAGCCTCATCCTGGCCCCTTCGTCTACATTCCCCTAGGGAGAGGGGTATATGGTGTATGAGATTATTTCCTCATTCACATCAGGATTTGTAATAACCACACCATTTACCTCCTCCTCCGGAGAGTTTTCCATCCACTTGCGCTATAATCATCTTTTCAAATTGGTCACTCTCAAGATGACCCCTTAGGTCCTCTTTAGCGATTCACTAATGCGCCCAAGGGTACCCTAGTTTATCACCTGGAATGTAAAATTCTATTCAGACATGCTTTCACCCTTTTCTCAGGCTTCATTTTCCCCTTAACTAGGGGTTCCATCATCATTCACACCTAATGGGACCCCTTAATAGAATGGATTCTAGGCCCAAGGACCCTCCTACCATTATGGGCCAACATACAAAAGGTGTTTGAGAAAAAATTTGATACATGTCCCGTGTTGCTAATTTGGTCAGCGGTCGACACCCGTTTGATGTTACCACCTCAGGGCACACGATATGGATGTTGTGTTTCGAACATGGTCTAAAATTATCCTCCATCATCACGCTAGCCCTATAATGCCCAAGATGTCAGTTATATGACTCACATCTTTCCTCACCACATCATGTATGAGTAGAAATTTGAGACTCTTGGTACTATTCCTCAGTGCGCATCCGCACGTTAGGAGGAAAGCCATGATATGGAAATCATTTGGGGTTCTACTGATTTCTCCTTTGTAGGTATTTCACATATTGCAAACACCTTATCCACCCATGTCTCCTACATCAAGTTTGACTCACGTAGGCTTAGGGATCATATTAAGTCCTACAATTTCTAGGAATAGTCATGCTTTTGCATGGTCCATGTTCTAAGACCTTAAACTAAGATATTTTTGTATTTACCCTTTGTAGAACTACTTGCAGCTTGATTCCCATTCCATGGGATACAAAGGAACACCCGGACACATCTTCAATGAGTCCAGCTCAATTGGGAAATAGTTTCTCTTTCCCCTTATCCTCTAATCATTATTGGCCCCTCGGTCCGAGGATTGTTTTACAGAATCGTGCATGGTATGATATTGACCTTATCCTCATTCATGTCCAGTATACCTTATCATGCCATGCATATTTTTTTCCTATCCTCATCATTATTGTATATGTCTGAGCCATACAACCCTATACTATACTTCCTAGTCCCGCATGACTCCAAACTGTTACGTCTATAGCATACAATATTAAACTACATGGTTGGCCCATCACATGACCCTAAACTGAGACAATACAGTTCCGAATAAATGACAAAAAACGTCACTAAATTGTGATGTCCTTGATTAAGGGGAATCATGTTTGGCATCAGTCAAACACCATACCATTTTTCAATTTTTTTTGGATTTATTACTGTTGTGATGCCTGGATTCGCTATTCTAGCACTATTGCTTTATAAAAAAACACATTGATTCAACCTGAAGGACAAATAGGACCTATCAAATGCAGCTTCTATTATAGCGAGGGCCTAACCCGCACGCCCATTTTTTCCCTAGCACTAGTACCATACTGTTCCGCCTCATAGAACTACATATGGCTTGATTCCCATCCTCATGGGATACATAGAAACGCCCATACATTTCTTGTCTCCAGGTCCAGCATCAGGAATCTACAAATCTTGTCCCTTCTTTTTTCCCCCTTGGCCCATACTCATCTGGGAATATGTGGGGTTCCAGGGACCTTTTAGGTTCTCATTCATATTGGTTCTTTCAGTAGCCTCACCATGTGCTTCCCACATCTTTTCCCAGCGTGGTCTGAGTTCTACGACCCAAAACTAAGATCTCCCTACGGGAACTGTGTGTCATGTTTGGGTATTTCACCGCCCTATGCAAAGTCCATTAAATCAATCCCACCTTATCGGTCCACCCTAGGACCTTATACTAGATGTGTGCGGCCCCAAGACCATTTTCCTTGATAGGGGGCTCGAGTCCCTCTTTCTGATAAGTCTTATAGTTGTATTCACATGTCCTTAGGCAAAGAGCTCGAAGTATAGAAGTTTCACAGGGACATTCCCCTCATTTCATTTCCATGCTTCGTGAGACCGTAATTTGGATCCTCATCTTCTTCCACATCCATAGGGACCCCCCTTTATTTCCTAGTCTCATGCTGCTTCGGCTCACCTACTGTTTTGGGATGACGCCCCTAAAGACCCTGGATGAAATTTGCAACAAGTACCATGTTTCGAACATGGTCAGCGATCGACCCTCATCTGTCAATCCGAAATCTAGGCTAATGTGATATGGATTCTGTGTTTTGAACATGGTCTAAAGGTACCCCCGATTATCACACCACCATCATTGATGTCTATATCTCGATCATCATGATTCATATGTTTCCACTCACTTATATTCATGTAGAATTCCAACATGCTATGCATTACTCTTCAGTACATCAAGGTGAGTTATATTGTCAGTTCAACATCAGTGGGATGTACGTAATCTACTGCACCATCATCCCTAACATGTTACTTCCTGTTCTAGGAATATCCGATCACTACTTTTTGTTTCCCATATCGAGCACAACTCACATGGGATTAATAGTTCTCTAGGACGTGTACTGGCACATCCATTTCCACACATGCCTTTTCTCGTCCTGCATGACATTAAACTGCGGTCTCAAAAATATGTATGGCATGATTCCCATTTCAATGGGATATGTAGGAACCCCCAAACATTTTGTCTGCAGGTCCATCCCCAGGAATCGTAATTCCCGTTTCTCCCTCATTTTTTTCGGTCCCTTGACCTAAGCTCTTTTTGGGAACTATGAAATTACAGATTTACCCTGAACATGTTCGGGATGCCCCATGACAAATGCATAAAGGTGATGGTTTCATCATAAGAGAGTACCTATTCAGAAGCATGTTTGATCCATGATCAGGCAGGTGTATCCACCTAATGAGTTTCTACCATGGTTGCATAATTTCATGACTGTGGACTCTAGTCGAACAACCAATCACTCCTCTCTCCACACATTGCATGCACTTTATTCGGATCCCCTCCCTCTTTAACATCTAGAGGAAACCCATAACTTTATGAATGCTTGGCCTATGGCATTACTACTACCTTGGGACAATGTTTGGGGGGACAAATAGATGAAATTTTGATTCAGGACTAGTGTTTCGAACATGGTTCACAACCGGCCCTCATTTGTTTTCCCCATTTTAGGCTAACACAATGAGGATGATGTGTTTCGATCACTTTCACTATTCATTATTAATTTCCATACCATCATTATAGTTTTCCAATTCATGGTTTTCGTGAATCACACCTTCCACCTGCCATGTTCAGATTTATTCCAACACCCCTAGCGTTACTCCGCTCGTGCACAGGAGCACATCGAGAAAACGGTAAGTTGATTGTTATGAGAGATTCACTCTCTAATTGGGACTCTCTCTTCATTTTTATGGAATCCAAATTGGTGGTTCAAGCTTCGGGTGCGCGAAGCATGGTTGGCACTCCTACATTCAAATGAAGTAATAGTGCAACCATCCCATATTTTTCACACCATGTACGACCCTTGTGGTCTTTGAAATGGATTATTATTTAATATAGGATTGTGGTCAAAGGCATTATACCAAATGAAAATGTAAATAAATCAATCCATACATGCATTTTAAAATAAAGGGACATTAAAGAGAAATTTTTTTATTAGTTCAATCATGAAAAGGCCCTTAAGAATCAACTTCTAGGATAAATTGATCTAGAGCTGCTATATTTTGGCTTGTGGCCTCCAGGATTTCCTCTCGTACCCTGAGAACCTTCTCTTCCTCAGTGGCCATAGTTCACAGTACACATACCCTATCCTATGCAGGTGCCTATCCAAATTGGAGTGTGGTCATTTTTGACCCGCTTCCACTAGATGATCTTGGGCGTCCTCCAGCTAGGCCCTCAATTTCCCCACAAGCTCGAAGCAGTTTGCAATGAATAACTCCTTCTCCTTCATCTGTTCTTCAAGTCGTTGGACTTTTTTTTCTACCTTCCAGAACACTCAAGTACTCCACGACTCTTCCTAATACCATAAAATGTAAGATTATTGGATTCTCTCGCACAACTTCTCTGCCATGTAATTGGAAACTTTCAAATAAAGCTGTTAAGAATATACCCCTCCATCACAGAGAAAACACAACTAGGTATGGAGCGATCCCATCTATTTTAGCCCCTCGATTTGAGGCTGAAAGAGAAAGTGCTTGATACAATTCCACCCTTGGAGATGTGTCATCCGGTTATCTTCAACTACATCTAAATTGGAATCATCAATTTCCTGAGGATCCGTTGGCCGATAGTCATGGAAAGCAGCAAGGAGCTCAACAGTAGGGTCTTCTCTAGGAACCATTACCTCCTCAGTGACCTCACTATCATCGAGCTGGAGTCCCACCAAGGTGGAATTACAATACCTCATTGCGATATCCGCATCACCAAGTACTAGGGTAGGATCACATAGAATGGTTTCTTCTACAAAGGCTGATGCAGTCATTCCCCATCCCGCTCCTGCGGATGTCTCGAATTCGATGGTTTGTCATGCCTCCAACCTTGTGATCACTACATCAGGAATCAATATCTTGATTTGCCGAATTCTCCAACAAAGAGGGAAAAAACAATGAAAAAATACTTATAAGAGGCAAGTGATTCAGTGTCCAATGACTGTGTCATGGAAGGGGCCCCGACATGGGGGATCCTTTGGTACTTTTCAACATGTTTATCAATGTCAGTTCTTTTGGGACAATGAGGATGGATGGAGGCTCTCTTTCTGGCTCTTTGTCTCCTAATTCAGTTGAAGTTGGTGCTCCATTATGCCTGGTCCCATGGATAGACCCCCCGAGGTTTCTCTCTTGTCTCCATAAGCGTACTCGCGCCCTGAAAGAGGAAGGCTTCCTAGGGACCCTCACCAACATGTTCCTACATATGATAGTGTTTGGTTGACTAATTAAGACTAAAAAAATAATGAAGACTTGTATGAGGATTAAACCATACCTCAAGTTGCTCTGCCTGTTCTGTATTAGAGCTTACAATTTATCCACTCTCTCAGGAACTCCGCTAGTGAGTGGGAGATTCTGAAGACCCCTCACCATCAAGACCCTCTAATTGGTCCTATTTCTATTATTTTTCCTCTTCTTCATCTTCTTCCCCTTCTTCTTCTTCATCTACTCCTCCTTCTTCCTCCTCTACACTTTCATCCTCAGACGGTAGCCTCTCTGGATCTTTCTCCTAGCCAAGGATTACATTCACTAGGAGGTGTGGCTCTTCATATTGCCCCCGTGAGAATGCGTACATGTCCATGGATGTTAGGTATGCATACCGACGATGAAAGATTACCTTATCTTGTATCTGGATGCGCCATATGTCTGGTAGATCAAGCCTGGTAACCATCAACCTCCACCATAGCTCTTCGTTAGACATGGAATGTCGCAACATTCTCTAAGAAGACCACAGAGATGGGAATATAGCATTGACGAATGGTGTCAAGTGGTACCTGAGTTACTTTCCTGGGAGGTCCCTAGTTCGACCCCAAGGCCATTCATGAGACCACCCTTTCCTAGTGGGAAGTGTCACATTTTCAGTCTGGGTTTCTGTTGTCGATGAAGTACTGTCTTGCGCCACGCCAGCCACCCGACTTATTCTGTACCTCACATCCCCTGCAACACCTCATCGAGCTTCCTGCTCTTCTGGTTCTTATGATGAAATGTCCATTTGTTTTATATGGATTATGAGATGATGGGATGATGTTTATGAAACCCATTTTCTTCTTTGTGTTATGATGAAGGTTTTAAGTTTATTTTGTAGAACAAGTAATAATGATTTCATTATGAGATGTGTGGGACCTATATCTCCCTCCAATGAATTGGGTAAAGATTTATATATCATGCGATAGGCATGGCTAGAATGGTAAGTTAATCTGGTTCAGTAATACAGGACTGGAACGAGGAGTGAACTCGATTCAGAAATGGAATTTGTCCACTAAGATAGTCTTGACAGCAATGCCTTGGCTACTATGGAAATCATATCATGTGATTAATGGTTGCGAAAATCACATGTTTTATTCCCATGCTATTTTATCATGATTAATGTTTCTCTATGATCTATGCCTTATGTACTTCCATGTTTTATGTCATTGCTAAAGATTTTGATGTTTAAATATTATGTTCATATTTTTAAGTTCAAATGTATATGATTTGTTTTATTTTATCCATGATTACCCTTAATGATCATTTGAGCTCAACTTTTATATGTTTTCTTTTCCCTAGGATTTAAATAAAGGTTTTAGGTAAGAAAAAAAAAGGGGAAGATCATTAATGGAGATGTTGAAGATCTTTCACCACGATTAGAAGATTATATTCTGAGTTTCCTAAGACACTAAACTATTACAATCCTTGTGTGTCTATTTTTGTTATGTATTATGTATTCCGCAAAATTAATGTAATTTCCATGTACTTAAATCATTGGGTCTCTACATATGCCATATTTTCTACTTATTTATTTAATTATTTTCATCACCTTTTTTAACGTTATGTCCTGAATATTATTCTTCTCATTTAATTTAAGGTTTCAATTTACGTTATTCCACCTCAGTATTAAGATTCTAATGATACCAATGTACTAAGTGTTTTTTTAAATCAATTAATTTATTGGTATTATTCAACATTATACTCTTGATGATGAAATATTATGATCAATATTTCATGCAACTGATTAATTTTCTTATCCAATGGTAATATTTATAAATTACATTTTTTTCATTATTTTTACACTATTTTTTGGATTCAATAGTCCAAAATAACATTTTTATAGTAAACTATCATTATCTCCCTTCATTAAAAATTCTCTTCTCTTCCATGTTCGTGATTTCTAAATATTATTTAAATTTTGTTTTCTATTATAAAATGATTAATGAAATTGATTTTTCCTTTTTTTAATGAATAACAATTTCGGTAAAAGGAATATTCTTGTCATATTATGAACATGATAGTTTTGAATTTTAACCAAATATGGGATAATAATCATTGTTTTGACATTATTAAAATTATGGTATTTACCACAATCAAAAACATTAAGTAATTTATATATTCATTTGAAATTTTATTAGGTTATTTTAAAAAATAACTATTTAATATTTTGGAAATTTATAAAATATAAAATTTTATTTTCAATATGGACATGGTAATTTACTCCAAAATATATAATATATTTTTTAATGGTATTTTAATACGTCAATTAAACAATCCATTGAATTTACAAATGAGATAATGTGGAATTGACCCTATGATACCATCCTTATTATTTCACAGGATGATCCTTGATTTTTATGATAATATATTGATACCATTTCATTTACTGAGGGTTTTCTATGATGAAATGATTCTTCAACCTATTTCAATTTGATGGGCTATAATTTTGATAAAATTTTTATGATATTTTGGAACACATATATTTTATTTTTATTATGTGAGGAGTGGTAATGGAATTATATATCTCCAAAAAATGGATTTCTCAAAGATTGATATCTGTTGAGAAAAATTAGATATGAATGGGGAGTGAACCCATTTAGTAAGGGACTTTATCCACTATAACAATATTTGGTGTAAACCATGACTACTATGAGGGTTTGGGGAGTGAAACCAATTTTATATGATAGTATTTCCAATGATCATTGTCTACAAACTAATTTATTTTCATTAATATGTGTGTTAAATGAATTTATGTCTTATTCCAATATTATGATATCATGGGTCATGTTCATTAATTACATTGTGAGTAATGTCTTATTAACTACCATTATTTTTTTCATGATAGATGATTATGATATATGATATGAATAGTATTCCCTTAGGTCATTATTTTCATGTTCTCTTACACTTATTCTTATTAAATCATTGATATCTCCCCATTTTACCCTTAATGATTATTAGAGTTCACCCTTTCACATGTTTCCTTTCCCATTGTTAGGAAGAAAAGTTTTACATATAATTTAAATAATAAGGTAAATTGTTATGAAGACATAATATGGATATGATGCATAAATATTATGAATTTATTTTTATTTATCCACTTTTCTAGAGCCACATGACCTGTAAGAGAACTACATGGATTGTTTTTTATATAATGGAAATATGTATAATAAGATGTGATTATTATGTATGAAATTCATGGGTCACTATAGTTATCATCAGTTCATGTTTATGTTAGTCTTTTTAAACTAAAATAAGAAATATATTTTCATAACCATTGGGAGAATTTAAAATATAGAAAAATTACTTGGAATATTCGTGATGTATTGTGTGGCGACCGAGTCCTCAGTAGACCGATATCAATGCCTTCTACCATTACATTAGCATATTCTATAAGGAATCTCATCCCAAAATAAAATTATGTTTAGTATCCTTGGTAAATTATATACATACATTATTATTCAATTAAAATTGATTGCAAAAATTATAATATAGTATTTTTCTTTTTCTTTTATAATATCTTTGTTTCATCTAATAGATCACTATATATCAGTTATAAAAACTGTCATGGAATACAATGGAAAGGAAATAAAAAAGAGGTGAGATCAAATGATCATAATGTGCTATGTATAAAGGAACCAACAATCAATCAATGAGAATAAAAATTATATAATGGAAATTAACTAAAAACATATTCTACGTAATCAATAAACTAATATTGATGTGCATAACATATATGGAAAGTTACTTAAACAAATATATATTACATTTAAAGAACACGACTATCCCCATAATTTTGGGAAGAATCTATATGAAAAGGTAATTAAATGAAAACAAAATCCATTTAAATAAATAGGTAAAGAAAAATAAATATGTAAAGGTGGATAACTGAAAACACATTATATTTAATCCCTAAAATGAAAATTTAGTGAATCCCAAGATTATATTACAATGAAAAGATAATTGAATTGAAATCTAAATTTTAGTGTAGAAAATGATTAATTATCATATTTCATTCTTCCTAAGAACATAATACCTTTACCATAAATACCTATAATAATGAATATTTAAAAATACTTGGTATAAAATAATTCAGTATGGTCAACCTTATCTCAATAGTCATGATCCTTTTCAATAAATTTTAAAACATTCTACTTACCAATGTTGAGGGTTAGTCCTACTAAATTTTCCCCATGAGAATAATGGTGTATCAAGGGGAATGCATTAAAACATTCATGAATCATGTCATTACTTCCTAAATAACTCCTCATATATTGAATAATGGAATTAGTTCATAGTCATATGCCTTATCATCAACTATTTAAATTGATTAAATGATTTGAATTTATCAATATTTCTAATGCTAATCAAACAAATATCAACGTACACTCTGTATGTAAAAATAATATATGGTTTAGGAAATAATCATACATATCATGATAATATGAGGATATTTATGTGAACTGTAATGTTTAATGGAAATTGACTAGAATGATGTGATTGTTTCAATAGAAAGATAACAACTAGAAAATGAAGTGAGAATGTTCAATAGCATTTACCTGTTGGTGATTTTAATATCAAATAACCTTGGATAAAATCATTCAAATAAAAACATAAAATACCATGATGAATTATTTATACATGATAATAAATTTCATGGGGAATTATATACACCATTTAAAAGTGATGTGGTTCATAATAATAAATAAGACATAATAAAACATAATCAGAGTTGAAATCTCTTAAATTACGATTCCTTTTGGTAGAAAAAATTTTAACCTCATGAATAATTATATTATACATAATATTAAATTAAACCATAATGATATTAAAATTAATTTTACCATATTGGGTCCTTTTATAAAATCTTATCACTTATTAATATTCATTATTTATTTTAATTTTTTCGTCTTTTAATTCCTTATTATTCGATTATTTTTTAACTTGTTATATTCTATGAATAATTCGATCATTATTAATAATATCAGGAATCTAAAACATGGTATAAATACCATATATATTCACTTTATATGTATTTTAAGAAATATATAAAATTTCATGATATGAAATGAAGTTAATTGTTCATGTAGACGATAAACTATACATACACATGAATATTGTTTCAATTTATTATCGTTTTGAAATAAATAAAATAAGATAGTTATATATATAACTACAGTCAAATTTTTATTATATATATATAATATATTTATTAAGACAATCTTTAATACCTTCCATGTGAAGCAGGAATGAATCACATTATTTCGTGAGGCGGTAGTCCATTGTATAGATTAACGATGTTATCATATACCCAAAAAATGGAAATCCTAAATGATTAAGTTATATAATAATAACATATGAATAAATAAATCATAAATATCATATATAAAATGTATTTCCATCAATATTCCCAATATTTGAAAGTGGTAATGGAAAAATTAATAGCATCGGTTTATGAGGTGATATTCTTCTATACTCTTGAACAAGTATTTGGTAACATAGTTGATGGAAGTGTTTATGGTTCAAGGTCATTACCAAAACATAAAATCATATTAGTATATTATAGATACTGATGATACTATATAATACATGATATAATAATAGTCTAAGGATGTTGAGAAGGAAATACAATAAAAACACTTTTAGAATAACATTTCTCATGTTCTGTTATACACATTAGGGTTTCAATAATTCCTTCCTATGCTGGATTTAGTCATAATATAATTCATCTAGAAATAAGGAAGGAACATTATGATGTTATTTGGGTAGGGCATGAGAGAACAAAAGTTTATTGTGAGGTGGGATGATGGGGGAGAGGGGGACCTTTTATTAGAGGGGGAGAAGAAACACATGTTTTTTAAATGAATGTTAGGTTATTCCACGTTTTTACCAACCTAAAGGATCTAATAACATAAAAACTAGATCCTAGAGGGTATTAGGTCGAAAACGTTTCATCTGATTTATGTTTGACATATTTTTACATCATTTGGACCCTTAATATTAATATTTTGTCCCTTGGTAAACACATTTTTCACCTCATCACTGTAATTAATTTTAACAATTTTCACAAATCAAGTAGAAGAAAAATTATGTTGAAATTATTTGAAATTATAAATTTTGATTATTGAAATTATGGAGTCCATTTTTTCAAATTTATTCTATAGAAGTAGAAAAAAATTAAATTCATCCAATATACATAAAAAACATATTTCTAAAATTAAAATGTTCAAAAAAATTATAAATTTTTTTATTTAAATTTGATATAAATTGAATCTAATGAATCAAAAAAGACTAAAATATTTATAAGTGATCTAATATAACTTTAAAACAAATTTTAAATATAAATTATTACGGGAAACTATTTACATGTAAGATCAGTATTTAATTAATATACATTATTTTTCACAAAATATTCACAACATAGTTTTAAAAAGGGTCTCTATAAAAAAGCTGCAACATTACATTTATAAAAATATATCTTCTTTTTTGTAATATTAGATTTGTTCTTATCTTATTACTATAAAAACTATTATATTAATGTAAAAAAAATATTATATATATAAATATTTATTTAATGTCAAATAATAATAGTTATTAAATTCAATTATTTAGTTGATACTACTTCGGCACATAATAAATTTTTTTATAAAAACATTTAAATTTTATTTTATTTGGTTTTATATTCATTTCTAATTAATTTTTCACTAATGAATTTGATCATATATTTTTGTAAATAATTTAATACTATTCATAAAATCCAATTTAATGTATAATAGGTAATTTATATTTCACATAATAATATTAATAGTGTTCTATAATACTCTATCATTTGTATAACACAAGCTATTTAAGAGACACATTATGGGATGTAGTGTATGCTAGTGAAGGAACTCATTATTTCATAATACATAAACTCCAATCAATTTCACACAAAATGTATGTTAAATTTGGTGTTTTGTGCAATTCATTCCAACTAATTATTACATTTAACATCCTCTGAAGAATAAATTGTTATTTCTTAAATTTTGTTTGGTGTTACATTCTCTCAAAATTATAGAAATTTCATCATCTGAATTTAAAATTTATCACCGTAATCATGGTTTTGATATTTTTTTTAAAAATAATATTGTTAAAAAACTCACATCATAAATTTTTTTATCAAATATTCTCTTAATATGAATGAAAATTTTGTATGAATGTTATATATAATAACACATAACTATGTTTATAATTATGGGAAAATTTGTGGTAATTGATTATATAGATATAGATGAAAAAAAATTATATTTATTAAGAGTGAATGTGGTTAGTGATCACATGATATTTAGTGTTCAATTGAATGTTGGTGGGGGGATCAAAAGCATATATCTAGATAATTTAATATCTCATCGGGTCAACCAAATTGAAGTTATTAAGATTTCATTTTTTATTCAAGACCTGTTTTCCTAGAGTTGTGGAATTTTTTTACGATATATGAATATAAAATAACATTTATATTTGAAACATTTATATTCAATAAGAATAATTTCATATATTTATTTAACATCGATCATATTTTTATTCAACCCTTACTCCATGAAATGGATATCAAAAAATTAAAAATTATTCCCAAATCACTAAAAATACCCTTTATATGATCATAATATCCATAAAATTGTATCAATATTTTTTCTTATGTTTTCAAAAAAAATTCAATGGTCAGTAGAAGTTATCCAATAACACTTGAAGTAAAACTCAAATAATTATATGAATATTTTTCCTTAAAGATCATCCAAATTATTATAATAAAATCAAGAAGGAAGGTTACTAAATATAGATTATATTCCATAGTCAATATAATCTGGCTCATAATCGTTACATACCAATCATGTAAAAACCTTCATCATGAATTCTCTTAAATCATGGTAATAATTTTAATTACCATAAAAAATATTCGAAACATTAATTATTCCATATTAAATATGTACATCATAGGTTTTTTTTCATATATTCATTAAATAAAAAATTATGTTATACCCCATCAATTATATCATAACTACTCTGCCAATAAATCATTAATTTGTTCCAATGTAATCATAAATATTAATTGAATTTATCTATATAAATCTTATCTTATCTTCAAGAAAATATCAAAACATCATAAACTAATTATTTGTTCTATTTCCATCAATTAAATTCTCTCTAATAAGTGGAACGCCCCATTGAATCATTTTATTTGTCATCAGTACCATTTAACTCTAGCTTTCAAATCGATAAAAAAAATTACAGCAGTGCAATCCTTATATATTTCAAATTTCATATAACCATGAAATTAATTATAAAATAATCAAATTAAAAATATTTTATTCCAAAAAAAAATAAATTATTCATTCCAATCAAGGTTTATCAACAACATAAGGTTGAAATTGTTCCAATATCCTCTTATAAGGTATATTCCTTTTATGCTTTTGGAATTCATTTGAATAGTGACCCTTATCACTAAAAATGAATATTTGTATATTTGAAAATTTTTTCTTTATCTTACAATAAAAATATTTGTGTCTTTTATTCTACACAAGTATCAAACTCATAGTAATTTTTTCATGTACTAGTGTGTTTCTTATTTAAAGTAAAACTTTTGAGAAATACTTATTTTCCTTCTTCAATTTATTCATATTTTTTTCCAATTTTCCCCTTCTTATAGTGCTTCCATCTAATTCTATAATATATAGATAAATCTTTCTCTATACCATTATAATATTATATTATGTTCTCATAAGATGAAAATTTTTGAGACAATAATTCATTTTAATATATTTTCATATAATCCTAAAAGACACAAGAATTGTTACTATTTAGATCATGTGTATTGGAGAGGTACAGATTCCATCTTCTAGTAACCATTTATAAATTAAAATATACATTGTATTAGATAGTTTACATATGAAATATAATTTATAATCCCAAAACAAGTAAAATACTTATCACAAATTCATATGTTCATGTATATGTAATCTCATAATCATAAACATGGATTCATTATGCTACACTTATATACCAATCATCAATGATTATCATAGGGTTATGTTCCCTAATATATGTTTTCTTAAATCTAGATACTATGGTAGGTTTTAAATATCCTTTAATTCCAACTATAGTGACCCAACCATTAGTATTTTAGAAACAGTTCATGATACAATTACATTAGAGTATAAAACAAGGAATCACATCCCAAAGAAACATTTAGTTTTGTAGTATTGGTAAAAAAATATACACACACAAGTCCTAAATTAAAAATGAATAGATTAATTACATCATAATATTTTTTTCATTGATTGAGAATAAAATTATTTCATATAGTGTATCTATATATATTAGTCATAATAATTTTCGTGGATTCCTGTGGAATGGAAACAAAATAAGGGATAAAACATAATATCACCACATTGAAGGTATAATAGAATCAATAATTAAAAAATGGTCATAATAATATGGAATGTTAATTAACTAAACACACATTCCATTTAATCAAAAAACTGAGAAGGAAGTTTGTAAATAATGTGGTAGGGTAAATAACTTAAACAAAATTTCATTTATGTATCATGACTATAATTGTAAGATACAGAAGAATCAATATTTTAGGATAAATGACTAAAAACATTCCATTTAAATAACTAGATGGCGATAAATCAATATTTACATGCGAAAAAACATGAAATTTAATAAATGATCTGAAAATTTAGGGCATCCAAATGTATTTTAATGGTGAAAATGTCATGGATATTGATAACTAAAACTGAGTGAAGGAAATGAGTAATTATTATCTTCCATGATTCCCTTGATCCTGATACCATTATAATAAAGTTCTATACACAAGATAGTTTTAAAAAAACTGGGTAAAAAATGATATGGTTTTTGAAAACTTATCTCTACTATCAAGTCCTTTCACAAGATAGTTTAACAGGTACTAGTTAGAAAATCATAGTGTTTTTCCAACTCAGTTAATCCAATGAGACTACTGATTCATTGAAGGAATTATATTAAATATTATCCAACACAGTTAATATATTTTAAAATAATTTATCATATATCTAATATTCATTTTAATTTATATCAATGTACTTTATTATCACGTATCAGTATTGAGTAAAAGATACAGATTTATTAACATTTACCCATTTAATCAAATAAATATCAAATTCTTAAATATATTGTGTTGCATTTGGGTGATTTGAACAAGCCATGGAATAGAATATTTCTTCTAAGGTATTAATCCATACATCTACAATTAGGTATTATAACATTCAATAAATTATTGAGGGTGTGGTTTCATGATGAAACAATTCTAATGAATGTTTCTATTATAGTGAATGTGTTTTATCACCAAGAAGGTTGTTTGTACAATTTATAGAACATGTAAAATGATCATTCAAAAAAAAAATACCCTATTATAATTCATAACATTCAAATATTCTTATTTTTAAGGATATCATCCTATCGATTCTTACTTAATTTAGACTCTAAGATTCATCAATGGAAAAAATATTCAACATACATATCTATATTGAAGCCATATTGTAATGTTCAAATAATATGTATCCATAAAGTATAATATCCCTAGGGTATTTAATTTTATTATCCTAAAAACATTATAGATATAAAATAACACATGATACCAACTATACAGATCATCTATAATATTACTTAATCTTCAGTTATAAATAATGAATTTAATCTTAAATTTTGTTGATATTTATAGTTATATTTTAGAGAATAATGAAAAACATTATTCAAAAAATCAATATAATACATATTGGAATCATTTTATTAGTATACATTTACCTAAAAATATAATACGTTTAAAAATATTCTTTTTTGATTTTTATTAAGAATAATTACAACTTTCAACCTGACTTTTTCATTATTTCTATTTATCATTAAAACCCTTAAAAAATAAAAATATGAGATGAGTAAAAAAATCTCAGAAACTGAAATAAAAATGAAATAAATAAACTATTTATTTTTTATACCATTAAATCAAAATAATAGTTTAACATTAACTTAAAAATAGTTGTATTTTAAAAATAGTTTAAATGTTGATGAAAGCATATTAACTTTATAAGGTTTTCCACAAAACACATTAAAATAAATCATAAAAAAATCATAATCTTGAGGGTTTATTTCTAAACATGAGAACTGAATATTAGAGGATTCATTGACATAAAACATTTACCCAAAAGGGAATTAATTTTTTTTGAAATAAAAATCAATTAGATTACCATTTATAATAAAAATATTTATTTGAAATGTCAATTTTCGGTATAAAAATGTAATATTTGTTCCATGGAATAGATTATTCATAAATACCTTACACAAACCCTTGAAAGAACCATTATAATTGTAAATACCATTATAGTTTAATTCCAACATAATTCTCTAGCGTACATAGTCATTACTTAATGCATTGGAGAGAAACATTGGGCTCCCCAATCATCTAAGCTATATTAGGAAAACTCGTCATCAAGAGAAATATTGTGTTCACACATCGTCATGGGATATATCTATATCACCCATAATTATACACAGTATTCATGGTTTATCATGAATAAATCATTTTTATGATCTCTCTATTCTATCCCACACCCTCAAAAAACACATTTAAATCCATGCGACACACACTTTTAGATGTATAAATACACACTTATTTTTAAAAAAGACAATTTAAAATATAAAATAACGATAAATAATTTTATTCGATGATATTATGTAATATATTAATTATAATAACATCATATAATAAATACAACAATAGGAATTTCTATTAATTCCATTTGTTTTATAATAGAACATTCAATTTTCATAGTTCTAATGAAATTAAAGCATTACATATAAGATATGTAAAAAAATAATTTAAAAGCCTATGAAAGAGAGTTAATAGAGATATATGAGGTCATTTATAATTAATTTATTTCAATATAATTACATCACTCAAATAATTTTATCAATAATGACATGGATGAAATATATTTTGAAAATTAATATTTAAAACATATATGTTGGGGGTATAAAGTAACACATTCACTACCTTGAGTTCAACTCATCATTTTCTTCCGTATCTTCCAAATAATAAACTAATTTTTAATATTAAATTTCTTAAAAAACATTTTCAGGTGTATTTTTCATTTTTTTTAATTTTTTACAATTTTAATTTTAATTACATAACTGACTTTGTTCATGTGAGATGTTTTAACGATATTCATATCCTAAGTCCAAAATGACATTGTTATGTTGACTATGGGAAAATAGAATTTTTTTTGATAATACTAAAAATAATGATCATTAAATTATCATTATTGGTTTAATAAATTATAATTTTAAATGTATCTATGTATTTTTGTTATAAAAACTCAACTTTGTCATTGTGATGGAGATGATACTACAAACGTACACATGATTAATGTTATCACTTTTTAATGATAAAGATGGATAAAATGAAGGTATTACTTCGACATTATAAAATTATAATTATATCATAAATTACATATTATTTTTATAACTTCGATTTTATATAATATCCATTGAATGTGGTGATGAATAATGATTCACATTACTTCATGAATGTTATAATCCATAATTACGCATAAACAATGTTATCATTTTTTAATGGATTGAAATGTAAGTTATTAGATGATATATTATATTCCCATAATGATAATAATGTCATGGATATCATATATACATATATAAATTGAATAAATAATTACAACAATCCATAATACATGTTTATGGAAAATGAATGGCATTGATTTGTGAAGATATAATATGTGTTACAAATGACAGATATTTTTATCTCCCATTTGATGGAATAAGAAGATGGATATAGGTTATTCAAATAAAAAAATAATATATAATTATATGAATATTCTATTATAATTATTTCTTTCTAGTTAATAATATTATTTTGACATAGAAGAATAAATAAAATGAAATTGATTGATTATAAACAATGCCTATTATCTAGGAAAACTTTTATTTTAAAACCAAAATCCTTCCTAAGATAATATTATAATCGAACCATGGATAATTGAATGTTGGGAGGGATTTATATTTTTCATTTAGTCAAGTATTAGTATATCTCAGATTCTCAAAATCTGTGATAATCAGTGTAAATGAGGTGCCCATTTATAAGTGAGGGGAGTGGTACACAATGTTTTACCAAGTTACACAAAAAATTATTACAATGTTTTATAGGATTGATATAATCTTATACATTCAGTTTTAATAATGGATATAACAAATTTTAAGACTTATCTCCTAGTTAAAATAGTTTAAACTATTTTAAACCATAACCATGATAACATAATTTTTTTCTTGGTAACATTAATATTTCAAAATAAATAACAAAGGAATTATGACCTTAATTCAAAATGATGTATAAATTTTTTTAATAAATTTTATTATGATAAAATTAATTATGTTTAACATGTTACTTTTAATATGTGAACAAAAGGTGTAGGGAAAAAAGTTTTTATGAAAATACCTTGTTAATGTGAAAAAATAATTTTACATGGAAAAAAGTAATAAATTAGTTTACAAAAAATTATTGGTATTAATAATAAAAAATTCAAGGTTTTTAGAATTTTTATATAGTCCAAAACCAAATTTTTTCATCCATAGATACAATTAAATTTAAAAACAAAAAAATACTTTTACTTTTAAGAATATATAAATTATCTTGTCAAAGTCCATTTATGGGTTCCAAAACTCAAAGTAATGTATTAAAATACTTTACTTAACTTAATAGAAAAATACATGGTAGAAAAAATATCAGAAATAGGTTAAGTTAATGTTATTAGGTAATTATAACACAGACCTTTTTAGTTAAACCAGAGGAAATGAGGTTTAAACCTTTACAGTGGAAATAGATTTTTACAGTAATTACTATACATTATGGGTGAATGTTATGTTTTCCCTATTAATGTATATGATTTATTTTAAATTCAAATATGGATTGCATTTTATCAAATCAAGATTACAGTACAAGTATAATTTTATTTTAAATTAAACCATTAATATGGGATAAAAAATGTTTTTTTTCGAAAAACTAACTTTTTAGTATAAAATTGTATTTACACAAAATTTAGGAGTAATATTGATTTTAATTACATTATTTATAATATTTTTAGTCAAGAAATACTAATTAAATTTTTTATAAATAAAAATAAAAATTTTACCTTTTATATAAATGAATATCAAAGATGGGTTTAAATAAAAATTATTACTTTTCACAATATTTTGAAAATTTAGACTTCTCAGAAAAGTCTAAAAAAGTAACCCTAATAATATTTTTATCTGATAATTTAAAAATTATAATTTTTTCATTTAAAATTTTATAAATTCAAAATCCATATTTTAAATGAAATTATATTGTAATGAACCCTACCCTAATAGCCCATACATGATGGTTACATTATTAATTGGGAATAATATTCAAGGAATCACATAAAAATGGACAAATTAGATAAATGTATTAATAAACAAGATACATTCATAAATCTCATAATAAAATTCATAACAAAAAAATACAACATAGTATATTCTTTGAGTACAACATTATTCTCTTTTAGCATATCTATTCATATCAATCCTAAAACACTTCACTATATCATGGGTAATGTATTAATAAAAAATGGGTGAGATCTATTGATTAGTATGGATATGTGTAAAATATAATCTAACATGATTAAAAAAACAAAATCTATAAGACAAGAATAATAACTAAAACACATTCCAATTTATCAATAACATAAACATGATAATTACATTGGGAGGACTAAATAATGATCAAATAATTAATTTTAAATAATCACATGATCTTGAAACCTATCCCAGGATATTATAACTAAACTAACAATCACATGAAATCAATAATTAATATCATAATTATGAAGTGATTAAATCCCCATATCTTAACCATAAAATGAACGTCGCATTCAATGATATCATTTAAAATATTAAAATTCCATAGAAAAATACACATGTCATTTAGTCTCATGTGACATAATGATTCATCTAGGGGATATAACGGGCCCCACACATCTTATAATAAGTCCAATTCATTACAAATTTTAAAGGGGAAACATAATCAACCAAAAAATTCATATTGAAAAACTATCCTTGAAATGTCAATAATTTCACAAATAAATTAACATAATCATATAATATATATACATATACATATTAATAAATAGATTGGTATCAAAATCTTACATCCTCAATCAATATAATCACAAATCATCAAAAAAAATATGGTTAATGTTATCAAAATATTATATCGCCTTCTAATCTGATCACAAAAATCCAAAAAAAATAAGGTGGATGGTAAAAAAATAAAATATCCTAAACTAAACTAATAATAACCCATAATGAGCAAATATTATGGTATAATTAATAAATATCACAAATGGATAGTAAGTAAAATAAGAGTAATTATGTTTAATGAATAATAATAACATAAAATTTCATTAAAATCTTTTTTAGGAAAATACACTTTTTATTTTGATAGTCCCATTTCAAAACAAAAAATTTATAAAATATTATGAAAAAAATATATTTAATAAATATTATACATGTAATTTAATCTTTATAATAATGATCGTACATAATGGTGGATAATATGCACATTTTATATTAGTTAAAAAATATTATTTCTATATTGTTGTGAAAATATTAAAAGAGCACCTCATATAGAAAATTACTAGAATATTTCCTTCAGACCACATTATAAAAGAAAAAAATCAGTAAAATTTTCAATAATAATTCATTTGGGGTATGTTAAAAAATAATTTGAAAGAATTTTCTGAAACATTTATACGGAAAAAGTTTTTTTGACTAATGAGATAAATAAAATAGATTTTCCTTAAATAATTTTCATAAAAATATTAAGTACCTAATAGATAAACATGGCACTATTACATGAAAAAACCATGAATAACTAGATTAAAATAAAATACATTAGGTTTAGGATTTAAATAATGAATATCTCCCCTTACATAAACAATCTCAAAAATTGTTGAGATTGTGAAATAAAACATTACCATTAATGTAATTTATGTAGCATAATCCACAATAAATAAATAATATAAAATGAAACATTAAATACCATATATATAAATAAATTTATAATATAACCTAACATGGTGTCTTCAAATAAACCATATAATATATTTTTTTGTAAATATTTAATATATCAAAAAAATGTAATAGTGAGATGAAAAAATGATTACTGAGTTTAGATTTCATTCACATGTGTTCAAAGCTTATGTATAATGACTATATATTAATTATAAAACTATTATAGAAGCATTATCATATATATCATAAAATAAATTAATTTTTTATATTAATTTATCACCCTTTTATTAATAATTCATTACTAGAATAACCTTTTCAATAGATTATTTCATAGTTTTTCATTTATTTTTGGTTATTTTTTAATTTCAATCCTTTTACTATGATAATGGTTTAATAATCACAAAAAAATTAACCATTATATAGATATATTACTTATTCAATCAATTTATATTTATTGTGATTTATAATTTTTAGTGGTAGAAAATATATTAAATCGTTCATGCCGATTATAGGCTATACGTAATCATGAAAGATGTTTCCATTTTTTCTAAAAAATGGAACAGGAGGAAATTCAATATAAATTTAACATTATAGATTAATTATATTGATTTATATATAATTAATTTTCATAAAATGTATCTTTATTATCATCCATTAATTAATAATGAGAAACATTTCACATCTCAACATAGAGGTGGAGCACCACAAGTACACATGAGCAACATTATTTTTTCGGATAGATTAAAAGGAGAAAAATTTATATTTGATTTTATATGTCCTGAAGTATTTATAGGTCATAAATATCACATATATTATTTATAATTTTATTTAACACATTCCATGAAATATTTAAGAGAAAAACAAATCTCATCGCTACCGGAGGTAGTAGTCTTCCATACATAAGAATGACATTATTGTATCCTCCACAGAATTGAAAGTAATAAGGTAGATGTGATATGATAATTATATAAGTATAATAATTTCTTATATATAATAAAAATATCTCAAATCCTAAATTATATTTTTCCATAAATGCTAGTAATGGAAGATGGTTTATATCAGTTCGTGAGGTGATAGTCCTCTGTACACATGATTGATTGTTTTGTTTTCCGATTTATAGAAGTAGAGAAGGATATAGGATATTCCATTAAAATAATATATATATATTTATATATTTATATATTTATTTATCATTTATTTTTTTATATTTATATTATTTTAAGGATTTGGAAGAATAAATAAAATAAAAATGATCACTTAAAAATGCTACCTCTTCTTTATACAACATTTATAGGATTAAAATATAAGACTTCCTAGGTTAGATTTATGAACAAAAAAACGTCTCAATGATGTTGTTAGGTATTTAATAATGGTACATGGGTATTTATTGGCTGATCCAAATTGGTTTTAAGTGCCAAGTGGAGAGGTGATAGGGTGCCCTTTTTGTATGTATGTGAGAGGACATATATATTTTTTTAATATATAAACTGTACCCTCCTTATTTATATTCTACAAGACTAATAAAATTATTTATTATAGATCCTTAGAGGTTATAATATATATATATGGGACTAATAAGGGTGTTAGACAATTTTTTGCTCATTTATAACCCTTATATTCTTAAATTGACATCCATGTAAACCTGTTTTCACATTAACCATGATAATTAATTTTTAATATTTTCACTATTTATTATGGTGAAAATATTGTTAAACATAGTAAAAAATATTAGTTAATTTTAATTCAGAATTTGGAATTTATTTTCTCAAATTTAATTTATAGAATTGGAATATATCAATTTAACCTATAACCTACAAATCCATCAAAAAACATATTATTCTCAAAAAGAAAAACATTCAAATACTTAGAAAGTTTTAATATCATTTTTCAATATAAATTTTATTCATGTGATGAAAAAATTATTAATATTAATATAACCGAACTAATTTTATATTAAAACCAATTTAATATATAATTTAACAATATATGTAGTTTAAATGAAATTTAGTTTATTGAAAATCAGTATTTTTAATTATTCATGAAAATGTTAAGGTTTTCTAAAAATTATAAGAATGTCACCTAAAAATAATTATTAATTTTAGATATAAATATTTTCTTTCAAAAATTGATTCTTAATTTGGTAAGAAATAACATTAAAATATGCACGCAATGTGAGACAAAACCACCTTTTAAAAATACTATTTTTTGGAAAAAACATTCAATTTTTGTTTTGAATGAATTTTATTTTTATTTGTAATAAATTTATAAATAATTTATATATATTTAGATCATATCTTTTTCATATATAGTTATTATAATTCAAACATAAAAATTTAATCGCTAGGTTATATTGGTATACTATATTATGGATCATTTTGATTTGGGGTTACATGTTCTATAATCTATCAAAGAGTTTAAATTTTAATATATGTAAATATATATTAATTTATTATGGTGTTACATTATTCCCTCTTACAAAATATTCCCTCATTTATATTTTCATAATGTCACCTCATGGTGATATTTGTGTAGTTATTCATTATAATATCATCGAGTTCACATTTTTCCTCTTCTATGTCATGATTTCTAAAATTTACCTTTACAATCCAGGATTCCAATTTCTTCCACAATTATTCTATAGTTTTGGAATTTGGTTTAAAAATTGAAATAAGATATTTTTTGTTCTAATTATTTTTTTTATAGCTGAGAACATGTGTTGGGTTTGGAATGTACTTCCATAACAAGGATATACGAAACACATAATTTAATTTTGAGAGACACGGTGTCGTTGAAAAATATTGTGCCAAAATTCTATTTCTTTCCAAAATATTAATAATTATGATGTACATGTTGTTCAGTATCACTTTCATTCTAAAAATTTTATAACCCTTTCGTGGGGGATGCATTCATGATAAAATGATCTCCCACTTGAAATTCCAATTGTTTCGTTTGGTTATCAATACATATTATTTTTCTACATTGAGATTATTTGATATCATTTTGAATAGTTATTACCTTGGAAATTTTATCTTCTTCAGATTTTCCCGTAAAAATAATATTTTCACAAACTTCATCACAATTGGTTGGCATATGAAATATTTTTTCATTTACTCCTTTATACTATGCAATTTGAATAAATGAATGGAATCTATTATTAAGTGTGAACTAAACCAAATGAAAATAATTATCTCAAATACATTAAATTTCAAGTTAAAATAACCTAAACATGTGTTCTATTGTTTTAATAGTCCTATTAGACCATCCATTGGTTTGATGTTGATAATTAGTTCCCAAATAATGCTATGTATCAAGAGCCCTTTGGAGACTCTTCCTAAATTTCCACATAAATATTTTCTCATGATTAGCCAAAATTAAAATAGGTGTTCCATTAAGTCTTATAAAATCACTAATATAGATTCATTTATATAGATCTTTTTCTATATATTAACTTTAATAAAGGAGGTGTGTATATTTGGTAAGGTAGACAAGAATAACCCAAAATACACCATTCATCCTTGGAGTATTTTGTTATCTGGTGAAACATTCCATAGTAATGTTATACTATTTGCACATTGTAATAGGTAGTGGTTGTAGGACACAATTATGGTATTTTATCCATGTCCTAAACTATTTAAAAACCACACATAATGAAACATAATATACAATTTTTGGAATCATGTTATCCAACTAAATATTGTCCTCCAAATATCCTTACATTTTAGTGTTAGTAAAGAGTATAGATATATAAGCGATATGAAAATCATCCATCAATTCCCGTTTTCTCTTTTGAATTGATGGAAAATAGAATAGCTTTCCAAATTTCAGAATGACATCTTGCCATAAATATTATTCACATTTTCTATAATTCACAAATTTAATTTTGTTCGGAATGCTTTCATCATCTAGATGAGAAAAATTTATATTTTTCAAAAAATAGGGTTTAGATAAAATTTGAATAATGAGTTATGTCACACTTCTTTAATTAAAACTAGATTCATATTTACTAAATCTATTAACATAGGATCCTTGTTGGATATTATTATGGAATATAATCCATGATCTTTCCAGATCAAATCATCACCTCTGTTATTTTCCTTCTCTTAGTAAATGTGTATTGTGATATAATATTCCCTATGAATCTCAAGAAATATTATTTTACTAAAGTTGATCTATATATTTTAGAATAATTATTTCAAACTATTTTGATCTTTGTATGTAAGAAAAATTTCACTATAGAAATTATGTCGCCATATCTTCCAAGAAAAGGATATAGATTCCAAATAAAGATCATTGGATGGGTAGCTTTTTTTCATGAATAGTAAATTTTCATCATAAATAGCCAATGATTTTATTATTCGAAATAATGAAAAAATATTTCTCTTCTTTGATGAATCACTATATATCGAAAACACAAATTTTTTTTGATTATATTTTTAAAATCAGATCATTAACAGAAATCGTCTTTAATTATTTAATATACTATTCACTATCCTATATACTTATAGACATAAATAATTTAAATGTATTCTTGGTTAAAAAGATATCAAATATGAAATAATTATGGACAAATCAATGGTAGTCACCTACTAAACCAATTAAAATTAATCACTCACTTGTATTCATTAGTGTAGACCATTATCATACTCTATTTTTTATATGATTAAATGATATTCCATATTTATAGATAATATTAAAAAAAGTTAAATTATGAATAAAAAGTTAACAATTTTTAATTTTTCCTATTTAAAACTGTTATTCTAAGTGTCTCTAGAATTATCATCGTGCTATTATTGTTGATCTCGAATACAACACCCTGAGTTTTAATTAATATATTTTTTTGATTAAATTAAATTTCATCAATAGGATTTGTTTCATTATAAAAAATTTGATGATTGGTTTATACTAAAAATAAATTAAATATTTAGTTTCAAGAAACTATGGGTTCCCTTGCACTTCACACAATGATTGGATATCTTGTATGACAAACATCACAGAGTCTTAACAAATATACGATATATTGTTAATACTATTTAATCATAAATATTACAGCCAATTTGAAAATAAATATTGAAATGAATAGCAATAAATTATTTTTAAATTTAATTTAAAATGTTTTTATATAAATGAAATAGTTTTACAAAAAAATACATAATACTCTATATTGCCTCTATAATTTTGGAAGTACTATTTTCCCAATGAAGTGCATTTTACTTATTATTGTTCTTATATATAAAATTAATATTTGGCCATATTTGAAAATTAATTTTGAAATGTAAAATTCAAATTTGAAATTTTATTTCTAAAACTATCTTATGTTTATTTGTTTGAACTTTTTTTTTAAATATTTCAGTATTTTATTAATAGTGAAAAATATTAAATTTTAAATGAAAATTTCCTTCTTGTTTAATGTATTTATAATCTAAAATTACATTTTAAATTAGTATTAATGTATAATTAGTTCAATTATAAAACAATAAATACAATTTTGATAATATTATTTAATTTAACAATGAATATATATATATTCACGCATTTCAAACTTTTGAAATTTCGCGCTTTAAAAACAGGTTTTCTTGTCCCAACTGTAAGATTAATTTTAAATTAATATTTTCAAGTTCAATGAATTAAATTTGAAAAAAAAATCATTAAATATATATAATCATCAATATTTATATTTTATAATAAGGAAAACATAATTATTAATTTTTTAGTGAAAATAGATAAAATTAATGATGAATATTAAGATAAAAATGATAGTAAACATGGACTAAAATTTAATATTAAAGTGAAAAATGAAATATAAAATTTCCAATAAAAATTGGGTGGAAATATTTATTACTAAAACTTTAATGTATTTAATTTATTATATAATTTAAGTCTTTGGTTAGGTAAAAATGTGGGTTCAAAAAAATATCATTTCAAAATTGTAACACCCCGACCCTAGAAGCCTAGAGTCAGTGCATTATTACATAACATTAGAATGATCAAAAAAGATGAAGTCTCAAAAGACCGATTAGTTTAGTATCCATGGAAGTACTAGATACATTTATAAGGTTTACATAACATCATAAAATGAAAAACTACGACAACATTGTTTCCATAGACCACACTCATATCCCCTCTGACTATCCCTGAAGGTAAGTCATAAAATACCTTTTCACATCCTGGTAAAAATAATACATAGAAATGGGTGAGCTCAGATGCTCAGTAAGGATAAAAATATAGTGAAAACTTTTATAAATAAGTATAAACATTTAAGGAAATGTATAACTAAAACAAAACCCTTTTAAACATGATATTCAACATAATATAAAAAAATAAAATGAAATAATACCATTTACTTATTCACGTTGATATTATACTAGTCCAACAATCTCATGCAATATCAGTAAACACTTTCATAATTATGGAATGCATAATGCCATACTATCATAACCACATAGTCAAGGCCTTTTTCCATGACTACAAATAAGAATTTGTCAAGGCCTTATTCCAAGACACTAGTTTGTCTAATGAGACCTACTGATGCATCGAGGAGCTATAGCGGGCTCCACCCGTCACTTACTAAGACCGATGAATTCCTCATGTGGAAATTTTGAAACATAACATAAACATTCTTATTGAAACTAGCATACGAAATGTCAATACTTTATCTACACACCATAAATGGTATAAAAATAACACATCCACAGTCAAACATAACTAATTAAATACAATATAGAAGTTTGTATTGTAACAAATTAACCTTGATCGATAATAATGAAGGATATTGACATAGATGAAAATAATCATCAAAACTATTATAGAGAAATATCCCCATTTTTCTTGAAATCATTTAAAAGTCACACTATTTGTCAAGAAGCCATTTAAAAATAGATTTTTGAATCAAAGTGTCCCATACCACTTTTAAACCTTTAAAAGGAATTTGAATTTTTAAAATTTAATGTCCATATAAATAAATCCTTAAAACCATTTTTAAAACATGGACATTAATGATAAATATATAGAAAAATAATTCTTTAAAACTTTTAAAATGATATTTTAGATAGAGTTCCTAACCAAAAGAGAGACCCTTGAATAAAAATAATTTAAGTAATCAAAACCTTTTAATATCATGAGAATAAAAGGATTCATGATATACTACGTCAAAGTACATTATATACACCATATAAAAGTGATTTGGTGTATAACAACAACGAATTCTCAATGAAATGTAAATTGAGATGAATTATATTATAATGACTATATCCTTAAGTTAAGGATAAATCAACGAAATAATTATGTGTGAAAAATATAAATACAATCAATATGATTGGATATTCAGTGTAAATCAATAAGAGTACATTCACACATATTCTTGTAAAAACAACACAAATGAATTGGATATTTAACTCAACAAATGGAGATTGAATTAAAATTACTCTTATCAGGTTCATATCGATGACTTGAGAATTTATCAATGGAGTGATTATGTGTATCAAAAGTATATCCACAGAAAGGGGGTTGTAAATTGTGACATAAGAAAATGAATCGTTATTCCACACATAATCTTGGAGTAAAATAATCAATGAAGTATGCATAAAGTTGAATGAGTGGAAATTGAAATTTCAAAATACCTTATCGATTTGGTTCCATAAGAAACATACAACTATGAAAAAGGAACATACAATGATGATGTAAATATCCATAAATTAAAGTATATTACACAATTAATAGAATCATGGGTAGTACACACACCACATGCTATAAATAAGTGGTGAACAATGGAAATCTCATGGAATTAAAAGTTAGATAAGAAACTCCTTACTTTGTATTTTTTCCTTGGTCGTGGGTAGGTTATCCTACTATATAATGGTTAAATAATTGTTATTGAATTATTCAAGAATCATATACATTAATATAATATCATATATGATCTTTTAGCATTGATTTTCTAATAATATCTTAGTATTATCGTCGTTTCGAGTGTTACCAGATTCGTTTTCATTTATATTATTTGTTATGTGAGCCATATTTGTTATGGATGGGATGTATATTATTCATATCAAGAATTATATCATGTCTCTAAACATTATTTTTAATTATCAAATGAAATTTAGTCTTGAATGGATATGATGGGGAATGAATCTCATTGCGTTCGTGGAGACGATAGTCCGTACGAACGCACGAGCGACAATATCATTCTTTTGAATTTTAAATAATATATTATTGAATGGTATATCATATATACAGAATAATTATCATGTTATATTTATTATATATATCAATTACACAACATTATCATACCCATCCAAATAATAATGTATTGAATAACAATTACACCACGACGTGGAGACGTTAGGCCGCACGTATGCACGTATGGTGACATGTCATTATAATGATGGATAGAATAATAAATATGGTTGTAACATATTTATAATAAAATTATATTATATAAAATTTACTGGAGTTATTATTTTATAATGGAAGTAACAAAGAAAGAAGAAGTGGAAGAATAAAGGAACTTGAAAGGGGGTGGTGAAAACATTACCTCTTCTTTGGGTTCTTCCTTTTGATTTGATCAAAAGTTATCCTTAGGTTGGATTTATGACCGAATAAGAGCCTCTAAAATGAAGTGATGGAATTTTAGAGAATATTTTGGCAGGGGTTGGCCGATCCAAAAGGATTTTAAGGTTTGGATTATAGGGAATGAGGAGTGCCCTTTTATAAGAGGGGTGATGGGCACCTTAGGAAAACCTAGAAATATTATTTCATAATAAAATCATTTTTGGTTTCTAATGGCTCAAAAGTGTATTATTTAAAGGGTATGGTGGGTATGGGTTGCAAACCACTGAACCAATAGGTTTTAGATAGGTTTGGTTCACTATATTAACTTTATCATTTTTATTTATCTTTTACTTAAATAGTTTGACATTTACCATGTCTCATTGTATATTTATATTATATAGTTAATAAAATTACTATATACTTACAAGCGTCCCAAAAGGGGTCCATTAATGATACACCTATCATTATATAGGTCCTTTGGCCGATGATTGGATTTTTTGTAATATAATATCAATTAATAATATAATATTTGTTTTAAAAACTCATTTATGTCAATTTTGACACTATTTAATAATTGATTTTTGATAAAGTTTTAACAAAATTATTAATTAGAACCAAATTCATTTAAGAAATAATAACATGTCATATTAACCAATAAAATTTGGGGATGTCATCAAAACTTTCAATTTATATTTATTTTAATATTTATAATACCTATTATTTGATTCATTTATTTATAAGGAAAATACTGCATCACTATTGTGTCATAAATAATTTTTATTATTCAATGTCAAAAAATTATAAATAAAATACCATTATGTATGAAATATTTTTATATTTCTAATTAATATTAATAGTCGAACATATAACATTTATAACCCAATGTGAAAATTGTTTAACTAAAATATATATGCTTATGTCATTTTTGTATTTACTTTAACTTAATTAATATAATGTGTCATTATCACTTACATGTGGCTCCATTGGGTCCCAAAATCGACCCAAACATTCCCATGTACAGACATGTATCATAAAATAGAGTTATGAAAAGTGTTAGTGTAATTTAATATTGTCACGACCCGTCCTCGGGCCCGTGTCGTGACTACCCCAAGCCCACCTTCCATAGGCCAGGGGATGGCGACTAGCACCAAGGCGTAAATCCCAACAAAAAGGGAAGGCATTGCCTTTGAAAAGTAAACAAGCACCACAGATTAAGCAAGCGGAAAAGTAAACACTAAGTAAAAACTGTACAAGCTGTGCTGAAAGAAAAAGGGGCCGGAAATACAAGCCCAACTGTAAAGTACAACTGAAAGGAAAAACAGCAACTGAAAGGAAAAACCGCAGCGTCGAGCCGTCCTCTGGAAGTCCCACCTGAAGGGTGGGTACAGATAGCTCCAATGCTCCTCGGGTCCCGCCGTCCGCTCCGAGCACGTCTCGCCCAGTGGTCCACCTCCAGGTACTGACTCGTCGTGTAGTCCACCTCCGGGTACTGACTCGTCGTGTAGTCCACCTCCGGGTACCGTCCAGTCCTCGAACACTCGGTCTCCATCATCACTGCCTGTCGTCTGCAACCAACTCCACGAAGTGTGGGCATAGCCCGTGCAGGGGTGAGTATAAGCTACTCAGTAGGGACCCCGAGACCCCCGAAGGTCTCCCGAAATCCACAAAGGATAAGCCACGAAGGAGAGATACAATCACGAAGTAACATCTGACACGGCTTAGGTATATGCCCATACATATACCTAAGTCATCAATTACCCGATCGGCTCCAACGTCCGAGCCCTAGCACAACCCAGTCCACACAGGAAAGCAAAACGCATACCCACGCAGGATATAACAACACAATCCACAAAGGAGAGTAAACAGTAAATCCACACAGGATAACTCAACACAATCCACAAAGGAGAGGAAAACGTAATCCACACAGGAAAACTCAACAGATAACTCTCATAGGTATATGCCCATACATATATCGAAATTATCAGATAACCCATCTCAATCAAGAGGAAACACAAGGATCATTGACTCAGCTCAAACCAGGATTTTCATTATCAAAAACATAACTGCTGAAGAGCCCCATCTCTGAAGTGTACAGTGGTCCTGTCACGACTCCGAGGTACTTCTCACTAACCTAAGACTGCTGAGGTACTCCTCCTGTCGAGTACCGCGGGTCTGCTGCCAACTACCGGGCGCTCCGTCCGCTAAGGGTCTGCTGCCAAATACCGGGCGCTCACCCAAATAGCCTACAGAGGTACTCCTCCAGTCGAGTACCGCGGGTCTGCTGCCAACTACCAGGCGCTCCGTCCGCCGTGGGTCTGCCGCCAAATACCGGGCGCTCCGTCCACTGGGCTAGTCGACTCACTCCAAGTCGAGTCGGTCGAGCAGTCTTCAGGTCTCAGCCGGCTACACGGTCTCTGTACTCCGTACGCTCGTCTCCAGTATCGCGGGTCTGCCGCTACAACCAAGCGCACCACCTCTATCGAGTAAAACAGAAGATTCAGCTCACACAGGTATGCTTCTTCGGATGGCGATAAAGATGATCACTGAACCATCTGAGACGTCGGACCCACGAAGGATCGATAGGTACTAACCTTGCAGTGACCCACACAGGATCGGGCCCACGCAGGACCTATAGAAGTTGTCTCACACAGAACCGCTGAGAGATGACCCACACAGGATCGGGCCCACACAGGACCGGGCCCACGCAGGACCTGTAGGCGCTGGCTCACACAGAACCGCTGAGCGCTGACCCACGCAGGATCGGACCCACACAGGATCGGGCCCACACAGGACCGGTAGCACTGATCCACGTAGGATCGCTGAGTGCAGTAGTCGTCGCAGTCCGCTGAGGATCTCTGCACAGTCGTCGCCGCAGTCCACTGAGGATCTCTACACGGTCGTCGCTGTCGAAGTAGCAGTCGCAGCCAGCACTAGGGTTCCCGCACACAGCAAGCTCGTTCGGGAAGGTCCGCTCCACGAGCCGAGAGGCTGATACATCAACTGACACGAAGTCCGAAGTTGATGTATCCAAAAGTTTTGTATCGTCAACAGGAACTCAACGTCGCAGACGGCGCGTCAATCGGACGCCCGGTCTGAGAGATATTGGCATTTTCGTCCCAGGGGCCCGGTTGGTTTTTAAGGCAAAACAAACCCGACCGCACTCCACCTGCGTCCAAACCTCGAGCGGAGTATGCCAAAAGATCCGTCTCACTTAGAGGAATTCAACAAAGCTGACGGCACGTCAATCGGGCGTCCGTAGCTCAAGATATGAGCGTTTCCGCTCCGAGGGCCCGGTTGGTCTCATGTACGAACCAACCCGGCCGAACTCAAAGTATTCCGAAACTTGAGTGAGATAAACCAAAACGACCGTCTCGATCCAAGGATCGCGTTGCCGCTGACGGCGGGTCGTTTGGAGGCCCGTAGCTCAAGATATGGCCATTTGAACGAAGTCCGTCCGAAGACGGGGGGGTCCGGGCCCGGGCCGACCAGGCCCGACCCCCCCCTGGTTGGCCCGAACCGGGTCGGGTCCGACTCGGTTGGCCCGGCCCGGCCCGGCCAGGGCCGGTCCGGCTCGGCTCGGCTGAGCGGCCGAGCGGCCGACGCGGGGGAAAGCCGCCGCCCCGCGTGACACCCCCGCGGCACCCGCGGGGTGTCGGCCAGACACCCGCGGCACCCGCTGGGTGTCGCGCTGGACACCTGCGGGGTGCCGCGTGACAACCCCGCGGCACCCGCGGGGTGTCGCGCTGGACACCCGCGGGGTGCCGCCGGCGACCCGCGCCACCTCCGGCTTCCGCGGGCCGCCGGAGTCGCTCCGGTGGCCCGTTTTCCTTCCCGTCTGCGCCGTTGCTCCTCCCGGGATCCGTTCTTTACTGCGGGATCGTCAACCGTCCGTTGCGGCATGCTCCGTCGTCGACCGCCAAATCCGCAAAACACGAAGAACGGTGGAGGGTTGTCGGGCCGTGTTCGTTCGACCCGCACCCTCCGCGTTAGATAAAAACAACGGGAGAAAAAAATAGAATGTTCAACACATGAACCAACAATTTTAATAAAATAAAATTGTTTCTTTGATTCCGGTTCGTTAATTTTTAAAGAATGTTCACGGGAATATAAGGAGGGGTATTTCAAAATATAAAATCCCTACCTCAAGCGTCGTCGATCGTCGCGCGCGGGTGTTCTTCGCGGAAAGGATCGTCACGGAAGAGAGGGATCGTCGCGTCGTCGCGGGGAGGCGTCGCGTCGTCGCGGAATCCGGCGTTGAGTCGGCGAGCTCAACGAACCAAGAACAACAGATTTAAATTATTAATATTTAAATCTGTGTTTCGTTAAAACCAAAAGAAAAGAACTTTTGAGAGGAAATCCGAAATCACTCACCTCAAACGGTCGGTGATCGGATATCGGAGCGTGGAAGAACGTCACGGACGGAAGCGTCGTCGATTTCCGGGTTCGGCGTTCTTCGTGTTCTTCGCGTTCTTCGCGTTCTTCACGAGGGAGAAGAAGTTGCGAGGGTTCTCCCAAATCTTCTCAAGCGCAAATAACCAGAGGTTAAGCGTTGGTCTTATTTTATTATTACGCCAACAAATTTGAAAAACTGGTTAAGAAACGATCCATCAATTCGTTGAATTAATTCAACGAAAGAAACGACCCATTTAATTCACGAAAGAAACAGCCCATTTAATTCATGAAATAAACCGCCCAATTAAATGGTCTGTTAAGAATTTAGAAAACGCGTCGGTTGACTTTCATTAAGACGGGTTTTCACGGGTGCGTTTCTTAGCGGAAAGAAACGGCGGTGCTCGTGCGGGCCCCACCTCACAAATATCCTACCAAGGGGGTATGATATTTCCTGATAGCATCCTATCCAGTTCAACTCAGTTCAAGCCGCCTTTAAGTGGCTTCAAGTGGCTTCCAAGTGGCTTAAGTGAAATAAAATAAAGTTGTCGCAAAATTATTTTATTTCTTAACTTTAAGCCCGAAAATTAAAAACCACACCCGAGCAAACGCAACTCCGGAAGAGGCGTTTCTAAAAGAATACCGGCGCTGCGATTTCATCGGTGCCCTCAGAATTCGATTCCGGGCACCGGTTCAAAAGTTAGAAAAACCCGCTCGTCTGTTCACTGAACGTACCCGAGCCAAACTTCGGAAAATGATTCCGGGCACACCGGGCCTCGGAATCAGGTGCCTTCAGAAACTGCGTTCTTGTAAAATTCCAAAGAAAATTAAGAAAAAAATTTCCTTGAAATTTACGGGTCTTTACAAATATTATTATAATATTATATTTTTTACCCTTATTTATCAGATTAACCTTTAACCATGGTAAATAAAATATTTACCGAAATAATTATTCAAAATTTATAAAAATAAATGTTACATATTTGCACAATTTTGACCTCGTGATTCTAAATATGGAATTCATTTTTCTAAATTCAAAACACAGAAGTGGCAGAAATTATTTTAAAATTAATTTACGTTGTCAAAACAAAAAGCGTGTTTTTATGAAATAATAACTATCAAAAGATTGACACATGCTTCTGTCCAGTTTGAATGTGAAATTATGTCCAATGACCAAGGATTTAATAGTGAAAATATAATCTATTTATACTTTAAAATCTCTCAAATTCTTAATTTATCACTATTAATTATTTTAATTAAAAAAGTTGTTTTTAAAATAAATTTAGTAATTTTTACTATTCATGAAAATATTAAACTTATCAGAAAAGTACCAAAAATTCACCCTAATCTAATTTTGATATTTTGAATCCAAAAAATGAAGTACATTTTGAATGATAAAATGTATGAAATTTTAAATGTGGGTATTACTATTCATAAAGGCTAGTTTAATTGTTTGTGGTGTGTTAGAATCTCGAAGACGTGTACAATGCAAGCTATTGAATTATTGAAAGGGAAACATACCTTTGAAGATATGGGTGTTACATTCTCCCCTACTTCAATAATTTGCATCCTCACAATTTTTAAAATTGGGCTTGGGAATATAATGGAAAGTCCCAAATCAAAAAAGTGTAAATAAAACTATCACTTTAAAAGAAAGAAAGAGAAGTACAAAGGTCACCCAAGATTACCCAAACTAGGATTCCATATAGGAAAAAATGGATATAGAAGATAAACTTGGTGTCAAGTTCTGATGGAGAGGGATAGATAACATGATCAGGAGAAAGTTAACATCAAGAAAACCACAAAATTTTGATGTGACAAATGGTCATTAGTCTCCCTGTAGGAAAATTAAACGGACGACTTTTTTTTGTTTTAAGTTACAATAAATAAAGATGAAGAATTAATTAATGATATTTACTAAGAAAAAAAAGGGATATACAAACTTTTTTTGTAGAGTTTCATTCTTTAATAAATTTCTACCACTAACCCAATTTTTTAAACAATGAGTATTCAAGAAGACTTGATCACACTGGAAGAGCTAGAATAAACTTCTATAGAATCACATGATCAACGAAGGATAAACTATATATTTAGCATGTCTTTTGAGATTAATAAAAACCAAATAGGTTTTTATAAGATCTGATGATCCCCCCAAAAGATATTACATTAGTGAAAGAAACACTAATCTTAATTTCTAAAATTAAACCAACAATACCCCAAAGATAAATAAATACCATTCAATAAACAATTGTCCTTAAAATCCGTGAATATAATAAAAAATAATATTGAAACCCAAAACATAGAATAATTTTCTTATGTAGTCTTCCACGTTAAATTTTATCTCCAAATGACATCAACTACTCTTAAAGTTACATACTTAAAATTAGTTAACCAAATCACATATTCTTTATTATATGGTATCTTTTCCATAAATAACACAAATCAATATAAATCAACAATAAAAATGTAGATAAAAATTCCCCATTACTCCTCAAATGAAATCCCATATTATTATATTTTCCTTGGGCATATTGTGTTCCAAACCAAGCGAACATCTTTTAAAATAACTTTTATCACTTAATCACCAAATAATTTTCTTATACTAAGGGAATTAATTTGATAAGATATAAGATACCAAATCAACTTATTATCGATCAATAAAATCATTTAACTAAAAATAATTAGTCACACTAACTAGGGACATCACGTAGTCCAGTGGTAGGAGATAAATCCAAATCACACTTTGGTTATCGGTTTGATTCCCACAGCTTTGTCTAACGCGACGGGTTGTAACAAGGTCTATGTGTTGTCCTTTTTTAAAAACTATATTTTATAACATTACGAAAATGAGATATATTCCTCAAAATAACGATAACATAATATTAACCATAAATGTTATCTCATACCTTGAATTTTCATCCCAAGCATTTATATCCACATAGTTTTTTCATTAACCAAGAAAATATCCTATAGAATAGGGAATACATTCTGGTAATGGATAGGTCCCCTACATTTATGGAAAATGACTGTAAATGGATTATTGAGATAAGTTTTATTTTCTTCCATAGTAATCTTCATTTTCGCCCAACAATTCTTCATTTTATGTCCTTCTTTCCCACAAGTAAAGAAGTTCTTTTTTCTATTGAGACACTTTTGTGGGTGTCTCCTTCCACATTTCCTACGTGATGAAATTGAGGATTCTTTTCTCCATGGTATCCACCACTAGAGCTCTTATCATTCATCACCTTTCTCTTATTTATTGAGTCTGATAGTTGGTTAATATATATTTTGTTGATAATATTTTTGGAAAACTAATTTTTCATGAACATGATATCTTTTACGTCTCTCTACATTCTATTTTGTTTCTTATTTCCACAACCGCTCCCACCTTCTACATCATTCTCAATGTTACTATGACTTCCTTGGAATCCAGAAATTGAAAAAAACTTGAAATAATTGTTTGATTAATAGTAGTCAAAAAATCATTTATAGAAGATCATGACATGATATTCTCTATTTAAAACACCTTAGGATTAACTAAGTTCACTTATTCTCATCTTATATTAAAATTCTTCAAATTGGTTTGTAAAGAAAATGTAAATTATCCTAAGCATATACTTTGGGAGTGTCGTAACCAAGAGTGCAGCAAGGCCCGTTGTCGTGCACCAGTTCAAATTCGAGTCTTGCTCAAAGCGGTGTTTTCTGGTTTTACCTCTAGGTACATCTATGCTAGAGCTTCCTCTACTTGCTCGTATACAGACAGGGATATATTGTTTGTAAAACTCACAAAATCTATAAAATACCAAAATTCTAGGATTTTCTTCTATACTAATCCTCAATGTTTATATTAGGGCTATGTTCTCTAATCAGATTTTATCTAAATCTTGTTTCCAAGGTTTGTACTAAACATTATCTGATAACAACTGTAATACCCCAACCCCAGAAGCCCAAAGTTAGCGCATTATTACATAACATTGGCATGATCACAAAAGATGAATTCTCTAAAGATAGATTAGTTTAGTATCCTTGGATATACTAGATACATTTATAAGGTTTATATTACATCATAAAATGGAAAACTACGACAACATTGTTTCCATAGACCACACTCATATCCCCTCAGACTATCCATGCAGGTAAGTCATAAAATACTATATCACATCCTGGGAAAAATAAACCATAGAAATGGGTGAGCTCAAATACTCAGTAAAGATATCAGTATAGCCGAAACTTTAATAAATAAGCATAAACATTTAATGTCACGCCTGAACTTCGTTGAGGTACAAGTTTAATTTTAAATTTTTATTTCGTAAATTAATTGCCTATTTATTCAAATTATTTGGTTGTAGCAAGGGCTGAACCCGATGCGGGTTGCCCATCGTGGAAACGGTGTGTGCATGCGGGCCTTGCGCCGCTCGGCGCACGGGCAAGGAACGGGCGAAGCCATGCGGCTTTGCCATTTTAACGTGCGACGCCCGTTGCGCGGACGTTTCAAATACTAGATGATTAACTTCAGTTTCCATGTTGTTATTATTATTATTATTATTATTATTATTGTTACTATCATTATTACTATTATTATTATTTTTGTAATAATTATTAGTATTGTTATTATTATTATTATTTCTTTATTATTATTGGTAGTAGACCCCCTTCATTTTATTTTATTTTATTTTATTTTATTTTATTTTATTTTATTTTGTAATCTTTCTATTCTAATTCACTTTATTTTATTTTATTTTATTTTATTTTATTTATTTATTTGATTTGTTTTTTTCTTTTCTCTCCCTCCTAAACCCTACTCTACCCACCGCCACCCCCCCTCTCTCTTTCTTTTTTTTCTTCTTCCTCCTTTCTCTCTTCCTCTCCCCTTCTCTTCTCCTTCTCTTCCTTTTCTCCTCTCTCTCCCGCAACCTCCCTTCTCCTCTTCCTCCCTTCCTCCCTTTCCTCCAGCGTGCTCCACTTCCTCCTTCCCTCTCTGCCGCGCTGTGCCCCCCTCTCCTTACCTTCTTCTTCTTTTCCTTCTCCTTTCCCTTCTCCTCTTACTCCCTTCCTCCCTTTCCTCCTGCGCGCCCCACTTCCTCCTCCCCTCTCTGCCACGCCAGATCCCCCTTCCTCCTCCTCTACCCCACGACCAGCCCCCCGACTCCCTTCTTCCTCTCCTCCTCCCTGCCCGGACTAGATAGTAGCTCTGCAACCCCCTCTGCTCGCCGGACAATAGCCGCCACAACCCTCTGCTCGCCGGACGGTAGCCACTGCAACCCTCCGCTCGCCGGACAGCAGCCACCATAACCCCCTGCTCGCCAAACAACCGTCGTGCCGCCCCTCGGTTGTCTTTCCGACGTTTTAGTTGGTTAGAGGTTTGATTTTAATTTATTTATCTTGATTTTATTTAATTGTTTATTGATTTATTTAGTTATTATTGAATCTGTTTATCTGCTGATTAATTAATTAAATTTGTTTTAGTTGTTAATCAACTTACTTAATTTTGTTTAAGTGTTAATTAATTAATCTATTGTTATTTAAATTGTTAATTATTATATTTATTTGAATTGGTTAAGTTGATAATTAATTTATTTAATCTGATACGTTTTTAATTTATTTATTTAATTTGGTATGTTTTTAATTAATTTAATTGATTATTATTAAATTTGTTAATCATATTATTTAATTGAAATTGTTAACTTGTTAATTAATTTATTTAGTTAGTTTTGGATTTGTATACCTATTAATCAACCTGCTTAATTGTTTTGGTTTAATTTTTAATAAATTAAATTAATTACTATTGAATCTGTTTGACTGTGAACTGAATTTTTTTATTGCTGATGTTCTTTTTTTATGGACTGCTAACGTTTTATTGGGTTGGCATTGAGGGTATTTTGGGTCCATTGTTTTAGGACCCTTTTGACGGCTTCATACGGTGCAACCGTTGCACAATAGGAGTTCTGCGTCGTGTCACTTCACGCACCTGTTTGAGGTAGGTGGATTCACATGCTTAGGGCGTTTGATCATTTGGTCTGCTGGTTGATTAATTTAATATTTCTTTTATTTAAATACTGATGTGAGTTGTTGGTTGGACTGGTAGAGCATGGGTTTTACTTTTGTTAGTGGCTGGTCTAGATTGCTGGGTTTATACTTTGTTAATCCTTGGTTTCTGAGCGAATGAAGCAATTGTAATTGATCCTGGTTGCTGTGTTAGTGTGCGTCAGAGTGGGTTCTTCACTATTGGGTGTGTTGTTTTATTTTCTTAAAACTTATAAACCAGTTTTCCAAATGTTTGATAAACTTTAATTTGACCCTCGAATTTTCGTAGTTCCTGCATGTTGTGTGGTTCTATGTTGTGTTTGTGTCTTGACATTGAGGAGAAGGGTGAACTTGGAATAATGAGACAAAAGGGGAAGCCTGGGTATTAGATGGGCGGACTAGACTAGCGTGCTAGTGATACGGGAGTGGCCTCAGCCCAGTTTCACTTTGTGGGATTGACGCTTACAACACTAACTAAACATTTGATGATGACTAGAGACCACTACGGTAGGAGGTGTTTCCCTGCCGGTGGCATGTGCACGGGAAATGTATGGTATGGTTCACCGAGATGTGAGGTTCTTGGGTCCCACACGGCTTTATTACTTAGGGCCTCTCCCACTTTTGTTGCTCCTGTGCGATTATATACTCATCACTGGTTGGTTTTGGTGACTCTTGTGGATTCAAAAGGTAAGAATGTTTCTTTTTCATTCAATTTCAAAAACCCCCTTTTCCCATTTTGAAACTGTCTTCCTTTCTTCAAAAACTAGTTACATCAGGAAGTTAGTGCATTTATTTATTTTCTCTAAAATTTGAACCTGCGAACTGCTTTGGTCATCTAACCCTTTCCACGCGAAATCTTTTCTTTTGTGCCAACCTATTGAGAGTTTCTCACACCCTACTTACACCTTTGGGTGTAAGTAGATGTGATTATGTCTGATGCAGGAAAATTCCAGGGTTTTGAGCACGGTGGTCCGAGTTTTTAGTTGACTCATCTGATTTGGCGTGGGTGGAAAAGGCCTCACAGGGGTATTCTTCCACTAAGTGACTGTTGCTGGTTTGGTTTTTGGTCACCTTTTTTGCAGTTGGTTGTGTTTGGGTTGTAGTTTTCCTTTTTTTTGAGACTCATTTGGGCTATTTTGTTAATCTTGTGGTTGTAATGTTGCTTTCGGATTTCAGTTTACATATGGTTTGTTTCTGGGTGTTATACGAGTAAATTGTTCCCAAAAGTTTTAAATTGATACCCGGGCACTTGTGCCAGCCCTTGGGGATCAGGAACGCCCTTCGGGCCTTGCCGCGGGCCGGGTCGGGCATTGATTTGATGGCGAACCAATTCGGTTTGTGACAAAATGGTATCAGAGGAGGCGAACTCTTGGTCTATGTTATTTGGGATGAGTTTGCTTATACAGAAGTTGCAACTCTCAGGGGGCTCGAAAATTATGTTGCGAGTAGGGTGCCTAGCCAGCACGCCTCGTGACAGATACTGAGTCACCATGGGATGTCAGGGTGCATGTTTTACTTCTTTCCTAGGTGGGACGTACATGCTGCAGACTGTACGTGGACACCGGGTAGGAAAGTAGAGTTTTGACATAATGTCGTTTTTTCATGATTGGTTTATTGATGATTATTTATCCTGTTGAAAACATTTTGGTTCCTCTTAAGATATGTAATACTGATGTAACTCTTTTATGATTGTTGCCCATGTGTAGCAAGATGCCTCTCCGGAGAGCTCCCATGCACCCACGGGAGGAAGCCAGAGAGAGTTCTCCCACACCGCTTGATCAGAGATTTGTAGAGGCTATGGTCTGAGCCGTTCAAGATTTGGGACAAGGGGTGACTCCTGCCCTCACCCCTATTCCAGCTAGAGGGGAAGAATCTAGCTCCAGGAAGGAAAGAGCTCAGAAGTTTCTGAAAAACAAACCTCCTTCTTTCCGAGGCAGTTCAGAACCTCAGGAGGCAGAGGAATGGCTTGAAAAGATAGAACACATGTTCGATTTCCTTGACACACCCGAGGAAGTCAGGGTGAAGTGTGCCTCATTTCAGCTAGAGGGTTTCAGTCGCAAATGGTGGGAATCAGTGGTTCAGGCTGGGAAACATGAGCGCATGAGCTAGACAGATTTGAAGGGTATCTTCAACGAGCAGTATTGTCCAGAGTTTCTATCCTACGCTAGATCTCGGGAGTTCATGGATCTTTCGTAGGGGAATCAGACAGTGATGGAATATGAGAACCGCTTTGCTGAGCTGATGCGGTACGCACCAGAGCTAGTTTTGAGAAAATTCATGAAAGATCGGAAGTTTGAGAAGGGCCTTCGACCAGAAATCCACTCTCAGGATTTCTTATTCAAGATGAAGACTTATGCTGAGGTGGTCAATCGTGCTTGCATGGCCGAGATTGACCAGAAAGGAAAGTCAGGGTTTTCCGGATCAGTATCAGGCATTAGCAGTGGCAGTTCTCAGAGAAGAAGAGGAAGCATGTTGAGCAGTGGAAGAAGAGTGGTGGTGGCTCAGGCCATCCCTCCAGGCAGACATCATCTGAGGCTTCTGATGTGAGGACCATTGTGTGCCATCAGTACAGAAATGCATGGCACATCTAACCTGTGTGTCCACATCCTCCCAGACCTTGCTATGGGTGTGGAGGTATGGGGGCACCTACAACATTTATGCGGGACTGTACGCCCTTACCAGAGTGGGACTGGATCTGTAGCTTCCAGGGGTGTATTAGTGCAGTTAGAGCCGACCAGGATGTCGGGATCTCGGTTCGGGGGTCGTGGTGGCAGGACCAGATCATCTTCTAGGCAGAGCCAGATTAGGGCAGAGCCGTAGGCGAGCAGTCGTTCTCAGGCAGGGACCAGGCAACTACATGTTATGGATCAGGCACCAGTGGGATCTGATGCAGGGCCTTCGACGGTTCGAGGTACTATTCTGGTTGCATCTTCTATAGCTGTAGTTTTATTTGATACCGGTGCTTCAGTTTCTTGTATATCTGCTCGCCTTTTGAATCTGCAAAACCTATCGACCGAGCTGTTATCATTTGCTATGGAGTTGGCAACACCATTGGGAAAAAAGAGGGAGCAGGGCCTTAGGTTCCCATCGTGCGCACTCTCTATTTCGGGAGTCGAGATGGAATGGGATTTCTTGGTCCTTGACATGGACCTATTTGATGTGATCCTCAGTATGGACTGGCCGGTGCGCTTCCAGGTGCAAATTGATTGCTATCGGTGCTGAGTCAGTTTTACTGCACCAGATGGGAATCCCCAGTTATTTCACGGGGAATGGGATCCATGGTCGGGACGCGAGGGACCTCCACTCCCTGAGTTGGGAAATATTTCTTATCAGTTGTCTTCACTCACATTGGAGGACGATGGTGGTGTTTTACAGGGCGGGTTACCTTCTGTAGTGGACGAGTTCCCAGAGGTCTTCCCAGATGATTTTTCTGGCTTACCCCCAGAGCGGGACGTGGAGTTCTCGGTTGAGTTGGCGCCGGGAACACAGCCCATATCTTTTCCCTCATATCGCATGGCCCCCACCGAATTGAGGGAATTAAAGATATAGCTGGACGATTTGGAATCCAAATGATTCATTCGCCCGAGCGTCTTTCCTTGGGCCACACCAGTTTTATATGAGAAGAAGGCCGACGGCACCCTTCGGTTGTGCATTGATTACCAAAAATTGAACAAGGTATCCATCAAGAATAAATACCCTTTGCCACGGATTGATGATTTTTTCGACCAACTGAAGGGGGAAAAGTGGTTCTATAAGATTGATTTGCATTCGGGATACCACCAGCTCAGGGTGAGAGATGCAGATATCCTGAAGACGGCTTTCCGAATCAGATACGGTCACTTCGAGTACTTGGTCATGCCTTTCGGACTGACGAATGCTCCTGACGTCTTCGTGGATCTCATGAATAGGGTGTTCCACCAATATCTCGACTCATTTCTCGTGGTATTCTTGGATGAAATCATGGTTTATTCTGGATCTGAGGAGGAGCATGAGCATCACCTGCGCGTTGTTTTGAGAACCTTGCTGGATCACTGCCTGTATGCCAAAATCTCTAAGTGAACATTCTGGATCAGGGAAGTGATGTTTCTGGGGCATGTCATCTCAGAACATGTGGTTTCAGTGGATCCTGAGAAGATCAGGGCAGTTATGTCTTGGGAGCAGCCGAGAAATGTGTTTGAGATCCGGAGTTTTCTAGGCTTGGCTGGTTATTACATGCACTTTGTTCGGGACTTCTCGTGACTTGCCTCCCCCATGACCGCACTCACCCGGAAAGGGGTGAAGTTTGAGTGGAGCCCTCAGTGTTAGGAATCCTTTGAGGAGTTGAAGTGGCGGTTGACCACCACCCCTATACTGACCTTACCAGAGTCAGGAAAGGGCTATGTGGTCTACTGTGATGCTTCAAGTTCGGGCCTTGGATGTGTGCTCATCCAGGATGACCATGTTGTGGCTTATGGTTCTCGCCAGCTCCAGCCACATGAGAATAATTATCTGACTCACGACTTAGAGTTGGCAGCGGTGATGCATTCATTGAAGACGTGGCATCATTATCTCTTTGGGGAGAAGTTTGTGTTCTATTATGACCATAAGATCCTAGCCTACATTTTCTCTCACAAGGATCTCAATTTGAGGCAGCACCACTGGGTCGAGTACCTCCAGGGTTTTGAATTTGATATTGTCTATACCCCTGGCAAGGGTAATGTGGTAGCTAATGCTTTGAGCAGAAAAGTTACAGTGCAGGCATTGAGAAAGTCCAGTGATGAGTGGAATTTGATGGGGCTCTTCGCCCAGTTGCACTTGGAGAGAAGGGAGCACAGTGGAGGTACCTTCATGGCTAGCATCCAGTTGACTCCTGATCTTCTGGAGTTGATTCAGCTGGAGAAGCCTAGTGATGAGTTCTGTCAGCGATCTATGCAGTTTCTTCATGGTGGGGAGACTCCTTCTGATTGGTCCTTGTCTACCTAGAGGGTCTTGTTCTTTAAGGGCCGTGTTGTAGTGCCATTGTCTCTGCGGAAGGTGGTGATGCAGGATATCCACCAATCTCAGTGGGCTATCCATCCTTGTACCACCAAGATGTATTGTGATGTTCGCTGTCAGTTCTGGTGGCCAGGTATGAGATGGGACATCTCTGACCTTGTATCCAGATACTACACTTTCTAGTAGGTAAAAGCAGAGCATCAGAGACCATCTGGCCTACTCAAGCCATTACCCATTCCTACCTAGAAGTGTGACGAGGTCTCCATGGACTTCATTATTGGGTTCACTCGTACACCTCAGGGAAGGAATGATATCTGGGTAGTGATTTACCTCTTAACCAAGTCATCTCACTTTGTCCCGATCAGACATACAACGAAGGTAGAGGAGCTGGGCCGCTTGTATGTTCAGGAGGTGGTCAGACTTCATGGTGTGCCGTCGGCAGTTATCTCTGACAGGGACCCCCGATTTACATCTCGGTTTTGGGGAGGCCTCCAGAAGGCCTTGGGGTCACAGATTAATATGAGCACGACATACCATCCTCAGACCGATGGCCAGACGGAGCGGGTGAATCAGATTATGGAAGACATGCTCTGAACCTGTGTGTTAGATTTTGGAGGCTCATGGGATAGCCATTTGGGACTGGTCGAGTTTGCTTATAATAACATTTACCAGTCTTCCATCAGAATGGCACCCTTTGAGGCGCTCTATGGTCAGCCTTGTCGGTCTCCTCTGTGTTGGGATGAGGTTGGCGAGAGCTCCCTCTTGGGACTGAGCCTTGTTCAGGAGACGTCTGAGAAGGACAAGCTGAATAGGCAGTGGTTGTTGATAGGTCAGAGTCTCCACAAGTGTTATGAAGATCAGAGGCGGTGGGATCTTGAGTTTTCAGTGGGGGACAGAGTGTTCCTAAGAGTGGCCCCTCGCTTGGGTCACCGTCGTTTGGGGAAGCAGGGAAAGCTGACACCGAGGTATGTCAGACCTTTCTATATTCTTGAGCGGATTGGCAAGGTGGCATACAGGTTGGCTTTTCCCTCGCAGTTGACATCGATTCATGACGTATTTTATGTCTCCCAACTAAAGAAGTTCAACCCCCATCCATCGCATGTGCTAAATTGGGAAGATCTGGAGATAGAGTCCGACTTATCTGTGTTTGAGCGACCAGTACGGATAGTGGATTCTTAGGAGAAGGTGCTGCGTCGAAAGTCCATTCCTCTGGTCCGTGTTATTTGGAAGCACGAGAATGATCAGCACGAGACTTGGGAGCCGAAGTCATGGGTTGAGCATGAGTACCCATTTCTATTCTCTGATCAGGCATCGAGCTGACTTCCCGAGGGCGGAAAGTTTTCATGGTGGGGAGAATTGTCACGCCCAGACTTCATTGAGGTACAAGTTTAATTTTAAATTTTTATTTCGTAAATTAATTGTCTGTTTATTTAAATTATTTGGTTGTAGCAAGGGCTGAACCCGATATGGGTTGCCCGTTGGGGAAACGGTGTGTGCGTGCTGGCCTTGCGCCGCTCAGCGCACGGGCAGGGCACGGGCGCAGCCATGCGGCTTTTCCATTTTAATGCACGACGCCCGTTGCACGGACGTTTCAAATACCGGATGATTAACTTCAGTTTCCTTGTTATTATTATTATTATTATTATTATTATTACTATTATTATTATTATTATTATTATTATTCTTATTTTTATTTTTATTATTATTAGTATTGTTATTATTATTATTATTATTGTTATTATTATTGGTAGTAGACCCCCTTCATTTTATTTTATTTTATTTTTTAATATTTCAATTCTAATTCACTTTATTTTATTTTCTTTTATTTTAATTATTACTTATTTTATTTTATTTTATTTTATTTCCTTATTTGCTTTGTTTTTTTTCTTTTCTCTCAATTCTAAACCCTACTCTACCCACCGCCACCCCCTCTCTCTCTTTTTTTCTTCTTCCTCCTTCTCTCCTCCTCTCCCATTCTCTTATCCTTCTCTTTCTTTTCTCCTCTCTCTCCCGCGGCCTCCCTTATCCTCTTCCTTCCTTCCTCCCTTTCCTCCCGCGCGCCCCACTTCACCCTTCCCTCTCTGCCGTTCCGCACCCCCTCCTCTTCTTCTTCGTTTCCTTCTCATTTCCCTTCTCCTCTTCCTCCCTTCCTCCCTTTCCTCCCATGCGCCCGACTTCCTCCTCCCCTCTCTATCGCACCGGCTCCCCCTTCCTCCTCCTCTACCCCACTGCCAGCCCCCCAACTCCCTTCTTCCTCTCTTCCTCCCTGCCTGGACCAGACAACAGCTCCACAACCCCCTCTGCTCGTCGGAAAGCAGCCGCCGCAACCCTCTGCTCACCGGACGACAGCCACCGCAACCCTCAGCTCATCGGACAACAGCCGCCGCAACCCCCCGCTCACCGAACAACCGTTGTGCCGCCCCTCGGTTGTATTTCCAATGTTTTATTTGGTCATAGGTTTGATTTTAATTTATTTATCTTGATTTTATTTAATTGTTAATTGATTTATTTAGTTATTATTGAATCTGGTTATCTGCTAATTAATTAATTAAATTTGTTTTAGTTGTTAATCAACTTAATTAATTTTTTTAAGTGTTAATTAATTAATCTATTGTTATTACAATTGTTAATTATTCTATTTATATGAATTGGTTAAGTTGATAATTAATTTATTTAATCTGATAAGTTGTTAATTAATTTATATAATTTGGTAAGTTTTTAATTAATTTAATTGATTATTACTAAATTTGTTAATAATATTATTTAATTGAAATTGTTAACTTGTTAATTAAAGTATTTAGTTAGTTTTGGATTTGTATACCTATTAATCAACCTCCTTAATTGTTTTGGTTTAATTGTTAATTAATTAATTTAATTACTATTGAATTTGTTTGAATGTGAACTGAATTGTTTAATTGATGATGTTATTTTTTTATGGACCGCTAACGTTTCATTGGGTTGGAATTGAGGGTATTTTGGGTCCATTGTTTTAGGACCCTTTTGACGGCTTCATACTGTGCGACCGTCGCACAACAGGAGTTTTGTGCCGTGTCTCTTCACGCACCTGTTTTAGGTAGGTGGTTTCGCATGCTTAGGGCGTTTGATCATTTGGTCTGCTGGTTGATTAATTTAATATTTTTTTATTTAAATACTGTTGTGAGTTGTCAGTTTGACTGGTAGAGCATGGGTTTTACTTTTGTTAGTGGATGGTCTAGATCACTGGGTTTATACTGTGTATTGCCTTGGTTTTTGAGTGAATGCAGCAATTGGAATTGATTCTGGTTACTGTCTTAGTGTGCGTCAGAGTGGGTTTTCACTGTTTGGTGTGTTGTTTTATTTTCTTAAAACTTATAAACCAGTTTTCCTAATGTTTGATAAACTTTAATTTGACCCTCGAATTTTCGTAGTTCTTGCATGTTGTGTGGTTCTATGTTGTGTTTGTGTCTTGACCTTGATGAGTAGGGTGAACATGGAATAATGAGCAAAATAGGGGAAGCCTGGGTATTAGGTGGGCGGACTAGACTAGCGTGCTAGTGATACGGGAGTGGCCTCGACCCAGTTTCACTTAGCGGGATTAACGCTTACAACACTAACTAAACATTTGATGATGACTGGAGACCACTACAATAGGAGGTGTTTCCCTGTTGGTGGCTCGTGCATGGGAAATGTATGGTATGGTTCACCAAGATGTGAGGTTCTAGGGTCCCACACAGCTTTAGTACTTAGGGCCTCTCCCACTTTTGTTGCTCTTGTGCGATTATGTAATCATCACTGGTTGGTTTTGGTGACTCCTGTGGATTCAAAAGGTAAGAATGTTTCTGTTTCATTCAATTTCAAAAACCCCTTTTTCCCATTTTGAAACTATATTCCTTTCTTTAAAAACTGGTTACATCAGGATGTTAGTGCATTTATTTATTTTCCCTAAAATATGAACCTGTGAACTGCTTTGGTCATCTAACCCTTTCCATGAGAAATCTTTTCTTTGGTTCCAACCTATTGAGCGTTTCTCACAACCTACTTACACCTTTGGGTGTAAGTAGATCTCATTATGTCTGATGTAGGAAATTTCCAGGGTTTTGAGCATGGTGGCCCGAGTTGTTAGTTGACTCATCTGATTTGGCGTGGGTGGCGGAGGCCTGACATGGGTATTCTTCGACCAGGTGACTGTTGATGGTTTGGTTTTTGGTCACCTTTTTGGCAGTTGGTTGGGTTTGGGTTGTAGTTTTCCTTTTTTTAGACTCGTTTGGGCTATTTTGTTAAACTTGTGGTTGTAATGTTGCTTTCGGATTTCAGTTTACTTATGGTTTGTTTCTGGTTGTTATACGGGTAAATCGTTCCCAAAAGATTTAAATTGATACCCGGGCACTTGTGCCAGCCCGTGGGGATCGGGAACTCCCTTCCGGCCTTCCCGCGGGCCGGGTCGAGCATTGATTTGATGGAAACCCGATTCGGTTTGTGACATTTAAGGCAATGCATAAGTAAAAAAAGCCATTTAAATATGAAATTCCACATAATATGACCAAAATAAAATGAAATAATGCCATTTAATTATTCATATGGATATTATAATAGTCGAATAATCACATGAAATACCAATAACCACATTCATAATGATGGAATGCATAATCCCAGACTATCATAACCACATAGTCAAGGCCTCATGCCAAGACTACAAATAAGATTTTGTCAAGTCCTTGTGACAAGACACTAGTTTGTATCGTTAGACCTACTGATGCATCAAAGAGCTATAGTGGGCTCCACCCGTCACTTTCTAAGTCCAATTCATTCCACATATGAAAATATTGAAACATAACAAAAACATTCGTATTGAAACTAACATACGAAATGTCAATACATTATCCACAAACCATGAATGGTATAAAAATAACACATCCACAATCAAACATAACTCATTCAACACAATACAAAAGATTGTATTGTAACAGATTATCCTCAATTGAGAATAATAATGGATATTGACATACATGAAAAAAAAAACATCAAAACTATTAGAGAGAAATATCCCCCTTTTTCTTGAAATCATTTAAAAGTCACACTATTTGTCAAGAAGGCATTTAAAAATAGGTTTTTGAATCAAAGTATCCCATACCACTTTGAAACTTTTAAAAGGAATTTTAATTTTAAAACTTTAATGTCCATATAAATAAATCCTTAAAACCATTTTTAAAACATGGAAATTAATGAGAAAGATTTAGAATAATAATTCATTAAAACATTTAAAATGATATTTTAGATAGAGTTCCTAACCAAAAGAGAGACACTTGAATAAAAATAATTGAGGTAATAAAAACTTTTTAATATCATGAGAATAAATGGATTCTGGGTATACTATGTCAATGTATATTATATACACCATATAATAGTTATTTGGTGTATAACAACAAATAACTCTCAATGGAATGTAAATTGAGATGAATTCTCTTATAAAGACCATATACTTAGGTTAAGGATAAATCAACAACATAATTATGTGTGATAATTATAAATACACTCAATATCATTGGATATTCAGTGTAAATCAAAAAGAAAACATTCACACATATTCTTGTAAAAACAACACCAATGAATTGGATATTTAACTCAACAAATGGAGATTGAATTAAAATTAATATTATCAAGTTCATATCGATGACTTGAGAATTTATCAATGGAGTGATTATGTGTATCAAATTTATATCCACATAAAGGGGAGTAGAAATTATGACATAAGAAAATGAATAGTGATTCGACACATAATCTTGGAGTAAATAATCAATGAAGTATGAATAAAGCTGAATGAGTGGAAATTGAAATTTCAAAATCCATTATCGATTTTGTAACATATGAAACATGCAACCATGAAATAATGATCATATAATAATGATGTAAATATCTATAAATTAAAGTATAATACACAATAAATACAATCATGGGTAGTACACACACCACATGCAATAAATTAGTTGTGAACAATGGAAATATCACAGAATTAAAAGTGAGATAAGAAACCCCTTACTTTGTACTTTTCCTTGGTCGGGTGTAGGTTAACCTCTTGTATAAAGGTGAAATAATTGTTATTGAATTACAAAATAATCATATACATTAATATTATATCATATTTGATCTTTTAACATTGATTTTTTAATAATATCTTAGTATTATCGTCATTTCGAGTGTTAACAGATTCGTTTTCCATTATATTATTTGTTATGTGATCCATATTTTTTATGGATGGGATGTATCTTATTTATATCCAGAATGATATCATGTCTCTAAATATTATTTTTAATCATCAAATTAAATTAAATCTTGAATGGACACTATGGGGAATGAATCTCATCACGTTTGTGGAGAGGGTAGTCCGTACATACGCACGAGCGACAATATCATTCTTTTGATTTTAAAATAATAAATAATTGGATGGTATGACATATATAAATAATAATAATAATTTTATATTTATTATTTATATCAATTACACATAATTATCATTCCCATCCATATAATAATGAATTGAATAACAATTACACCACGACGTGGAGACGGTAGGTTGTACGTACGCAAGTATGGTGACATGTCAATAAAAGGATGGATAGAATACTGAATATGGTTATACCATATCTATAATAACATCACAGTAAATAGAATATACTAGAATGATAATTTTAGAATGGAAATAACAAATAAAGAAGAAGTGGAAGAAGAAAGGAACTTGAAAGAGTGGTGAAAACATTACCTCTTCTTCAGGTTCTGCCTTTTGATTTGTTCAAAAGGGCTCCATTGGTTGGTTTTTGACCAACAGAGAGCCTCTAGGATGAAGTGAGCTAAGTTGAGAGAATATTTGGACCTGGGTTGGCCAATCCAAAAGTCATTTAAGGTGTGAATTAGAGGGAAGGTGGAGTGCCTTTTTATAAGAGGGTTGATGGGCACCTTAGGAAAAGCTAGAAATATTATTTTATAATAAAATTATTTTAGTATTCTAATGGCTCAAATGTATATTATTTAAAGGATATGGAGGGTATGGCTCAAAAAACACTCAACCAATCGGTTTTAGATAGGTTTGGGTCACTACATTAACTTTATCATTTTGATTTAACTCTTAGTTAAATAGTTTGACATTTACCATATCTGTTTGTATTTTTATAATATATAGTTGATAAACTTACTATATACTTCAAAGTGACCCCAAAGTGGTCCATTAATGATAAAACTATCATTATATATTTCCTTTGTCCGATCTTTAGATTTTTAGGAATATAATATCAATTAATAATATAATATTTGTTTTAAAAAATGATTTATGTCAATTTTGACACTATTTAATAATTAATTTTTGTTAAAGTCTCAACAACTTTATTAATTCTAAATAAAATCATTTAAACAATAATAACATTTCATATTAACCAATAAAATTTGTTGATGTCATCAAATCTTTCAAATTAAATTTATTTTAACATTTATATGACCAATTATTTGATTCATTCATTAATAAGGAAAATATTGCGTCATTATTGTTTTATAACTAAATTTAATTATTCAATGTCTAAAAATTATAAATAAAATAACATTATCTAGGATATATTTTTACCTTTCTAATGAAAATTTATATTCAAAGTTATATCATTTATAACCCTATGTAAATATTGTTTTACTAAAAGATATATGCTTATGTAATTTTTGTATTTACTTTAACATAATTAATATAAATTGTCATTATCACATAAAAGTTTCTCCATGGGGTCCCAAAATCGACCCAAAGATTCCCATGGTCGGAAATTTATCATCCAATAGGGTTAGGACACGTTTTAGGGTAATATAATATTATTATAATATTATTTTTACCCTTATTTACCAGATTTACCCTTTAACCATGGTAAATAAAATATTTACCGAAATAATTATTCAAAATATCTTAAAATAAATGTTTCCAATTTATACAATTTGGAAATCTGGATTATTAATATGGAGTCCATTTTTCTAAATTCAAAACAATGAAGTGGCAGAAATTAATTTAAAATTAATTCTCATTGTTAAAACAAAAAGCGTGTTATTATGAAATAATAACTATCAAAAAATTGAAACTTGCTTATGTTCATTTTGAATGTGAAATTATGTCCAATGACCAACATTGGATTAAATAGTAAAAATATAATATAATTATAATTTCAAATCACTCAAATGCATAATTTATCACTATTAATTATTTCAATTAAAAAGGTTGTTTTTAATTAAAATTTAGTAATTTTCAAAATTCATCAAAATATTATAGTTATCAAAAAAGTACCTAAAGTTCACCCTATAAAAATTTTGATATTCTGAATCCAAAAATAAAGTCCATTTTGAAAAAAAAAATGTAAAAAATTTCAAACAGTGGGTATTACTATTCATAACGGCATGTTTGATTGGTTGTGGGGTGTTAGAATCTCGAAGTCGCGTACAATGCAAGATATTTCATTATTCAAAGGAAAACGTACTATGGAAGCTTGGGGTGTTACAAAAAATAACCATGTGTTTCCACTCCCTAACTTATAAAATGACACCACATATCCACCTCACTTCAAAACATAAAAACCAATTTCATTATCCAGTACATGAAAAAATAAATTCTACAATTCACTCCCATAATCCTAGAATCCAAACATTGTGATAAAATACAACCAAGGAAAGACTCTTGTGAAAACCAAAAGGATATACCTGAAAAGGAGGTATCTCTTATCAGTGAATGTTTTTTTATTTTTTACTCAAATCCATGTAATTAATTTTATAGCATTATTAAAAAATAAATTATATAAATTAAAAATAATCATACATTTTCATGTTATGTTTAAGACTAAAAAAACATACCTTCCATCAAATGTATCATGAAATCTACGTTTGGGTGTAAGATAGACTACCACATCATAAACAGATATCGTTTGTTTTTTCATCACCATCTCTAAAGGTATGGAATAATGATGAAAATAGAATTTATACAAAATATTTCTTATAATACTGTTTTTCTGTTTTTATTTAATTATTATATAAAAAAAAATTCACGCTTTCCATTTTATGGGAATATGATAACATCTTTAGTTTGCACGACATAATACCACCTGGTGAAGCGATCTTGTTCATTCAGGATTTTGATGTATTTTTTTAGAGTGTGTTTAATGTGAATACCAAAAATATATGAAAATAATAATAATATATGTATTATATATCATTCACATTTCCTTCTATCAAATATAAAAGATAATGGGAAACAATATTCATGCATACACAGAACCTACAATCTCCATGAATAGTGAATTTCATTTTATGTCACTATATTTTATTTGTTTCTATGAGTAAATATATAAAATTTATATAGGATATTTATTTCATGGATACCATTATTTAGATGTTGGAAGTATTACCAAAATTATAGAAAAAATAAAATTACAACACAAACATGTACGAAAAACCTTGCGGTTATTAATTAAAACACAATATTAACATGGGATTGTTAATAAAGGAGAAACATAAAATCACAAGAGAATGATATATGGTAAAATATATATGAATATGGTTTCTTATTAGGTGTATTATAAAGACATATATATCTATATAATAATTGGTTTGAATGTGTCTGTCGACGCCAAAATCCAAAGGAGGGGCCCTTCGGTCGGATGAAAGAGCTCTGAATGAAGCTGGGATGAAGAAAAGGAGATCATTGGACCCGGGGGATAGGCGCACACAAAATTCAAAAAAACATGTGAAATCAACCTTTGGAGTGCAAAACCATTGTGCTCCGGCATTCGATTCGGTGCCCAAAATGTTGCCTTCTCCTTCTGTCCACTCCGGCCACGCTTCCACACCGAAGGCTCCGTTGAAAGGCAGTTTGCATGCATGGGCCCACTTTCCCACCAAAGGCACCATCGAAAGAAGGTTTGCATGTGGGGGCCCATTTTTGTGCTGAAGGAAATTACGAACGGCCTTTTGCGTGCCGACTGTGCCGGCCGCTCCAGCCCCCGCATTCGGGCCCAAGGCGTTGTCCAAAGGGCGTTTTCACAGCTGGGGCTGGTTCCGCCCAGTAGGCGACATCAAATGCCTGTTTGCAAGACCGACCCCATGTCCACACAATAGGAGAGTCTTCCAGGGTTTCCACATCCATTTACTGCACAAATTTCCCTTGCGCAACAATCTGGGGACTTCAGATATAAAACAAACTCCCTCCCCTCCCATCGAAGGATAGTAGCCCGAAGACGAAGTGACCGTATGCTGCACGAAAACCCCGTCTTCTATGACCGTATCAAAACCCATGGACTTTAGATGATTGTTGCTGTGTGATAAGTTGGGGGCACCTTCATATGAGCCCTCAGATCCTTGCAGATTTTCAATGTTCTTTGTGTGCTATGGTCTCATCTTGCACACATGCCCCATCTGCAATAGGCGTCCTTGTGCGCCACCTTTTCGACTTGCGTGCGAGCCTGCTTCATGCATGCCTTCAGTCCGACTTGTGCCCAAGCCCCTGTTTTATGGGAAAAAAATCTATCTTGCATGCCTTAAGTCCCACTTGCATGCCAACCATCCATCTTGCATGCCAACCCTTCCTCTTGCATGCAGACTTCCAATTTTACCTCAGTCCATTCTCTGATGCGCTCCATGTGCTGCCCTCACCTTGAGGCACCTTGTTCAAACCACTATTATGTGTGACACCCCTTCATCACACACTCATTCACTATTTGGCCCCTCAGGATTACACAGAGTAATTTCAATGTCACTTGGACAATGTTGCACATTGGGTTGATTTGCATCATGCTTCTTCGCATAGGCATGCTAACGGATATTGCTTATTCGCATTTCCATGCTAACATGGACCCCCTAATGGATCATTCCATGACACCCCAATCCATGGTGTAGCCTGTCACCTCTCTTCACCAAGGTACATAGGGTACCTGTTATGTAAGTCCTAGGGTGCAGTGTTAATCCACTTCATCCGAGATGCCGAATGTTGAATCTCCAATCATCGTCGTCCTCAGCACATGACGTTAAACTATGAATTACCCCATGCATCCTACATGGGGAAAGGAAAACCATCTTGTGGTAAGTCCCTAGATTTTCTTTCTAGAGGTAGCATTCCTATCCCTCCTTTCTTTGCTGCCAAATCCCTCTCTTGCTGGGATATGTCACGACAAGGCCTCCATCCCGGAGTAAGTCCCAACCTCTTCAAGCCGCTAACCATGCATAAGCCCCTGTTTCTTCTTTGGGCTATGATCATGTGTAAGCCCCGCATCACCTCCATCAGATTCACCTTTTGCGACATGATTTTCAGGTATCTACTACCTCTTATTTCCCACACTGAGCATGAATCACATGGGATGAGAGAAATCACCCATGATGAAATCTTCTCTGGGAAGCCTAGAGTGTAAGCCCCAAACCACCAGAACATCATGGTCTTTGATCCTCGCTATGGAGAGGTATGTAGGATTCCTCCAAGAGGTTTATTCCCATGAATTAGTCACTCTAACCACCATTACGTTGGTCCACCCCCATCCTGCATGACACTAAACTATAGACCCCAATCAGTGGTAAGACATTGTTTCCCCGGTCAGTGGTAGGCCGTTTCACACCAAACACACATACATGAACGATGTGGTCGTTGATCCTAGACAAGGAAAGGTACATAGAAAAACTCATGAAGGTTCAAGCCCAACAGTCTATTGGTTCTGACCAACTTCACATCGGTTCCCATCCCCACATGAACTACCTAGTCTTTGATCCTTACTAATGAAAGGTTCGTAGGAAGCCAACATGAGGTTCAAGCCCACGACCCACTGGTCCCAAACATCTTAATGTAGGTTCAACAACACCTTGGTCCATCTCTGAGCGTATCCCCCAAATTACCATATCACCCGAACAATGAGTTCTTTGATCCTTGCTGAGGTGAGGTATGTAGGAAGCCTCAAAGAGGTTCAATCCCTACAACCAGTCGCTCCGACCACCTAACCATCGGTTCAACCCCATCAAGAAGTAAGTAATTGTGACCTCAATCAGTGGTAAGCCGTTGACATTCTTATCTAGTGGTAAGATGTTGCAACCCCATCTAGAGGTAAGCCATTGAAAACCCCAATCGGTGTTAAGATGATGTCAGATCAACTATATTGTCTTTGATTACCTCCCACAAGGATACGAAGGAAGCCTCTCCGAGGCTCAAGCCCAAAACCATCGTCATACTCATGAAGGTTCCATCTCATTCACCATCCCCTTCATTCAACTGCTCCATCATCCATCCTAATTCTTATCAGGGCCACCACATCCTGGTGAAATCATTTTATCTCATTCCTGATTCTCCTCAACAGTAATTGGAAAGGCAACCACACGTTGGTCCAAACATTAATGTTCCCTCCATGTGTTGCACCCATTAGATCCACTTTAATCAGTGATCTGATCAGTCTGATCCATCTCCGCTGAATGTTAAACTTGCGACATACCATGTGTTAAACATGGGAAGTTGAGAAAAACTTCAGAGACATGCTTGTGGAATATAATTCCTCATATTCGACATGGGATGCCTCAGGATTCGATGCGCTTGAGAAGCTCTATAAGAAGGCAAAGATACCCAAACGCGCCAGTGTCACAACATCCAGACACTCAAGTGATGTCCAACATGACTAATCCCCTGACCGAAGGTTGCTGCCTGAACATGACGCCTTGGAATGTCCTGACTGAAGTAGTGTAATTATCTGGTGTTCATGAAGATATGGAACTAGGAAGAGTTAATGAAAAAAGTCTTAAATCTCTAAGGGAGACCCAGACTAGGTGACATGTTCTGAGGATAAATCCATGGAATGAAGAATAGACATCCCATCATCCAATTTTTATCAAGGAGAAAATTTCCCTGAAAAAGGTGCGGATGCCACCTGGGTTTGGAAAGCGGGATTTCAGGGAAACAGATATCTTCATCGTCCAAAAAAATGAGATAGACGCACGCACCCCAGTGAAAATGTTGGAAACAGAAACAGTGAACCCAACCTGAATGTATTCTCTTCAATATGGATATTAGTAGTGCTCGAGGCATCTATGGACAAAAATTTGGGGTAGTAGAACGTTGGACATACCATTCTGTGACATTGTTAGTGTGGATCCCTCTTACTTGTCATGGAATACTGAATGACATTGGGGAATTGGTCATCGATTCCTTTTTCATTCAACACTAATGAGTTAATCTCTCTGATTTTCAGGGAACAAGTTGCTGCACTCAGAACAAGATCACCTCATGCACACTGACACAAGGGTAGGGGTAGTGCCAATGTGATAGTCCCGCGCAGTTCTGCCTCTTCCACAACGATCTATGCGCCCATGGCCCTGGGGGGCTCACAACCCATCTCCGTATCCGAGGTTATCCAACAGAGGGTGATAAACGGCCTATTACATCGTTATGAGCAGAAATTCATAATCTCGACTCCGGATATGGACCTCCTAGACCTAGAGGCATCTAATACCATCATGAACGCCATACCCAAGGGTCGTGTAGGTAGCCGCTACTCACCATGATGACATATAATCGTTTTGGGAGCCTCTCCCCTAAACTCATTGATGACTCCATGCCTTACGCTGATGAGGTAGTTCACATCCGGCCCAGCCCGGTCATAGTAAAATTCTACGGGCTCCAAGCGAGGGCTCCCACCTGGCCGCGTCAGCGTCGCCGACCGATTTTGCTGGATGAGAAGTAGGTAAGCCACATACCTACACCACTGGCTTCGATTCTTTTGAACTGACCCCAACGTCGGGTGCAAGCTGAGGAGGACGCTAACCAAGGAGAGTCAGCGTCGATGGCAACTGTGGCCCGAGCCACCACAGACACATATCATTAGTTTTCTATATACACCGAGCAGAGCCACTTATTCACCCAACCAGGATCGAGGCCCCAACCACCCCATGGGAAGGATGGGTTGACTCTCTTGGTTGTCGGCACAAGTAGTGGCCACCGCGAGCTACCCACAATAATGCCACCCAGTACAGAGGTCCTATTTGTAAAACTACCTCGGAGAGCTCATCCCTTCCCCGCTTTGAGGCATGACATGGAGGTCCACCCCATGGCACCATCAAAACCAATGAGGTCCTTCCAAGTGGCGGTGACACTCTATATGGAAGTCTCTTCCATGCCCATTACACTGGGTATGGAGCCATTCCTCTTTCCCCTGACCACCGGTGTAGGGACATTACCCATATGGTCTCTCTTCAATGTGGGGATCCTCCCTGTGTCCACATAGCATCTATTGAAGGTCATCATCGCATTGGGAACCAGAGGGGAGAGTTCCATCCTCGTCTCACTAGAACCCAACACGGAGGTCCTACCCATGATTAGCTAGATCGATCCAAGGATCCTCCTCATACTGAGGTCATCAGGGGAAACATGCATGAAGGTCCTCCCTATACTCATGCCAGTACTAGATGAGTTATTTCCTTCTCCAGTGCTATACCTGGAGGAACTCCCCATGTCCCCTTCGAAATTTCTCCTCGTGCTTCTCACACTCTGTCTTACTCAGGTGGAAACCCTCTCTGCCTGTGCACCAGTGCATCCAAAGGACCTTGGGTCAGAAATCACCACTATCTCAAGGAGCCACCCAGGGGAAAGAAGGTGGGTCATCATCAACATAAAGAATAATTCATGGAAGGTATTTATGGAGATCAAACAAGTTAACTTCTTAGACTCTGAAGCGGAATATGAGTCAGCATGGGAACCATCCTCTCACTGTTCCGAGTCTAGGGCTGGGGAAGGAACAAGGCTCCTCATCCTAGTACTCTTGGAGTGCGAGGTCCATATGATTCCCACATCCCTCTACCGTTATATCCAGGTGGATTAAAGTCTTTAAACCTCACAGGTTACAATTGAACAATCACCATTGTGGTCACTAGAAGCGCTCTATACCTCAACAAGAGATCAAAGAGAGCTATTGTGGGGACCAATGGTGGGAGAGTAGCTTCGCGAACTATTTCCAGAAGCCCTAGAACTAGATCCCAGAACTACAGCCATCATCATATCTTGTCACGATGTAGCGGCCAGGTCGTTACACTCTTCAGAGGAAAGACAGAGATTTGGCGGCCTGTCAGACCGCTCGCCGTACTCTCCACCGGCTAGCCCGTCGTCCCAGTGGTCTGTCTCAGTACTGCTGCCAGTTTCTCATCCACCCCTTGATGAAGAATGGGGAAATCAATGGCCATAACATGAATCCGATCCTAGGAGATTATATAACATCCTCGTGGTAGACCACTTCCAGGAAATATTCTGGCCCGTGGAAGCACCAAAGTTTTGCGCACCGGAATCCCTCACCCTAGAGAAGGTTGAATGTTTCTCCCAAACCCTTTGGGAAATGAACATTCAAATTCTTCATTAGAGAGTGGTTTATCCCAAGAGACACGCACATTTTTATGTCATTGGTGAGAAATTTCATTTAATCTATCTGGCTGCGCTCCCTATGGTCCAGCGCCCCGAGTCACCAGGTTGCTGTAAGGCCCTCTAAGAGCAATGAGTTCAGAGTTTCAAGATACTCCTCAAGGTTATAAAAGATTATTCCCTCCACATGTATATCCATGGATGGGGTTAGTATGTTTCCCTTATCATCATTCCTATCTGGAGGTATCCTGACTTGCGGTAGACTGACTTGCAGTAGCCTGACTTGCTAGGCGATGTCGAGGGAATGCCCCCGGAAGGGTTATGATCAACAAGGCCAACATAATGGAAGAGGAGGATGAGTTTGAGCTTCTTGATTGGTACTTACCCCATGATAGTTTTCCACCATTATTGGACCCATCAGGGAGGGTTACTCGCTATCAAATGAACCTAATAGGTATATATGCACCCATCGAGGTAATAATACTCAGCAGGAATGCCGGTATGGTTAAAGAGAATGTCATAGCTACCAAGCACTCCGACCTATCTGCCTTAGTGAAAAATAAAAGTGGAAGACCCTGAGAAGGCCACATTGTGCCAGAAAATAGGTATGAATAAGAAGTTGGCCGATAATCTATTGGTTGAACACTCTGTAGAGCGACGGCCGGACTACGGTTATCCTAGGCTAGGGCAGTAGGCGCAAGAACAACTTCTCATGGCAAGCTGCATCTAGGAAACCCTGACCATCCGACCCCTCAGAAGCAGTTGAGGCCAGAACTTATGGAAAGAGGGCACATTATGTCTCACCAAACCCTCTCGAACAACGTGATAATCCATGGGACCCAGCTCGTGCTCCTCCAGCCGCCCTGAGGGTTGTGCCACCAGCCACTCCCCAAGCCTCTAGGCCTGCTTACATTGTTGAAGAACCCGCCAATTCCCTTGTGGTTAGGGATCCCTGTCTAGATAGTGAGCCCTCCCAGATGATCCAATGGGAGCACTCATTGTCCGCCTTGAGGTGTTGGAATCATGACAGGTGGAAATCTCGCCTGATGGAAAGCCATATTAAGAATGGGTAGATGATATGCCCAAGAGTTAAGTAATACCACCTTCTCCCCTTTAATGGGATAAGGGACCCGACACAACACCTGGACCACTTCAACTCAAGGTGTGGGACACTGTTAGTGACTCCAGTATAGTAGAAGGATTCCAACCTCCGCTATTTTGTTCAGACATTGGGGGGCCTTCATTCGTCTGGTACAACCACATTCTATTCAGATTCATAACTAGTTGGGAGGACCTTCGTAGGAAATTCCCCTACTAGTTCAGCTCCACCAAACGGAAAATGATAATCATAGACCTATTTTATTGAAAAAAGGAGCCTGATAAGCGTCTCACATAATTTATCACCCGTTGGAATGTACTCACATATTCCCTTGACATGCGACTAACTCAAGATCAATTACTAATGATATTGTAGGAAATTTCAAGATGGAACTAGTTACCTATCTAATAACCCATAACTACCCTTGGGGATTTCTAGACATCTCTGATAAGGCCCAACACTAGGAACAATCCTTGAAATAGGCCAGCCAGACATGTCTGTTGCCCCCTATAATTCCCGCGAGAAGGGTTGTCAGAGATAAGCATAACGTGGTGGCCCATATAGAGGCCCCCAGACAGCTGGAATTATTACAGGTGGGGACACATATCAAGCCTTTATGAGGCCCACTACCATATGCGCAACCTCTACCCTGTGGCAGCTTCCTCAGAATCGGTAGGTTCCCCCGCGAAATTCGCTGCCACCGCATAGGAGGGACAACAAGGATCTTGCTCCTTGACAGGACCCTACAGCTAATCGTTAGTGCCAGTTTCCAAGGCCCCCCTTTCCAGACAGAAGAAATTTTCCCAACTCGTTCGAATAGAATTAGGACCCCGACTATTTAAAAAGTGTCATGGAACAACGAATTGTGCATTTTCCATAATGCAGAAGGCCAAAAGAGGCGAACCTCACTGATCTCTCTAACTACTGCCCCTATCACCGGATCTTGGGACACACCCTCAAGAAGTTATATGTGTTCAAATATTGGCTTCCAGACCTGGTTGATAATAACATAGTTACGCTGGGCCCGACCCTAGCATAAGTGGCAGGTTTCTTCATAAGGATAGAAAGTAGCAGCAATAGTGAGGGCGAGTGGCAGCAGGTTTCTAACTATGAGTCCTGGAAGTATGAAGACTGGGTGGCTCAGAAAATAGTTGATCATGCCCATGGTATCATTCATGCACGAATGAATAAGACAGAGCATTCAGAGGTTGCAGCCGCCACTTTTGCATCGTCATCTCAGCCGACCCCTTCCCAGAAGAGCAATCGTTGACGGTGCAAGGGAAAGCAACATGCCATGCCAATGCCATCATCGTCCCACACTTTCAGAGACATCAGGACTCTGGATATGGGTATTCCTCCCAAAATATTCCACGTAATGATTGAATCTTCAAGTGACACTCAAGGGTATGCTTCAGTTAATACTGTGGAGTTGGTAAACCCCTATATGACTCCCGACTATGGGGACCACCAGGCGATCCTACTCAACATCCCCAGTCAATGCCAACGTCTGCAGAGCCGTAAGCATGTGGGTTGTTAAGGCACATCAATTGGCACCTCTATCTAAGTCGTGCATGCAACTAAGACAAGAAAGTATGACCAAGGTAGAGCTCAGCATGCACAACCACTTCATCTAGTGTCATCAGGCTTGCCTCCAATACAGTTTGTACTGCTAGATCAGGCAGAGCCACATCCACCTTGTCGTGACAATCATTGACCAGATATTGGATAGTTTCAGTCCTCTTAACCTCATCTAGTAGCTACATTGAATTATTCAACTAGTGAGAAGTAGGATATGCCCAGCACCAGTCAGCCGCCAGCCTAGCCGGTAGGGATCGCCATTCCTCCTGTCACAGAGCCGCCTCTGGCAAGCATAAGTTCATGCATGTCATGAATGTATGATGTTCTCATGATTCTTTCCAGCATCCCAATGAGGCCTTCCATCCACAAGGCCCTATTCTTATTGTCATATATACATGAGGCCTTCGCTAAATCTTTAAGAAGTCCCCTCTAGATTAAGAAGGAGGTACCAGCTGCAGAATCCTTTCATGCAGAAGCGGTCAAGAAAGATGAATGTCAGGACATAATTTAGTTCTCTAGAGAAGATGATGTATTCCCATATAGGGGCACATACTCCCATTTTACATCACTGGAAAATTTAATTTCGTGGAGTTATGTCGCTATCTTGTTGACACCAGCTCCAAGATTAACCTTATCCTGACATGGACACTACGAATGCCAGGGTTATCCGACGATAACCTGACTCCCTCCGATTTAACAATCCAGTGATACGATAGGAAAAAGAATACCCCAGTCACTACAATCCATTTTTAGTCCTAGTTCGATGGCCTAGATATCATCACCGAGTTTATGGTTGTCTCCCAAGACACCATGTACAATGCATTGAAGGACAGGCCATGGCTCCACCTGCACGTGGTGGTCCCCTCATCATATCCCCAATGCCTCAATTACTCCCTCAATGTTCGAGTAGGTGTAATCCATGGTGATGCATCCCCTTTCACCTCTAGTGAAGATCGATACCTGGATGCCGACTATTACAAGAGAAAGGATAACCAGATTCAGGCCAGTGAGGTCGAACCCACCGCGGTATCAACTGACCCTTGGGTAGGTCTGGATGACGCTTATGTCCTCCCGATACATTGATTGGAGGCCAAATCCCCCAACATTCGGCAATGTTTTGTTGTCTCTGGTACATGGGTGAAGCATATTCCCAAGTCCAAGTGAAGGTAGAAAATCTCCTCGTAATTCTACACAAATTAGGCTTAGGTGATCTCAGAGCCTCATACCCCGATAAGGTATCGGGATGTTTGCCCCATGGCAACGAAAGTACATCATAAGTGACTGTTTCTCTGGGCTAGAAATAACCAGCTCAAGCCTATCTTCCACTATTTCTTTGATATCATCAAGTGTGGCCCCTTGGGCCAAAGACCATATGGGATCTAGTTGACATCCCACATTGTTATGGTTTCGGCAGTACCTGAATCTGCCGATGCAGTGAAAACAGCTACTCAAGCAAGTACCTGCCTACCATTAGAATCTACCAACCCATAGCAAGATTATCCCAATGGGGATCCTTACATTTTACATGAAGAATAGTATTTAGAAGACTCTCCCCCACCATTGAAGAGGGGGTCTCTAACACAGTCAATGAATTTGTACTGGTGAACCACGATAGCGAGGTGGACCCATGACCGACGTTGATCAGTGTAACCATGCATCTGGAGGTGTAGCACCAATACCTAGACATCCTAAAACAACATTGTGATGTATTTTCCTAGAGCTATGATGAGATGCTAAGGCTAGATCCTTTGGTATCCATCCGCCGCCTTGGACTCCAGACAAATCATCGTGGATTCAAGGACCCTCCCAGGAATATGCAACTTTATCATCGTTCTATGGTTGTGGCCAAAGTTGACAAGATCATAAGAGCCAAAATTGTCATGTAGCTCCAGTACCCCAAGTGGCTAGCCAAAATTTAGTCTTCTAGGAAGAATAATGGATAGATCAGAGTCTACATCGACTTCTGAGATCTCTATTGTTAGTGCCCGATGGACTATTATCCCCTTCCACTGATAGAATTGTTGAATGATGATGTGACAGGGTTCCAAGCCCTTTCCAAGTCCACTTAACCTACATACATTGATTCATCATGAATCTGGATGGCATGTTTTTTCCCTTTTCATAGATCATGAGGAAAGACTATGCCTACGAGTGGGACAAAGAGTGCAAGACTGCATTTGAGGAAATCAAGAAGTATCTACTCCAGCCTCTGGTCTTGATGCCACCCATCTACGGAAAACCACTGATCATGTATGTGACTATCGTGCATCTATCTCATGGAACCTTTCACTCCCAAAAGAAAAATGAGGGAACTAAAAACAGTCTCTACTACTCCATCTACATACTCCTCAATACGGAGACCAGATACCCCCCCTTCGAGAAAAGTCTCATTCCATTTGCATTTTCTATGAAGAAGTTGTGACGTTACCTGCAGCACCATGAGGTATAGCTACTATCTCGGGTAGACCCACTGAAGTACATTCTGAACCACTCCATGTTGATAGGCTGATTGGCACGGTGGGTGGTAATCATCAAGAATTTTGACATCAGGTTCATTCCTCAGAAGGATATTAAGGGACAAGAATTTACAGATTTTCTTGATTCCCATCCAACCCCCATATACCAATCCCTAGTCATCAATTTTCATGATGAGGAAATCTTCTCGGTAGATCATTCCATCCCGTGTTAAAAAATTCATGTCGATGGTGCCTCCTGGAGCCCCACTAACAAGAGGGTCAATGATCCCAGACTCAACAGAATAGGCCAGGCTATTTTCTTTATTACCCCAGCGTAAGACATCATGCCGCACTCATTCCTATTTTTAGAAGGCTATGCCAACAATGAAGTAGAGTATCAGGCCCTCATCACTGGCCTCGAGCTGGCCCTCGAGATTGATGTTCCCCATTTACAGGTGAAAGGGGACTCCGAGCTAGTCATCAAGAAAATCAGTAGTGACTATGTCATCAGAAAGCCAGAGATCATACCATTTTTGGGGCGCACCCTTCAGCTAATGGCCTAGTTTCCATCTTGGTAGGATGTTACTCCTGACCCTGGATATCAGAATGACTAAGATGATGCACTGGCTGGCCTAGCTGCTTCACTTGCAGAAACTAAGCCGAATGATTTGATTATACATGTGGCACATTGGAGATTCATTTCTCTCATCACCCCATATAATGAAGACGGCCCGTGGGTAAGCCATCACACCAACAGAGCCTCCACTTCGGGACACCCAGGTTCCTCAGATGCAGTGGTTGAAGTGACCCCTGAATAAAGAGCCCCCTTTTTCGAGTATCTCCTAAATGGTTACCTCCTGGATGATCGAGCCAACCATGAGCAAATTCGACGTTGCGCACTGCAGTTTACCCTCCAGAGTGGTCCCAATCTTGAGAAGACCCTCTACAAGAGCGGGATTTATGGTGTTCTCCTATATTGCACCCAAGGAGTTGATATTTCACATTTCATAAAAGAGGTTATTGCTGGTTCTGCGGCACCCACCAGAATGAACTGAAGTTTTTCCATCAGATCCTAAGGCTGTGGTACTTCTGGCCCGCCATGATCCATGATTGCATCGAGTTCACCAAACGGTGTCACACGTTCCATATTCATGCTAACATTATGTATCGACTTCTAGAACATCTCCACTCCACCAAGTACTCTTGGTCATTTGTGGTGTGGGGGATCGATATCATAGGACCATATCCATTGGTGACCACTCACTAGTGCAGATTCTTCCTGACCGCTACAGATTTCATTTCTAAGTGGGTAGAGGTAATTCCACTGAAAGAGGTCATGGCCCATTCTATCGTCGATTCAAGAGCTCCTATATCATTTTCCGATTTGGAGTCCCTCACACTGTCTTCATCGATAACAACACCAAATTCCGAGCAGCCAAGGTGAAGAAAGTGTACTCCAAGTAAAACATATGTTCCAACCATACCTCCCGCTATTACGCACATGGAAATGGGAAGATCATGGAGTTCATCAATTATCTCTATAACATTCTATAAAAAATGGTTGGTCAGAATTGTTGGAACCATTGCTGTTCAATCCAGGAATTGGAGTTTGGTTTGTGTTTGTTTTCAATCCTCAGTGGAAGTTCTGAATGTGTGCCAGCAAAGTGATCATACAGTTCAAGCAGACAACATTATTGAAGGTGGCGCTGTTTCCCAGTGTTTGCCAAATTTTTGGGCCTCAAAATCGGAAAATGAAGACATGGATTGTCTGCAAAAGGAGGTTCTCACAAAGAGGAAGTGGTGCGTGAAAAATAAAAGGCTTGCGCGAAATACTCATGTTGGGTGTGGAGAACAGCGGGATTCGTGAAATAGTGAATCGAGGTTTTTCGCGCAAATAGTGTTTCAAAATCAGATTGGGGAAAAATGGCAAGGGCATGGGCTGCGCGTAAAATAAGGGCTGCACGCGAAATACTAGAGCTGGGCGCGAAAAACAGCGTGATGCGCGAAATAGCGAAGAGAAGTTTTTCGCGCAAACAGTGTTTCGAAATCAGAACGTACAAAAATGGGAAAGGCATGGGTTGCATGAAATATCTGATGATGAGCACGAAAAACGGTATCGGCACGAAAGATTACGTGCCAGATGAGAGGTTTTACGCACCACAGAGGTTTTTGCGCGTGGGGGTATTTGACGCCTATAAATATGAGGTGACCCCCTTCATTCCGAGTGGTTGAAGACTTAGAGAAGATCCGAGGTCTGATGCACGAAAAAGGATCACGTAAAGGGGCTTGCGAGAAATATTTTTCCACGCAAAAAGTAAAGTTTGAACGCAATAGGAAGGTTTTGCATGCAAAGGTTTGGTATTGCGCGAAATTATCAGTGATGTTTGTCGACACGTTTTGGTTATCCGGTTCAGTGGTTCTGTGCATTCTGGTGCATCTATTCCGGATTTCGATGCAAGCAGTGTCTCATGCTAAGAAGAGGAAAAGACTTCAATGCAAATCTATTGAAGGGACCTTCACGTCTATAAACTGAGTGGGACTTCACCAAGGGCAGTGAGCCAGGGGGAGTCAACGATAGTGACCCAAGGGAAGCGGTGAGCAATCCCTGAACCTTTGTAAAGGCAGTGTGCCTGGGACATAGTGATTATTCCCAAACCATTGTAATCCACAACTAGTGAAGATTAGTGGAATTTGGTATGACCGACAACCTGTCGGCGTATGCTCCTTGGACGTTTCCCTTAGTGGTGAACCAAGTAAAAAAGTGATATGTCTTCTCTCTGTATGTGAATGTCGGCATTCTAATCTTATCCATCATACAGGTTTTACAAGTTCCTTCCAATGTGGGAACAAGATCCTATACTTTAAAAGAAAAAGTTGTCACCCTGATTTACCCCTCCCCTCTCAGGGTGTCCTGGGGTCCTACAAGAATAAGAAGAGTTGGCCGGACAAGATCCCCAGTGCTCTCTGGGATTACCAGAAAACAACTCATAATTCATCCCAGTTGACTCTATTCTCCCTGGTGTACGGAACTGAGGGCGTCCTTCCCTTTGAGATCCTACTGCCTTCGTTATGCACAGAAGTCTATAACCAGCAGGCACTGGATAGGGTATCCAAAATTCATCTGGATAAAGTGGAAGCACTTGACGAGAATAGGATTCATGCCTTGCACAATCTGGAAAGGAATCAAAATAAAATTTCTAGAGACTTCAACAAAAAGGTTCGCCTCTTCTCATTCTTGTATGGCGACTTGGTATTGTCCCTCCAGACACCAATGAACCCTGGTAGGAATCCACCCAAGTTAGAGCCCAAATGGGAAGGGCATTACATAATTCACAGGGTTTAACCGAATGGTGAATACTCCCTGGAAACCATGGATGGTGAGCATATAACTCCTCCCACCAATGCTCTATTCCTCAAAGAATACTTTTCCTGACCCTACTAGTTCTACATGACCTTAAACGGGACAGTCCTATAAGACCCTAAACTACATTATGGTCTGATATGACCCTAAACTGTTTGGTCCATCATGACCTTAATCTATTTGGTCCTGCATGACCCTAAACTACTTCATCCCCCATGATGTTAAACTAAATATCATCCTGCATGATGTTAAACTGCACCATTTGAACTACATGTGACTTGATTCCCATCCGAATGGGATACATAAGAATGATCAAGAATTTTGTCTTGAGCCCAACCCCAAACTCTTCTCTTTAACTACCCCATGGGTATTGTTCTCTCAGAGGATCCTTGAATGATATAGTGTAGGATTCCTTATCCCCACTCATGCCAGGATTTCAATGGTCACACAATGTTCCCACTCCCTGTTCTTCTATCCTCACCACGTCCTCGCCACATGACGTTAACCCGCATGGCCATTTTAGAACTATGTATGGCTTGATTCCCATCCTTACGAGATATGTAGGAATGCCCATACATTTAGTCTTTTGGCGTAGCCCAAATGCTAGAATCTACCCTCAAGTGAAGACATATGGTGTTGTGAAGGTTTTTTCCTCAATAAGCGTTGAACTCATCTCGATTCCACTGTACGTCCCACTCCCTGGAGGTGTCTGCCACTTTCACCGCCCTTCTAGACTTTAAAATGTATGGGAACACCTATGCTTTACCCATTATTTTGATGAGGACTCCATCATCCTTCACCGAATGTCATGGATTCTAGGACCATGGTCTCTCCTACCTATTTTGGCCAACGCCCTCAATGATGTTGTACAAAAAGATGATTCAATTCTCGCATTGTGAATATGGTCAGCGGTCGGTACTCATTTGTTGTTCCCATTACTAGGAACAATAAGGACACTAGTTTTTTGAACAAGGTCACCAAATATCAAATATTGTTAGAGCCACACCAAGATGTCCCAAACATTGAGTGCAGTGGTTCATTTTTCCCTATTGTATCTCCTAGAGATAAAATCCCTTTGGGTGATGTCAGCTATCTGTCCCTTATATAAAAGGTAAAACCCAACATGGATCCTTGTTTCCCACACTGAGCACTAATCACATGGGCTTAAGAGTTGTTATGAGGTGGTAACCACACAAGAGGTCATATGGCTACAATTAGCAGGGATGCCCAACCTCAGGCCCCTAGGCCTTTTCTGGCCCCTTGTCCGTTTCCATCCCCTTGGCCTCTTCCGGACCAAGGCACATGTTCTCATTTATGATTGGGTGTGGTGATGAAGACTTATGTTCTCATTCATGTCGGGCTATTTCTCCACGCCACACATATCCCCTTCCATGATTCGCGAGCCCCATAATTTGAGTTTCCATCACCCTCTATATCCAAAGGCCCCCCAATTTGCATGGATGCTAGGCCCAAGGGATCTTCTACCAATATGTGCTAACATCCTCGAGGATTACGTGCAACAGGTTGATGCGAGTCCCACGTTGAGAATATGGTCAACAGTCAATTCTCAATTGTTTTCCCTAAACTCTGGTAAAAAATGTGTGGGTACTGTGTAGTGAACCAGGTCAATAGTTGTCTTCAATCATTGTTGCTAATTTTTGGTCTTCCATAAGAACGATGGTTCACCCTTTCTATCCCATGAATATGACATTAAACTAGGCATATATTGTTCATGATCTATGACCCTAATGTAAGATCACCTCATCCTCACCAAAAGATGTTAAGCTGTAAGCTGGTCGGGACATTCTATCTAAGTCCCAGCCTCAGGCCCTTTGGCCTTTTTGGGGCCCAATCCAAAGGTCCCATTTAGGGTTGTATGGTGTGGTATGAGATTATTTCCTCATTCATGTTGGGTTACTCATCGTTCCGTGCACCCCCTCTGTGTAGGGCAACTCACCCATTTTTTTCTTACTACATGATGGTAAACTGCACATTACTATCTAGAAGAACTACATGTGGATTGATTCGCATACTCATGGGATCTGTAGGACCACCCGTACATCTTTCCTCAAGTCTAGCCTCATCCTGGCCCCTTCGTCTACATTCCCCTAGGGAGAGGGGTATATGGTGTATGAGATTATTTCCTCATTCACATCAGGATTTGTAATAACCACACCATTTACCTCCTCCTCCTGAGAGTTTTCCATCCACTTGCGCTATAATCATCTTTTCAAATTGGTCACTCTCGAGATGACCCCTTAGGTCCTCTTTAGCGATTCACTAATGCGCCCAAGGGTACCCTAGTTTATCACCTGGAATGTAAAATTCTATTCAGACATGCTTTCACCCATTTCTCAGGCTTCATTTTCCCCTTAACTAGGGGTTCCATCATCATTCACACCTAATGGGACCCCTTAATAGAATGGATTCTAGGCCCAAGGACCCTCCTACCATTATGGGCCAACATACAAAAGGTGTTTGAGAAAAAATTTGATACATGTCCCGTGTTGCTTCTTTGGTCAGCGGTCGACACCCGTTTGATGTTACCACCTCAGGGAACACGATATGGATGTTGTGTTTCGAACATGGTCTAAAATTATCCTCCATCATCACGCTAGCCCTATAATGCCCAAGATGTCAGTTATATGACTCACATCTTTCCCCACCACATCATGTATGAGTAGAAATTTGAGACTCTTGGTACTATTCCTCAGTGCGCATCCGCACGTTAGGAGGAAAGCCATGATATGGAAATCATTTGGGGTTCCACTGATTTCTCCTTTGTAGGTATTTCACATATTGCAAACACCTTATCCACCCATGTCTCCTACATCAAGTTTGACTCACGTAGGCTTAGGGATCATATTAAGTCCCACAATTTCTAGGAATAGTCATGCTTTTGCATGGTCCATGTTTTAAGACCTTAAACTAAGATATTTTTGTATTTACCCTTTGTAGAACTACTTGCAGCTTGATTCCCATTCCATGGGATACAAAGGAACACCCGGACACATCTTCAATGAGTCCAGCTCAATTGGGAAATAGTTTCTCTTTCCCCTTATCCTCTAATCATTATTGGCCCCTCGGTCCGAGGATTGTTTTACGGAATCGTGCATGGTATGATATTGACCTTATCCTCATTCATGTCCAGTATACCTTATCATGCCATGCATATTTTTTTCCTATCCTCATCATTATTGTATATGTCTGATCCATACAACTCTATACTATACTTCCTAGTCCCACATGACTCCAAACTGTTACGTCTATAGCATACAATATTAAACTACATGGTTGGCCCATCACATGACCCTAAACTGAGACAATACAGTTCCGAATAAATGAAAAAAAAACGTCACTAAATTGTGATGTCCATGATTAAGGGGCATCATGTTTGGCATCAGTCAAACACCATACCATTTTTCAATTTTTTTTGGATTTATTACTGTTGTGATGCCTGGATTCGCTATTCTAGCACTATTGCTTTATAAAAAAACACATTGATTCAACCTGAAGGACAAATAGGACATATCAAATGCAGCTTCTATTATAGCGAGGGCCTAACCCGCACGCCCCTTTTTTCCCTAGCACTGGTACCATACTGTTCCGCCTCATAGAACTACATATGGCTTGATTCCCATCCTCATGGGATACATAGAAACGCCCATACATTTCTTGTCTCCAGGTCCAGCCTCAGGAATCTACAAATCTTGTCCCTTCTTTTTTCCTCCTTGGCCCATACTCATCTGGGAATATGTGGGGTTCCAGGGACCTTTTAGGTTCTCATTCATATTGGTTCTTTCAGTAGCCTCACCATGTGCTTCCCACATCTTTTCCTAGCGTGGTCTGAGTTCTACGACCCAAAACTAAGATCTACCTACGGGAACTGTGTGTCATGTTTGGGTATTTCACCGCCCTATGCAAAGTCCATTAAATCAATCCCACCTTATCGGTCCACCCTAGGACCTTATACTAGATGTGTGCGGCCCCAAGACCATTTTCCTTGAAAGGGGGCTCGAGTCCCTCTTTCTGATAAGTCTTATAGTTGTATTCACATGTCCTTAGGCAAAGAGCTCGAAGTATAGAAGTTTCACAGGGACATTCCCCTCATTTCATTTCCATGCTGCGTGAGACCGTAATTTGGATCCTCATCTTCTTCCACATCCATAGGGACCCCCCTTTATTGCCTAGTCTCATGCTGCTTCGGCTCACCTACTGTTTTGGGATGACGCCCCTAAAGACCCTGGATGAAATTTGCAACAAGTCCCATGTTTCGAACATGGTTAGCGATCGACCCTCATCTGTCAATCCGAAATCTAGGCTAATGTGATATAGATTCTGTGTTTTGAACATGGTCAAAAGGTACCCCCGATCATCACACCACCATCATTGATGTCTATATCTCGATCATCATGATTCATATGTTTCCACTCACTTATATTCATGTAGAATTCCAACATGCTATGCATTACTCTTCAGTACATCAAGGTGAGTTATATTGTCAGTTCAACATCAGTGGGATGTACGTAATCTACTGCACCATCATCCCTAACATGTTCCTTCCTGTTCTAGGAATATCCGATCACTACTTTTTGTTTCCCATATCGAGCACAACTCACATGGGATTAATAGTTCTCTAGGACGTGTACTGGCACATCCATTTCCACACATGCCTTTTCTCGTCCTTCATGACATTAAACTGCGGTCTCAAAAATATGTATGGCATGATTCCCATTTCAATGAGATATGTAGGAACCCCCAAACATTTTTTCTGTAGGTCCATCCCCAGGAATCGTAATTCCTGTTTCTCCCTCATTTTTTTCGGTCCCTTGACCTGAGCTCTTTTTGGGAACTATGAAATTACAGATTTACCCTGAACATGTTCGGGATGCCCCATGACAAATGCATAAAGGTGATGGTTTCATCATAAGAGAGTACCTATTTAGAAGCATGTTTGATCCATGATCAGGCAGGTGTATCCAGCTAATGAGTTTCTACCATGGTTGCATAATTTCATGACTGTGGACTCTAGTCGAACAACCAATCACTCCTCTCTCCACACATTGCATGCACTTTATTCGGATCCCCTCCCTCTTTAACATCTAGAGGAAACCCATAACTTTATGAATGCTTGGCCTATGGAATTACTACTACCTTGGGACAATGTTTGGGGGGACAAATAGATGAAATTTTGATTCAGGACTAGTGTTTCGAACATGGTTCACAACCGGCCCTCATTTGTTTTCCCCATTTTAGGCTAACACAATGAGGATGATGTGTTTCGATCACTTTAACTATTCATTATTAATTTCCATACCATCATTATAGTTTTCCAATTCATGGTTTTCGTGAATCACACCTTCCACCTGCCATGTTCAGATTTATTCCAACACCCCTAGCGTTACTCCGCTCGTGCACAGGAGCACATCGAGAAAACGGTAAGTTGATTGTTATGAGAGATTAACTCTTTAATTGGGACTCTCTCTTCGTTTTTATGGAATCCAAATTGGTGGTTCAAGCTTCGGGTGCCCGAAGCATGGTTGGCACTCCTACATTCAAATGAAGTAATAGTGCAACCATCCCATATTTCTCACACCATGTACGACCCTTGTGGTCTTTGAAATGGATTATTATTTAATATAGGATTGTGGTCAAATGCATTATACCAAATGAAAAGGTAAATAAATCAATCCATACATGCATTTTAAAATAAAGGGACATTAAAGAGAAATTTTTTTATTAGTTCAATCATGAAAATGCCCTTAAGAATCAACTTCTAGGATAAATTGATCTAGAGCTGCTATATTTTGGCTTGTGGCCTCCAGGATTTCCTCTCGCACCCTATGAACCTTCTCTTCCTCAGTGGCCATAGTTCAAAGTACACATACCCTATCCTATGTAGGTGCCTATCCAAATTGGAGTGTGGTCATTTTTGACCCGCTTCCACTAGATGATCTTGGGCGTCCTCCAGCTAGGCCCTCAATTTCCCCACAAGCTCGAAGCAGTTTGCAATGAATAAATCCTTCTCCTTCATCTATTCTTCAAGTCGTTGGACTTTTTTTTCTACCTTCCAGAACACTCAAGTACTCCACGACTCTTCCTAATAACATAAAATGTAAGATTATTGGATTCTCTCGCACAACTTCTCTGCCATGTAATTGGAAACTTTCAAATAAAGCTGTGAAGAATATACCCCTCCATCACAGAGAAAACACAACCAGGTATGGAGCGATCCCATCTATTTTAGCCCATCGATTTGAGGCTGAAAGAGAAAGTGCTTGATACAATTCCACCCTTGGAGATGTGTCATCCGGTTATCATCAGCTACATCTAAATTGGAATCATCAATTTCCTGAGGATCCGTTGGCCGATAGTCATGGAAAGCAGCAAGGAGCTCAACAGTAGGGTCTTCTCTAGGAACCATTACCTCCTCAGTGACCTCACTATCATCGGGCTGGAGTCCCACCAAGGTGGAATTACAATACCTCATTGCGATATCCGCATCACCGAGTACTAGGGTAGGATCACATAGAATGGTTTCTTCTACAAAGGCTGATGCAGTCATTCCCCATCCCGCTCCTGCGGATGTCCCGAATTCGATGGTTTGTCATGCCTCCAACCTTGCGATCACTACATCAGGAATCAATATCTTGATTTTCCGAATTCTCCAACAAAGAGGGAAAAAACAATGAAAACTTATAAGAGGCAAGTGATTCAGTGTCCAATGACTGTGTCATGGAAGGGGCCCCGACATGGGGGATCCTTTGGTACTTTTCAACATGTTTATCAATGTCAGTTCTTTTGGGACAATGAGGATGGCTAGAGGCTCTCTTTATGGCTCTTTGTCTCCTAATCTAGTTGAATTTGGTGCTCCATTATGCCTGGTCCCATGGATAGACCCCCCGAGGTTTCTCTCTTGTCTCCATAAGCGTACCCGCACCCTGAAAGAGGAAGGCTTCCTAGGGACCCTCACCAACATGTTCTTACATATGACAGTGTTTGGTTGACTAATTAAGACTAAAAAAATAATGAAGACTTGTATGAGGATTAAACCATACCTCAAGTTGCTCTGCCTGTTCTGTATTAGAGCTTACAATTTATCCACTCTCTCAGGAACTCCGCTAGTGAGTGGGAGATTCTGAAGACCCCTCACCATCAAGACCCTCTAATTGGTCCTATTTCTATTATTTTTCCTCTTCTTCATCTTCTTCCCCTTCTTCTTCTTCATCTACTCCTCCTTCTTCCTCCTCTACACTTTCATCCTCAGACGGTAGCCTCTCTGGATCTTTCTCCTAGCCAAGGATTACATTCACTAGGAGGTGTGGCTCTTCATATTGCCCCCGCGAGAATGTGTACATGTCCATGGATGTTAGGTATGCATACCGATGATGAAATATTACCTTATCTTGTATCTGGATGCGCCATATGTCTGGTAGATCGAGCCTGGTAACCATCAACCTCCACCATAGCTCTTCGATAGACATGGAATGTCGCAACATTCTCTAAGAAGACCACAGAGATGGGAATATAGCATTGACGAATGGTGTCAAGTGGTACCTGAGTTACTTTCCTGGGAGGTCCCTAGTTTGACCCCAAGGCCATTCATGAGACCACCCTTTCATAGAGGGAAGTGTCACATTTTCAGTCTGGGTTTCTGTTGTCGATGAAGTACTGTCTTGCGCCACGCCAGCCACCCGACCTATTCTGTACCTCACATCCCCTGCAACACCTCATCGAGCTTCCTTCTCTTCTGGTTCTACACTAGTTGCCTTGATTTTATAAACGCATTTCCAATGAATATCCTCGAGTTATTTCCTTGTCCAGTGTTCAACATACTCTATCAATAGTCTGACACTAACATCGGTGGGGGGAAGAGTAATGATTTCATCCAGGCCATCCATCGTGAACATAAGCCACAACTGACAGAGAATGCAGGGATTCCACTCTTCCCATACATCTATATATATTTTCTTGGGCATCCATTTCATGCACCCGAACATCCTGGAAAATATGGATGACAAATAGGGTTCGTAGAAGATTTTGTTATTAAATAAATCCACTAGCACACCGCCCTGGATACTCATCAGATACTCCCTATGCTCTAGAAGAACCTACCAATCATCTACCACTTTGAAAACTAGGGTTTGGAATGGGTGTAAGTCAATGTGATCGTGGATGCCAATCTTGAGTTTGACTCCATCATCCCTGAGTGTCAATGGGAAGATTCCAGCGATGTTCAAGAGGGATGGCTGCATATTGTTTCCAGGGGCGAATGGCATTTGGGAAGCATTACCAACCATAGTGGGCCATGACCCAACCGTGGAAGACATGGAATGTCTCAAATATCCTCCTAGGTATACTTCCCCTTGAAATGTGCCCTATGATACTATATAGCCCAGCCAACATCGGAACCCCTAGGTTAATCCAATTATTTTCCACCAGGATCACGACCATCACTAGTGTCCCCGAGAAGACTCAAATGTTCATTTCCCTCACAGGTAACAACTAGCCGCTCCAGAACACATCGAGGAACCAGTAATATCTCATATTTGGCTCTCGACCTTCATTGATACCATATACCCACGATCGATATTCTCATGTCTCCAAAATCTTTCAATATGATCATGAATTTCCCCTCTGAGATGTGTTCGGACATTGCTTCCCTCAACCTGGCATTTCATAGTAGTGTTTTGGGTCAGGAAGAAGCTAAACCACCCTGAGTAGGATATGTCATTTAGGATATATATAATTTTGAGTTCCTCTTTAGCTAGCTCTAGCAAGTGGAATGATAAAATTGGGGTGCAGGTCTTATCCCCCAGATATTCTTTGTTGGGAGAAACTCATCATACTAATACCCATCCAAGGGGATCCCTCCGATACAATGGAAATCAAACAGATTGATGCCCACCTCCCAATGATGGAGGTGAAAAGTATTGGTATTAGGTGACCAGAGACTGAACATATCTGCTACATTGTCTTGTGGCCGGAAAAAGTGGAATTGAGACGCCCAAACGGCCTCGAAAAGCCTAATGGCCCGCAGATCTAGCCCAAATCCCACACATGACTGGTGTAGCCTATATGCACATGCCCATTCATTGATAAATTTTCCCACAGATATGAAATCCAACTCCTACCAGACAATTGTGTCATTCGTAATGCTGCTTTTGAAAGTACTTTCATAAATAACAGGAGATTCCTTGGGAACTGGATCACTTCCTACAACCATCATGGTCTTTGAATTTATTATGTAGATGGATGTATTCTCTATATCCTTATAAGGATGGATGTTTTTAGTAATGTAGAATTGTGTAAGACTATCATTGCACATCACCCATGAATGTCTTGTTTCTGTCTCAAAACATGGCATCAACACTTAATCCAGAAGAAAAAAATTCCATAGTGGCAGGAGACCACTCAAGACATAGTCCGTTTGAGTATGCGTCAAGATAAAGAAAAGCATTTTATTTTAAGAAATGACCCTCCTTGAGTGAAGAATCTGAGGGTTCATGATCATTTGGGTTCTTCTTGTTGCAACGGCCACCTCTCTCTTAGCGTTGGTCTGATGAGTGGCCAATTTTATAACTCCAAAGGGGGAAATGAAAATGATGGAATAATCGGCACACAAAATGGTGGTGGCACAAAAGACGGTTGACGGTTGTGGAAAAATTCCAGATGGAAATCGAGAAATATTATAGGTTAAAGTGGATGTTTTTCATGTGTGAGAGCAATGAAACCTATCACATAGAAAATGTCAAAGTAAAGCCAGGGGGCTCGGCATATTAATAAAGCATGGACGTGGCTTTCGTGCCAACACATCCCTCCTATGTACACAATTGGCCACACCCCCGAGGATTTCATTTCTATTCTTTGGCATCCCTCAGAATCTGACCTTCAAGTTCCCTTTGAGCTCTAATACTGAGGGGGGGGGGATTTGTTGATGCCAAAATCTAGAGGAGTGGACCTTCGGTCTGACTAAAGAAATCCGAATGAAGACGAGACGAATAAAAGGTTATCCTTAGGCTTGGGGGAGGGCACACGCACAATTGAAAAAATGGGACCAAACGGCCTCAGGCGCAAAAAACTGTTGCACACCGGCCTTCGCTTTGGAGCCCAAAATGTTTCCTTCGACGTCCGGCCGCTCTGGACCCACATCCGCGATGAAGGTTCCATCGACAGGTGGTTTACGATCTTGGGCCCGCATCTGCGTCGAACACACTGCCAAAAGGGGGTTTGCACATGCGGGCCTGTTTCTGTGCCAAAGACAATGACGAATGACCATTTTCATGCTGGCCATGCCGATGGCTCCGACATCCACTTTCTCACCTGAGGAATTTTCTAAAGGGTGTTTCCGCGGTCGGGACTGGTTCTGTACCAAAGGCAATGTCGAATGCCCGTTTGCACGACCGACCCCATGTCCTCACCACATGCGTCGTCAGTCGGGGTGTCCATCCCCGTTTCATGGGCTCTTGTCCCTTACGTGACACTTCGGGGACTCCTGCTATAATACTAACAGTCTACCCTCCATTTGGAAGGCGGTAACACAAAAAAGAGACCATCTCCTGTGTGAAAACCCTATCTTCTGCGACCGCCTGAAAAGCGATGTCCTTTAGGTGATGGTTGTGGCCCGATAAGTTGGGGGATCCTATAGAAGTGCCCTCTAATCCTCATAAATTTTCAATGTTATTTTCATTCAAGGGTCTCTCCTTGCACGTAGGCCCTCTTTGTAATTCGTATCCTTGTGCGCCACCTATCCAACTTGCGTGCTGGCCTGTTTCTTGTACACCTCCAGTCAGACATCCGTGAAAACCCTCATATCATACGCAGAACCTCCATATTTCATACAACAGGTCCCACTTGCATGCCAGTCACCCATCTTGCGTTCCAACCCTTCCTCTTTCGCACAAACTTCTTATATTACCGTGGTCCATTCACCGATGTGATCCATGTCCTGCCCTCAACATGAGGCACCTTGTTCAAACAAATCATATCCACGAAACCCCTGCGTCATTCTCTCATTCACCATCTGGCCCCTCCGGTTTGCATGGAGTAATTTTAAATTCCCCTGAACAATTTTATCTGTTGCGTTTCATTGCATCATGATTTTTCACAGAGGCATGCTAACGACTATTAATTCTTCGTGTAGCCATGCTAGCATGGTCCCCCCGACTGTTCACTCCATGAATCCCCCTATCCACAGAGTTGCATGTCCCTTCTCTTCACCAACGTGAAGAGGGTACTAGTTATGTTTGTCCTAGTGGTGTAGAGTGAACCCACCCCGGCCAAGGTACAGAATGTTAAACTGCCAATCATCATCGTCCTCAGAAAATGACCTTAAACTGTTAATTCCCCCATGAATCCTACGTGGGGAAAGGGAAACCATCCTGGTGTAAGGCCCTAGATTTTCTTGCAGGAGGAAGCATCCTTAACACACATTTCTTCGGTGATAAATCCCTCTACCTCTGGGCTTTGTCGCCAACGGACCACTATCTCGGATCAAGTCCAAACCTCTTTAGGCTGCTTACCATGAAAAAGCCCTTGTTTCCTCTTTGGGATGTGATCACGTGTAAGCCCCACTTCACCTCCCACTGACGCACCTTTCACGATGTGATTTTCAGGTCTATGTTACATCTGGTTTCTCACACCGATCATGAATCACATGGGTTTAGAGAAAGCACCGACCCTGAAATCTTCTCTGGGCAACCTAGATTGTAAGCCCCACACCACATGACTATGAGGGCTTTGATCCCCACTAAGGCGAGGTATGTAGGAAGCCTCCAAGAGGTTCATCGACAACAATCGGTTGCTCCGACCACCTTCAAATTGGTTCACTTCCATCCTTCATGACATTAAACCGTGGAACCCAATCATTGGTAAGCCATTGTTTCCCCAGTCAAGAGCTATGTTGTTGCACACAAAATACCCATACGTGAACTAAATGGTCTTTAATCCTTTCTAAGGCAAGGTACGTAGGTAGCTTCCCTGAGTTTCAAGACCAACAACTCATTGGTTCTGACCACCTTCATGTCGGTTCCCATCCCCACATGAACTACATGGTCTTTGATCTTTACTAAGGCAAGGTACGTAGGAAGCCTCCATGAGGTTCAAGCCTACCACCCATTGGTCCCAACCATCTCCAAGTCAGTTCACCAACACCTTGGGCCACCTCTAAGTATAACTTCCAAATTCTCCTATTACCCAAACTACGAGGTCATTGATCTATGAAAAGGCGAGGTACGTAGGAAGACTCCATGTGGTTCATGCCCAACAATCGGTCGCATTGACTGCCTTCTAGTCAGTTCGACCCCATCGTGCAGTAATATGTTGTGACCTCAATCAGTGGTAAGCTGTTGACATTCTTATCCAGTGGTAAGCCATTGTAACCCCATCTAGCAGTAAGCCATTAAAAACCCCAATCGGTGGTAAGCCTCATCAGATGAACTACATGGAATTTGATTTATTTCCACGTGGATACGTAGGATATCTCTCGGAGGCTCAAGACCAAAACAATCATCATCCTCATGACCGTGACATCCCATTCACCATCTCCTTCATTCACCTTCTCCATATCCTATCCTAATTCTTATTCGGGGCACCACATCCTGGTGAAATCTTGCTATCTCATTCCCATTCTCCTCAACTATAACAGGGAAGTCAACCGAAGGTTGGTCCCAACATTAGTGTTCCTCCAGGGGTTGCACCCATCTGATCCATAATAATCAGTGTTCCTATCAGTCTAATCCATCTCAGCTGGACATTAAACATGCATCATACCTTTTGTTAAACATGAGAAGGATATGAAAACCTCAAAGACATGCATGTGGAATATAATTCCCCACATTCGAAGTGTGATGCCTTGAGATTCCGCACCCTCGAGAAGCCCTATAATAAGGGGAAGAAACACAGACGTGCCAGTGTCCCTACATCCGTACATGCTAGTGATGTCCATAGTGACTACTCCCCTTACTGAAGTTTGCTGACCTGACCGGACCACATGGAATGTCCAGAAAAGAAGAAATGTAAATAACTGGTGTCCATAATGATATGCAACTAGGAAGAGTTTAACGAACAACGTCTTAAATCTATAAGCGTGACCCGGACTTGGTCACGAGTTCCAAGGAGGAATCCAAGGAAGGAAGAACTGACATCCCATTATCCCGTTTTGATCATGGTGTAAAAGACCCTGAACAAGGAGAGGATGTCCCCTGCCTTAGGAAAGAGAGAATGTGGTCCAACTAATAGTGCCACATCATAATGTTTTTACAACTGAGTGCATCTTATGGGACTACTGATTAATTGAGGGGATTATATTAAATATTCTCCAAAAAATTTCATACATTTTAAAATAATTTCTCATATATATAATATTCATTTTAATTTATAAAAATGTGATTTATTATCATGTATCATTATTGAGTAAGAGATATAGTTTTATTAAAATTTACCCATTTAATCAAATAAATATCAAAGTCTTAAATACATAGGGTTGCATTTGGGTGATCTAAACAAGCCATGGAATTGAATATTTATTCTAAGGTATTAATCCATATATCTACAATGAGTGGTTTATAAGATTCACTAAATGGTTGAGTGAGTTGTTTGATGACAAAACACTTTTACTGAATATTACTATTATAGTGAATGTGTCTTATATCCAAGAAGGTTGTTTGTACCATTTATAGAAAATGTAAAATGATCATTCAAAAAAATACCCTATTATAATTCATAACATTCAAATTTTATTTTTTTAAGGATATAATCCTCTCAATTATTACCTAATTTAGACTCTATGATTCCTCAATGTAAAAAAATATTGAACAGAAATAGCTATGTTGAAGCAATATTGTAATGTAAAAATAATATGTAACCATACTTTATAATATCTCTAGGATATTTAATTTCTTTATCCTAAAATCTATCAAGATAAAAAACAACATCTAAAACCAACTGTACAGATCATCCGTAATATTAATTAATCTTGAGTTATAAATAATGAATTTACTCTTTCAAATTTTTATTATCTTTATTGTTACATTTTAGAGAATAATGACATAAAAATTATATAAATAATATATATAATACATATTGTAATCATTGTAGTAGTATATATTTACCCAAAAATATAATACATTTAAAAATATTCTTGTTAGAATTTTATTAATAATCATTACAATTTTCAACCTGACATTTTCATTATTTCTATTTATCCTTAAAAACCTAAAAAATTTAGAGATGAGTCGAAAAATCACAATAACCGAAATAAAAATGATATAAGGTTTTCCATAAAATACATTAAAATAAATAATAAAAAATTTCATAATAATGAGTTTTTATTTAAAAACATGAGAACCTAAAATTAGAGGTTTTGTTAATATAAAACACTTACCCAAAAAGGGTATTATTTTTATTTTTAAATAAAATTCAAGTATAATACCATTTGTAATAAAATTATTTCTTTCAAAAATCATTTTTATGTATAGAAAATTAATATATGTTCTTTGGGACAGATTATTCATAAATACCTTACAAAAACCCTTAAAAGAATCATTATAATATGAATAACCATTATATTTTAACTCCAATGTAATTCTCTAGAATACATAATCATTAATTAATGAATTTGAGAGAAACATTGGGCTCACCAATCATCTGAGCTATATCGGGCTCACTCGTCATCATGAGAAATATTGTGATCACACATCATCGTGTGATATATCTAGATAACCCTTCATTATAAAAAACATTCATGGGTTATATCCAGAATAAATCATTTTTATGATCTCTCTATTCTATCCTAAACCCAAACAAATCATTTGAATCCATACAACTTACCCTTTTAGACGTATAAATACAAATTTGTTTAAAAAAATGCATTTTTAAATTTCAAATAACCATATATATATTTTTGAAGATATAATGTATGATATTAATGATAAGAACCTCATATAGAAATTACATAAAATAGGAATTGTTGTTAATGCCATTTTTTTAAAATAGAGAATTCATTTTTCATATTTATAATGAAAATAAATAATTACCTATATGATATGTAAAAAAAATCTTTTAAAAACCTTTGAAAGAGAGTTAATAGAGATATATAAGGTCCTTTGTAATTAATTTATTTAAACATAAATACATCACTCAAATATGTTTATCAATAATTATATTGATGAACAATATTTTGAAAATTAATATATAAAAGATATATGATAGTGGTATAAATAATCACCTTCACTACCTCGATTTCAACTCATCATGTTTTTCCATATCTTCCCAAATACTATACGTATTTTTAATTTTAAATTTCTTACAAAAAATTTTCATCTTTATTTATCATTTTATCTAACTTATTACAATTTTAATTTTAATTACATAACGACTATGTTCATGTGAGACATATTGGTGATATTCATATCCTAAGTCCAAAATTAATTTTTTATGATGACTAAGGCCAAATAAGAATTTTTTTATCATCCTAAAAATAATAATAATTAAATAATTAGTATTGGTTATGTAAATTATGATTTTTAAAGCATCAATGGATTTTGGATATAAAAACTGAACTATATCAATGTGATGGAGATGATACTACAAATGTACACAAGATTAATGTTTTCATTTTTTTCAATGATCAAGATGGATAAAAGGTAGATATTACTTAAAAATTATATTCTTATAATTATATCATAAATATCATATTATTTTTATAAATTCAATTTTATATAATATCCGTTGAATGTGGTGATGAATAATGATTCACAATACTTCATGAATGCGGTAATCCATAGGTATGCATAAACAATGTTATAACTTTTTAATGGATGGAAATGTAAGATATTAGATGATATAATATATTACCATTATGATAATAATGTCCTTAATATTATATATACATATATACATTTAATAAATATTTATAGAAATCCATGATAAGTGTTTATGGAAAATGAGGGACATCAGTTTCTTAAGAGATAATATGCCTTGCAAATGAAAGATAGTTTTATATCCAATTTGATGGAATAAGAATATAGATATTGGTTATTAAATAAACATAATAATATATAAATATATGAAGATTCTATTGTTATTATTTCTATCTAGTTAATAATCATGTTTTTGACATAGAAGAAGAAATAAAACGAAATTGATTGATTATGAACAATACCGATTATTTGGAAAATAATTTTAGTTTAATACCAAAATACTTAATATGATGATACTATAATCGAAACATGGAAAATTGGACATTGGTAGGGATTTATATTATTTATTTGGTCTGATATTGGTATATCTGGGGTTCTTAAAAGGTGTGATAAAGAGAGTAGATGAGGTTCCCTATTATAAGCGAGGGGATTGGTACTTAATGTTTTACCAAGATACACAAAAAAAATTAAAATGTTTTATAGGATAGAGATAATATTATAAATTCAGTTTTAATAATGTAATAAATAAATTTTAAGACATATCTCCAAGTTAAACCACTTTAAAATACATTAAATCATAACCATGATAACATAATTTTTTTCATGATCACATTTATATTTGAAAAAAACATAATGACAAAATTATGACCATAATTTAAATCGATGTTTCTAAATTCATAATAAATTTCATTAAGATAAAATTCATTAAGTTTAATACATTAATTTTAATATATGAACACATGGTACGGGGGGAAACGTTTTTATAAAAATACCATCTTAACGTGAAAAAATTATTTTACATTGAAAAAAGTAATAAATTAGTTTAAAAAATTATTAGGATGAATAATAAACGAAATTAAGGTTTTTACTATTTTGACATACTCCAAAACCTAATTTTGTCATCCATACATACAATTAAATGATAAAACCCAACAATTATTTTAATTTGAAGACAATATAACTTATCTGGTAAAAAACCATTTTGGATTCCAAAAATCAATGTAATGTATTAAAATACGTTACTTAACTGAATAGAAAAATACTTGGTATAAAAAATCTCATAAAATAGGGTAAATTAAAGTTTTTAGGTAATTCTAATACAAACCATTTTAGATTAACCCAGGGTAATCTGGTTTAATCATTTACAGTGGAAATAGATTTTTACACTATTTACTATACATTATGGATGAATATTATGTTTTCCTTATTAATATATATGAATTTTTATAAATCCAAATATGGATTCTATTTTATCAACTCATGTTTATAGTATTGGTATAGTTTTTTTTAAATTAATCCATCAAAATGCAATGAAAAATGGGTTTTTTGGATAACTGAATTTTAATTATAAAAATGTATTTACACGATATTTAGGAATATTAGTGATTTAAATAACAATATATATAATATTTTTAGACATGAAATACTAATTATTTTTTTTTTAAAAAAATCATAACTTTTATATTTAGGAATAAAAAAGACGTGTTTCAATAAAAATTAGTATTCTTCACAATACAATGAAAATTTAGAGTTCTCAAGAAAGTCTCAATAAGTCACCCTAATAATATTTTTATCTAAAATTTTTAAAATTGTTATTTTTTTGTTTTAAAATTTTAATAATTGAAAATCCGTATTTTGAATAAAATCATATTGTAAAGAACCCAACCCCAATATCCCATAAATGATGGCTACTTTATTACATGGGAATAATATTCAAGGAATCACATCCAAAAGGACCAAATATTTCAATGGATTCATAAAAAAGATACATTCATAAATATCATAAAACAATTCATAACAAAAAATACAACATAGTATTTTCTTTGAGTACAACATTATTCCCTTTATCATGTCTATGCATATGAATCCTAAAACAATTCATGGTATAATGGGTAATGGAATATTGAAAAATGTGTGAGCTCTATTTCTTAGTATGAGTATGTGTAAAATATATTCTAACATGATTAAATAAAACATAATAAATAAGTCAAGTACAATAACTAAAACACATTCCTATTTATCAATAACATAAACATGATGATTACTATAAAAGGAATAAATATTTATCAAATAATGAAATTTAAATAATCACATGATCTTGAAACTTATCCCGGGATATTATGACTAAACTAGCAATCACATGAAATCATTAAATAAAATCATAATGATGATGTTATTAATTCCACACATCTTAACCATAAAATGAAGGTCTCATTTAATGATATCATTTAAAAAATGAAAATTCTTTAGACAAATACACAGTTCAGTTAGTCTCATGTGACATACTGATGCATCAAGGGGATATAGCAGGCCCCACTAATCATATACTATGTCCAATTCATTTCAAATTTTAATGTGGGAAACATAATCAACTTAAACATTCATATTTAAAAACTATCCTTAAAATGTTAATAATTTCCCCAATAAATAAACCTAATCATATAATACATATATTAACAAGGAGAATGGTATGAAATTAGTACATACCCAGTCAATATAATCACAATACCTAAAAAAGAAATATGGTGTATGTTTTCAAAATATTATATCCCCATCCAATCTGATCATAAATAATCCAAAATAAATAAGGTGGATGGTAATAAAATAGAATATACCTATCAAAACTTGTCACGACCCCCTCCCCACAAAGTGTACCCCTCCTTGGCCAATAATGTGAGAATAGAGATAATGACCCCCGAGTCTAGCTTCCAGTAGGCCCCGGGTTGGCGACTAGCACCGAGGGTATAATAAACACACAAATGGGAGGCATTACCCTCTATGAGAACACATGTGAAAGAGAGAGATAAGATTGACACCAACCAACCCCATCTCAGAACTGAAATATAAAATAAACCAATGTACATATATGAAATTCCATGCAAAAGTACAACAACAAAAAGGGAAAACTACAAGTACCCAAAAGAAAGTAAAACGACAGCGATCACAAGCCCGAACATCTCATCCAACCACAAACTAGTTGTAACCAGCTTGATCTCCAACCTTCTCCAAGTGACCAGAAAAACAGTTTATATATATATATATACGTAGGGTGAGTATAATAGTATACATAGTAGGATCCTCCCTGAAACCTCTAGTGCAAAAGTAAAGAAAGCATGCTAAAGCACAGTGAAAAACAAGTGAAACTAACTCGTCAGCTAAACATGAATACTATGTTCCCAACCTTACGATGGCTACTCTCACCATGTAACACATAAAAGAATATATCATATAGTAAAGAATATCAAGGGTACCCCGCTACTACTTCCCCACTGGTTTGCTGATTTTCCCCAATGACAAACATCCTGTGCATCTCTCTCCAAAGGCTTTCCCATATACACCTGAGCTATGCTCCACAATCTACACCAGATGAACCACAATGGCTTTCCTATAGACACCTGGGTGATACACCACACCATACACACCACCAAATGTAACCAGGTAGTTTTTGAGAGCCACTAGAGGTCGCATAACGTGTATCATACGTCAGGTATTATACCTCAATCCATTACCACCCATACAATGAGTAAGGATCCTCAAACCGTTATAGCCTATACACGTTACAATTATAGTAGTCCATAGGATACTATATCGAAAATATATGTCTGTGAATAACCACAAGCAATTACATCCTTCTACAAATGTATATGGGGGAAACTAACAATTGTGCCTAATGGAACTAGTATCTACCAAGAGAAGAGAGCGGGGTTAAAGGGGGTAGTCATCCATTCATCCTCCAACCAGAATGTTGGGGAAAACACCCCCATGGCTCAGAATCCCCAAGGATCGAGTTTCCCTTACTAATAGGGTGAAGTAGTGTATAGAAACACAAAAAGTTCATAATATACCATAACTCACAAACAAACTATGATCATTACCTAGTCTTAGACACAACTGCTGCTAACGTCTCTCTCGGACTCTGGGCTGCCACTTCTAAGACTAGGTATCCAATAAGCAGACAACCATTTAAGGGCTTTGTTAGATTACTTCATTCCCTTTTTATCAATTCCATTGTACGTTAATTAATTCTTCAAAAATTAATTATCCACAAACAAGTTCACATTAAATTCCATTAACATCACATTAAAAAACCATTATCCATTCAAAAGTTCTCAACCTCATCATTAAGTATCTACAACTCCAACCCCAGGGGTTAACATCATTTATTCAAACATTCATTACAGAAATACATTCCCATATTCTTAGGCATTCTAGAAAATAATATTATGCTACTAAACACAAGGGGGCCCGACACGGTGAGTAGATGTACTACTTGTCAAGTCTTTGCTGCCTATAGTAAAAGTGTAGACCCATTATCCCTTGAGAGGCCTAACACGGAAAGCATGTGGCATAACCCTCGTGTATTCACCTCTTTCAGAATAAGGGTAAGAAAGACCAGCTGCCTTGTGCAGTGGAGAAAAGTAAAGAAGACAAACGACCAAAGAATAAACAAGCATCCAACAATCACATCCATCCCATTCCATCATCCTCGGTGTCCTCCCCGAAAACCACATGCATAAACCGATTCATCTCGCCACTCTAGGCATCATCCGCTACCACAACCAAAAGGCCTCTCTGCCTCCACATATCACAACACCCCTCCAGGGTCACATCCCAGCAAATGTAGCAGGAAATAAAACAAAACATTAACTTGGGATCTTTTCCCTTTAACAAGGCATCTGACCTTTAAATAACAACAAGCACCAACAAATTTCCGGTTTACCAACCAACTGAATTAAACACATCATCAACCACAGTTTTATTAACACCAAATTGGAACAACATCCACCACAAAAACAACTGGATTCATTTACATACCCCTTTATTTTTATCCAATTAATTATCAATTAATCCCAGCCTTATGTTATTTATCAAATTCATCAATAACAAAATGTATCAAGCAAGGCATAGATATCACACTATCTATCAAATCAATAGGCGAACCGTTAACACTGTACAAAGAAAAAACATGCGATCAAACCAATTCTTTTAATTCAGTTCAAATATTTAATTAGGTCAATTTCATTTTGATCCAAATGGATAAATCGTGCTAACTCTTTGATTTCACATAAACAATTAGAGAATCCACGAATCCCCTACCTAAATGGCTTTCGAGGAAAACCACAACGGTCGAAGAACGCCAAAGAAGACAGGGCCAAATTACCAAGGATCCTCTTTAGATCTCTTATCCTTACACAACCAAGACTAAAGATCATCATAAAGAACATCCAAACACATCGATCTACCCATAACGGGCGTAGATCTAAGATCCTGAGAGAAGAGGAGGAGTAGATCTAGGTAGATCTAAGAAACCAAAAAAGATCACTTACCTCAAGAAACCGGTTTCGATTTGCGAAGAGAAGCCTCAGGATTGCCTCTAAAAGTATTAGGAGGGGTTCTTCTACCTCCAAAGAAGGGTAATCCCAAGTTTTGGATGCTTAAGGGCTTAAACAAACCATTTAGTGGCGAAATAGTTCAGATTCACAATTTTAGGATCTACCTTAAATGCCCGCATGGTTAGTCCGCCCAATTTAACAAACCGTGTGCTAATAGTGCAATAGCTTCTACCTCGTCAAACACTCCTCACACGGTTAGTCCGCATGGTTAGAAAAACAGTGCGCTAACCATGCATTAGACACTGTCTCCAAGACTAGCCACGCACAGTTTGGCAGCACGGTTTAAGAAAATCGTGCGCCAACTGTTCGAAATCTATTAACCTTTAGCTTTCCTTAAAAGTGCACCCAAATGTACCCCATGCCACCATGACCTCCCAGAACACCTCCAGCACCACATTTTCACAATGTAATAGACTAGAGTGGTCCGGAACATTTCATCAGATACTCTCAAAACATTCTCATCCTTGAGAATCCAAAACCCACATAAAGTGAATATGAAATAGGTCCTGAACAACCACCCATCGAGATACCTCTCAAAAGGGAGAAATCCACAAATGAAACAAAGGGTTCTATCTCATAAACATGAATGTTCCACAACCACATAAGGGATCATAATTACATGAAAAGAGTTAAACATCATACAACTCTAGGTAATGAGCCCGAATCTGTGACTCACTTTCCCAGGTACTCTCCTCCATGCCACCGTGTCTCCATAAGACACAACGTAAGGGGATTGAATGCCCACGAAACACCTTCTCCTTGCGGTATTAGATCTCCACAGGTTGATCCTCAAAGGTTGCATCATCATCAATATTGATCTCTCCCCAATCGATGATGTGAGATTCATCATGAATATAACAACGAAGCTATGATACATGAAAAAAATCATGTATCCGACTCATCTAAGGGGGATGTGCTACTTGGCACACCACAACTCCAACACGAGATAACACCTATAAAGGCCCAATAAACTGGGGAGAAAGCATACTTCCATGACCAAACCATCTCTTCCCACATTGGGGAGTTACCTTCAGAAACACATGATCCCCAACATTAAACTCCAAGGGTCTCCTTATTTGATCGACATATGATTTCAAATGATATTGCGCTATATTCATCCTCTCATAAATAACTTGAACCGTATCGATTATATTCTGAACAAGTTCTGGTCTGAGAATTGCTGACTCTCTGACCCCGGTCCCGCACAAAAGATAATGGAAAGGCCAGCCATACAAGGCTTAAAATGGCTCCATACCGAGGGTGGAGTGGAAACTATTATTGTAGGAAAACTCCACCAGGGGTAAGCACCTCATCCATGAACCTCCAAAATCATGAACCCAGGAGCGCAACATGTCTTCAAGAGTCTGGATGGTTTGCTCTGTCAGTCCATCCATTTGAGGATGAAAAGTAGTGCTAAGGAATAACTGAGAACCGAAAGCATGATGGAGACCTCTCCATACTCTGGAGGTAAAATGAGGATCTCGATCAAAAATGATCATCTTTGGGACTCCATGAAGTCTCACCACCTCCTCTAGATAAAGCCTCAACAAAACTTCCACTGAGCTCGTCTCCTTGATCGATATGAAGTGGTCTGATTTTGTTAAACAATCCACTACCACCCAAATAGCATCCTGAAATTCTGATGCTCGAGGTAAACCAGTAACAATGTCCATTGAGATTTCCTCCCACTTCCACTGAGGAATCTCTAATGGTTGGAGAATACCACCAGGAACACGGTGTTCAGCCTTCACCTTTTGGCAGGCTAAACATCAAGACACAATTTCCGAAACCACACTCTTTAGGCCAAGACACCAAAACTGACTCCTCAAGGATAAGTACTTCTTTATCACACCAGGATGTATTGATAAAGGCGATCTGTGGAACTCTCTGAGAACCATCTCGCAAAAAAATAATTGAACAAAAAGCCTTCCATGATACAACACTCAGTGTTGTTCGTACCCAGACCAACCATCTGTGGCATTACCACAAATGACTCAGTCTCTCCAGACCTCCACCTCAAGATCACCCAACTGGGACTCTTCCAACTTCTATATCAGGGATGATTGTACCATTATCCAAAAAAGACAACCTCTACCTCTGTCTTCTCCCATATCAAGAAGTAATGCTGACAGTTCTTCCATTACTCTCCAAGAATCACTGGATTCATGCACAATATCACTACGTGAGACTCGACTTAGCCTATCATCTACAACAATCCCTTTTCCAGGTGTATACGATATTTCGATGTCGTATTCCTGTAAGAACCCCATCAACTGACACTGTCATAAGTGCAAGTCACACTTGGAGAAAACATATCTCAAACTCTTATGATCGATGAAAACCACAAAGCGCTCACCTTTGAGGTAATGTCTCCACAACATCAGAGAAAAAACCAATTATGCCAACTCAAGATAATGGGTGGCATAGTTTCTTTTATGGGGATGCATAATCTGAGACCCATAAGAAACAACTGACCTCTGCTTCATGAGAACACAGCCTAACCCCAGAAGCGAAGCATCACATAAAACATCAAACTAAACTCTCTCAACTGGAAGACAAAGGACATGAGCACATACTAACTTCTCCTTTAGAAACTCTAAAGCTACCTGACACTGAACAGTCTATAAGATTGCCATATCTTTCCTAGTCAAAGCTGTCAGAGGGGTCACAACCCATGCTAAATTGGCTACGAACCTCCTGTAGTAGCCTACGAGACCAAGGAAACTTCGCACCTCTAAAACTATGTTTGGGGTTACCGAAGAAACAACTAATTCTATCTTCAATGGATCTATAGATACTACATGTTGGGAAACAACATACCCTAAGAAACGGACTTCTCGGGCCCAAAACTCAAACTTCAACAACTTATCGAACAACTGATGTCGACGAAGAACTCCCAAAATGGATCGCAGATGCTCTGCATGATCATCTTCAAATGTGGAGTAAACATGGATGTCGTCAATTAAAACTACCATGAACATGTTCAGTAAATCACAGAACACAACATTCACCAATCCCATGAACACAGATGGATCATTCGTCACACCAAACGTCATTACAATGAACTCTTAATGCCCTTGAAGACAACAGAAAGTAGTCTTCAGGATATCCTCATCCTTCACACGCATATGATGATATCCTGACCACAAGTCGATCTTTGAGAACCAACATTCAGCCTTCAGTTTATTGAATAAATCATCAATATGTGAAAGTGGATAGCGATTCTTTATTGTAACTTTGTTTATGCGAAGATAATCGACCCACAACTGCAAACTGCAGTCAGCCTTCTTCACGAACAGAACTGGTGCACCCCATGGGGACACACTTGGTCAAACAAAAGTGCACTGCAATAGACCATCAAGCTGTATAAATAGCTCTCGTAACTCATAATAGGTCATCCTTTATGGAGACATAGAGATCAGAGACTCTCCTGGCTGAAGCTCGATCCCAAAATCGATATCTAGTTGAGGGGGTAATGTTACAACCTCTTCTAGAAAGACATCAGGGTACCCCTCTATGACCCAAGGAAACACAAACCACTGTACCTTTGAATAACTCAGAATCAACTCAGTCTCCATGGTTGATAAGGATGGAACACACCTATGACCCATCCGAGGGTCTCGCTCACCAACAAACACCACTTTCTCTCCATCCGCACCAATGAAAACAACCTTCTTCCTAAAGCAATCCATGATAGCCTGCAATGAATACAACCAATACATGCCTATTATGACATCATATGATTGTATCCATAAATATTGGAAATCTCCCCAAGAGCGGTGCTGCCCCAACACTAGCTCACAATCTCTATATTCTTCAAACATGTCAGCTCAGCCTCCAACTTGCATAGTAAACGCCAAGGGCACTAGAACCCTCTCTACCTCAAGTCCCAAAGCATGGAAAAGGGTAGGTGATATTAAGGATTATGTCACTCCTAAATCAAACGAGGCATAAAATAAGGTAGAAAACAAGCAAAGGGTACCTCGAAAGACATCCGGCTCATCTGGTGCTGGAAATGCTAGAGCATGAAGCTGACCAAGACCTCCTACATGGACTCTATGACCATGATGAAAACTACCACCATAGAAACGCTCTACTCTATGAGGATGGGGAGAATAGTGGGGTTTTCCTCTACCTGCCCCATCTCCCCTCTAGTGATCTAATGCTGGTGCAACTGGCTGCTGATGCCTTGTTGGAAACTGCCTCAACGGAGGAACCAAGAGCGTAGTGCCCGGTGCACGATGACCGCTTTGAAGGGTCAGGCACTCCAGCTGCTAATGGCCACGACCACCAAAAGAAAAAAAATTCCTGATACGTTGGCATAGGTCTGAGAGTTGTTACCTCTAGAGAAACGAGACCTGAAGCGCTGTGACCTACCCCCAGCAGAACAAAAACTCTTCTGCCCTGAAAACCGGGAACCCTGGACCACATCATTGCTTCATGAGGGATCATGACGATCCCATTCTCGTGATGATTCGGTCCTGGCCAAAGTCCTCTCAACAACCTCTTCCCTCTCTAGTACCTCGAGATATGTCTTCAGAATAAATGGGTTGACATGGCGCTGGATCTCTGGATGAAAAGCCTCCTCGAAATGCCTCTCCCTGGACTCCTCATCTGGTAACAGGTCATAAGCATGTTGTAAAAGGTTCCTAAAATGGATTCCAATCTCTCGAACAGTAGAGCTCCCCTGTAAAAGGGTAAGATGCTTCTGGAGACCAGATTCCTTTGTAGTTGAGGAACATAAATTGAATCTTAACTTTCCTCAGAAATCCTCCCATGAGATTTCTAACTGCTCACAATCCCCGAGGAACAAGAACCACTACTTCCTTGCTGCTCCACACAACATCTTCACAGCCAAGGACACCCATTTGTCCTTTCGATCATAGATTAAACAGAAGACTATCTCAACCTCCTCCAACTAGTCTTCCGTGACTGTATCTAAAACGGAACCCTTATACTTCGGTAGACTCTGGCGCTGAAACTCTCGGAGTTTATTCCTCCAAGTGTCGTCATCGTCAACACTTACCCTGTGGAGATATGTTGGAACGACCTACTAAACATTTTCTGCACAAACATGATGAGGATGTCGACATGGAGCCATACCTATAAAATAACAAACACTTAGAGCTCATATGCATGGAATATAGAAGATTAAAAATTAATTAATTTTTTTCTTTTATTAATTTTAGGTTGACCTATCCCAAGGTCTACCCATTCAAACACATACACAAAGAATAATGATGCAAGATACTTTCATAGGTATCTACTCTACAACTAGTATCACCTTATTTAATAGCCATTGTAAACTTAATGGTTCATACGTCAGATCATAGGTGGCCCTAAACACCTATGTCTCAGCTGGTCTGTAGTGTGCACCTCACTTTATAAACATGAATGACACCATTTCCCTACAAACTCATGTAACCTCAAATGTGCCTAACTCCAGAATCCATCCTATCCCTCAACCAGACCTTTGATACCACTCTGTCACGACCCCCTCCCCACAAAGTGTACCCCTCATGGGCTGACAATGTCAGAAGGGAGATAATGACCCCCGAGTCCCACCTCCAGTAGGACCCGGGTTGGAAACTATTACCTAGGGTGCAATAAACACACAAATGGGAGGCATTACCCTCTAAGAGAACACATGTGGAAGAGAGAGATAAGATAGACACCAACCAACTCCAACTCATAACTGAAATATAAAAGAAACCCAAGTACATATATGAAATTCCATGAAAAAGTACAACAACAAAAGGAAAAACTACATGTACCCAAAAGAAAGTAAAACGACAGCGATAACAAGCCCGAATAGCTCCTCCAACCACAAAATAGTAGTAACCAGCTTGATCTCCAACCTTCTCCAAGTGACCTGAAAAACAATTTATATATATACGTTGGGTGAGTATAATAGTATACTTAGTATGATCCTCCCCGAATCGTCTTGTGCAATAGTAAATAAAGCATGCTAAAGCACAGTGGACAACAAGTGAAACTAACTCATCACCTAAACAGGTATACTATGTTCCCAACTTCACCATGGCTACTCTCGCCAAGTAATGCATAAAAGAATATATTATATAGTAAAGAATATCAATGGTACCCCACTACTACTTCCCCACTTGTATTCTTCTTGGCCCCAACGACAAACATCCTGTGCATCTCTCTCCAAAGGCTTGCCCGTATACACCTAGGTTATGCTCCACAATCCGCACCACGTGCACCACAAAGGCTTGCCCGCAGACACCTGTGCGAAGCACCACACCATCCTCACCACCAAAAGTAACTAGGCAGTTTCTGGGAGCCACCACCACTCACAAAACGTGTATCATATGTCGGGTATTATACCTCAAGCCATTAAAGCCCATACACCGATTAAGGATCCTCAAGCCGTGACAGCCTATACACGTTACACCTATAGTTGTCGATTGAATACTATATCCAGAATATGTGTGTATGAATAACCACAAGACATTACAACCCTCTACACACATATTTGGGGAAAACTAACCGTTCTGCCTAATGGCACTAGTATCTACCATGAGAAGAGAGCGAGGTCAAAGGGGGAAATCATCCATTCATCCTTCCACCAAAATTTTAGGGACCCCCCCCCAGGGCTCAAAATTCTCAGGGTGCTAGTTGCCCTTACAGACAGGGTGGAGTAGAGTATAGAAAAACAAAAATTACAGAATATACCATAACTCACAACCACACTATGGGCATAACATATTCTTAGACATAATTGGAGATAACGTCTCTCTCATACTCCGAGCTCCCACTTCTAAGACTGGGTATCCTATAAGCACACAACCATTTAAGGGCATTATTAGATTACTTCATTCCCTTTTTATCAATTCCACTGTACATTAATTAATTCTTCAAACATTAATTATCCATAAAAAATTTCACATTAAATTCCATTAACATCACATTCAAAAATCACTATCCCTTCAAAAGGTCTCAACCTCATCATTAATTTTCAATGAATCCAACCCCATGGGTTAACATTATTTATAAAAACAATCATTACATAAATACTTCCCCATATTCTCAGGAATTCCAGAAAAGCATCCTATGCTACTAAAAATAAGGGGGGATCAACACGGTGAGTAGATGTACTACCCGTCGAGTATTTTCCACCTATAGAAAGAGCGTAGACCCATTCTCCCTTGAGAGGCTAAACACGGAAAGTAAGTGGCATACCCCTCGTGTCTTCACCTCTTTCAGAAGAAGGGTAAGAAAGACCAGCTGCCTTGAGAAGTGGGGAAAATTACATCAGATAAACAACCAATGAATCAACAAGCATCCAAAAATCAAATCCATCCCAGTCTATCATCCTCAGTGTCCTCCCCGACACCCACATGGATAAACCGATGCATTTAGCCACTCTAGGCATCATCCGCTTCCACAACTAAAAGGCCACTCTGCCTCCACATATCACAACACCCCTCCAGGGTCACATCAAAACAAAAGTAGCAGAAAATCAAACATCACATAAACTTGGGCTATTGGCCCTTAAACAAGGCATCTTGACTTCAAACAACAACAATAACCAACATATTTCAGGTTTACCAACCAACTAAATTAATCACATCATCGACCTCAATTTGATTAACACCAAATTGAAAAAACATCCACAACAACAAAAACCATATTTACTTACATACCTCTTTATCTTTAGCCAATTAATAATAATTTAATTCTGGATTTACGTTCTTTATCAAATTCATCAAGAACAATATGCTAATAATAAAGGCATAGATATCACACTATCTAGAAAATCAAGAGGCGAACTGTTAACACGATACAAAGCAACAACATGCGATCAAACCAATTCTTTTAATCCAGTTCAAATATTTAATTAGGTCAATTTCATTGTGATCCAATGGGATAAATCATGCTAACTCTCTGGTTGCACATAAAAAATTAGAGAATTCATGAATCCTCTACCTCAAAGGCTTTTGAGGAAAACCACAACGGTTGAAGAATGCCCATAAAGACCGGGCCAAATCACCAAGGATCATCCCTAGATCTCTATTCCTAACACAACCACGACCAAATATCATCATAAACAAGTTCCACACACTTAGATATACCCATAACGGGCGTAGATCTATGATCCCGAGAGAAGAGGAGGAGTAGATCTAGGTAGATCTAAGAAACCCAAAAAAAAGATTAATTACCTCGAGAAACCGGCTTCGATTACCGAAGAGAAGCCTCCGTATCACCTCCAAAATGCTTTGGAGAGGTTCTTCTACCTCCATGGAAGGGTAATACCGAGTTATGGACTCTTAGGGCCTCAAACGAACCATTTAGAGGAAAAAGAGCTCAGATCTACAATTTTAGGACCTAACTTTAAGTGCCCGCATGGTATGTCAGCATAGTTTAATAAACCATGCGCTAACCATGCGTTAGCTTTTGCCTCATCAAACTCTCCTCACACAATTAGTCCACACGGTAAGACAAACCAAGCACTAACAGTGCGTTAGCCACTACCTCCAAGACTATCCTTTCACGGTTTGGCCGCACGGTTTAGGCAAACCGTGCACTAACTGTGAGAAAGCTATTACCCTTTAGCTTTCCTTAAAAGGCCAACCAAATACACCCCAAGACACCTTGACCTCCCAGAACCCCTCCACCACCACATTTTCACAAGGGAAAGGACCAGAGAGGTCCGAGCCATTACAAAACTGAACATAAACCATCTTGAGAAAATAGGATGAAATAATTACTAAATATCACCAATGGTTAGTATGAAAAATAATAGTACTTATCTTTGATGAATAGTAATAACATAAAATTTCATTTAAATATTTTTCAAGAATATACAATATTCATTTTGATGGTCCCCTTTAAAACATAAAATTTATAAAATATTATGAAAAATATATATTTAAAAAATAATATACATGTAATTTAATCTTTACAATAATGATCGTACATAGCGGTGGATAAATATGAAAATTTTGTATTACTTAAAAAAAATTATTGCCACATAGTTGTGAAAATATTAAAAGAGCACCACATCTAAAAAATTACTAGAAGATTTATTTCATACCACACTATAAAAAGAAAAAAATCAGTTTAATTTTCTATAATAATTCAATAGGAAAATAATAAAAAATAATTTGAAATGCATTTCTGAAACATTGATATGGAAAAAAGTGTTTTTGACTGATGAGAGAAATAAAATAGACTTTCCTTAAATAAATTTCATAAACACATTAAGTACCTAACAGATAAACGTGGCACTATTACATGAAATGATCATGAATAACTTGTTTAAAATAAAATATATTAGGATTAGGATTGAAATAATGAATATCTCCCCTTACATAAAAAATCTCCAATAATGATGAGATTGTGAAATAAAACATTACCATTGTAGTAATTTATGAATCGTATTCCCCAATAAATAAATAATATAAAATGGAACATTGAATACAATAAATATAAAGATATTTATGACATAAAATATCAAGTAATATTTATATAAACCACATAATGGAATATGTTTTTAATATTAAATATGTCAAATAAATGTAAATGTGGGATGAAAAACTCATAACTGAGTTATGATTTCCTTCACACATGTTCAAAGGTTATATATAATGACTATATAATAATTATAAAAAAATTATAGAAACATTATAATATATATCGTAAAATATATTAATTTATTATATTCATTTATCACCCTTTTATTAATAAATCATTACTAGAATAACTTTTTCAAGGGATGATTTCATTTTTTTCATTTATTTTTTATTTTTTAATTTTAATCCTTTTACTATGATTATGGTTTAATAATCAAAAAAATTCTAACCATGATATAGAAATATTACATATTCAATCAATTTATATTTATTGTGATTTATAATTTTTAGTGGTTGAAAATATATTAAATCAATTATGGAGACTGTAGGCTATTGGTATGCAGGAAAGTTGTTTCTATTTTTTCACAATCAATGGAATATGAGAAATCCAATATCAATTCAACATTACAGATTATTCATTATGTTTTATATATAATTAATATTCATAAAATACATCCTTATTACCATCCATCTAAAAACAATGATAAACATTCCACATCTCAACATAGAGGTGGTTCTCCACAAGTACACGTGAGCAACATTATTTTTTCGGACATATTGAAATTTGAAAATTTTATATTTTATTATTTATGTCATGAAGTATTTATAGGTCATAAATATCACATATATTATTTAACATTGTTCTTATCACATTCCATGTAATATTTAAGAGAAAAAAAATCTCATCACTTCGCAAGGCAGTTGTACGCCATACACAAGAATGACATTATTGTATCCTCTACAAAACAGAATATAATAAGGTATATGTGATATCATAATTATATAAGTATAATAAATTCATAAATATAATATAAATATTTCAAATACTAAATTATATTTTTCTTTAAATGGTGGTGATGGGAGATGATTTACATCGGTTCATGAGGCGGTAATCCTCTGTACACATGATTGAGGGTTTCATTTCTTGATTTATAGAAGTAGAGAAGGATGGAGGTTATTCCATTAGAATATTATATATATATATAAATTAATATTTATCTATTATAATTTTATATTTATATGATTTTATGGATGTAGAAGAATAAATAAAATAAAAATGATTGATTAAAAATGCTACCTCTTCTTTATACAATGTATATAGGATTGAAATATAAGATTTCCTAGGTTAGATTTCTGATAAAAAAAATATCTGAATGATGTTGGTATTTGTTTAGTAAATGTACATGGGTATTTAGTGTTCGATACAAAGGGGTTTTAAGTGTGAAGTGAAGAGATGATAGGGTTCCCTTTTTAGAAGTCTGTGAGAGGACATATATACCTTTTAATATATAAACTGTACCCACCTTCTTTACATTCCTCAAGGATAGAAAAATGAGTGATTATAGATCCTTAGAGGTGATAATGTATATATATGGTATTAATATGGGTATTCAATAATTTGTTTTCTCATTTTTAACTCTTATATTATAATATAAACCCCCAGGTAAACCCGTATTGAAATTAACCATTAAAATTAATTTTTAATATTGTCACTATTTATTATGGTGAAAATTATGTTAAAAATAGTAAAAAATATAATTATATTTTATTGAAAAGATGGAATTTATTTTTCCAAATATAATTTATATAATTGGAAGAATTCAATTTAAAATATAACCTGTAAATCCATCAAAAAACATATTTTTCTAAAAAAGAAAAACATTCAAATATTTAGAATGTTTTAATATCATTATTCAAAATAAATTTGATTCAAATGATGAAAATAACATAAATATTAATATAATCGAACAAATTTTATATTAAAATTAAAATATTATATAATTTAAAAATATATGTAGTCTAAATGAACAGTTATTTTTTATAGAAAATCTGTATTTTTTAGTTATTCATTAAAATGTTAATGTTTTTAGAAAGTTATAAAAACTTTGCCCAAATATAATTATTAATTGTAGATATAAATTTTTTCTTTCAAATAATGTTTCTTAATTTAGAAAAAAATAACTTTAAAATATCAGTTCAAAGTGAGACAAAACCACCTTTTTAAAAATACTGTTTTAAAAAAAATCATTTTTTATTTCGAATGATTTTTATTTTAATTCATTAAAATTTTTTAAAAAATTTATATATATTATAAATTTTTAAATCATATATTATTCATATATTGTTAGTATAATTCACACATAAAAATTTAATGGCTCGGTTATAATGGTATATTATATTATAGTTTATTTTGATTTGGGGTTACATGTTCAACAAGCCATCAAAGAGTATAAATTTTTATACATGTAAATATATATTAATGTATTATGGTGTTATATTATTCCCTCTTATGAAATATGACTTCATTTATATTTTCATAATGTCTCCTTGTGTTGATATTTTGGTAGTTATTCATCATAGTCTCATAGAGATCACATTTTTCCTCTTCTATGTTGTGATTTCTAAAATTTTCCACTACCATTTAGGATTCCAATTTCTTCCACAATCATTCCATTGTTTTTTAGTTGGGTTAATAAATTGAAATAAGATATTTTTGGATCTAATTATACTATATAAATGTGATAACATTTGTTGGGTTTGGCATGTACTTCCATAATAAGGATATACGAAACACATAATGTAATTTAGAGAGACATGTCGTTGTTGACAAATAATGTGCCAAAATTCCATTTCCTCACAAAATTTTAATAGTTACAAAGTACATGTGGTTCAATTTCTCTATCATTTTAAAACTTTTATGACTCTTTGGTGGAGGATTGTTTCATAAAAATATGATCTCCCACTTGAAATTCCAAATATTTCATTTGGTTATCTATAAATCTTATTTTATTACATTGAGATGCTTTGATATCATATTGAATAGTAATTAGCTTGGAAATTTTATATTCTTCAAGTTTTCTCTTAAAAATAATCTTTTCACAAACATCATCATAGTAGGTTGGTATATGATATCTTTCTTCATTTACTCCTTCATACTATGCCATTTGAATACTTGAATGTAATCTATTATTATGTTTGAACCCAACCAAATGAAAGAAATTACTACAAATAATTTAAATATAAAGGGAAAATATCCTAAAAATATGATCTATTTTTTAAATATTCCTATTAGACCATCCATTGGTATGATGTTGATAAGTGGTTCCCAAATAAAGCTCTGTATCAAGAGCCCTATGGAGACTCTTCCTAAATTTCCAAGTAAATATTTCATCATGATTATCCAAAATTAAAATAGGTATTTCATTAAAACTTATAAAATGATTAATATAGAATCATTAAAAGAGATCATTTGGTATATATTTTATTTTATCAAGGAAGTGTGTATATTTTTTAAGGAAGAGAAGAATAACTCAAAATACACCATTGATCCTAGTGTTATTTCGTTATCATGAAACAAATTACATAGTGATGTTATACTATTTCATCATTGTAATAGATAGTGACTGTAGGACAAATTTAGGTTATTTTATCCAAGACTTAAAATAATTAAAAACCAAACATGATGAAACATAATCTTTAATTTTTTCATCATGTTATCCAACTAAAATTTTTCCTCCAAATATCCATAAATTGTAGTTTTAGAAAGGTGTATAGATATATTATAGATATGAAAATAATCCCCAAATTCCCTTTTTAGATTTGGAATTGATGGAACACATAATAGCTTTCCAAATTTCAGAATGACTTATTGCCATATATATTATTCTCATTTTCCATAATTCACAACTTTAATTTCATTTTGAAAGTTATCATCATTTGTATGAGAAAAATTTATATTTTTCAAAAAATATGGTTTAAATATAATTTGAATAATAAGTTATGTCACCCCTCCATTAGTTAAATCCGGTTCCATCTTTAATAAATCCATTTACATAGGATCCTTGTTAGCCATTATTATGGAATATACTCCGTGATCTTTCTAGATCAAATCATTTTCTATAATATTTTCCTTCCCTTAGTAAAATTTTATTGAGATATAATAGACCTTATGAATCTAAAGAAATATTATGTTCCTATTGTTTATCTATATATATTAAATCATTTATATTAAACCATTATGATCTATGTATATTATACAATTTTCACTATAGAAATTATTCCTCCATATCTTCCAAGAAAGGATATAGATTCCAACTCATGATCATTGGTTGGGTAGTTTTATTAATGAATAGTAAATTGTCATCATAAATAGAGCATGATTTTACTATTCAGTATAAAGACAAACATATTTCCCTTATTTGATAAATCACTATATATTAAAAACACATATTTTACTAATTTTATTGTCAAAATCAGATCATTAACAGATATATTCTTCTATTATTTAAAATATTATTCATAATCCTTTGTATTTAAATACATGACTACATTAAATTTATTCTTGGTTAACAAGTTATCCAATCATGAATAATTATGAACAAATCAATAATAGTAACCTACCAAACCAATTAAAATTCATAACTCATTACTATTCATTAGTGTTGACAATTATTATACTCTATTTTTAGGATAAAATAAGATTCCATATTTATAGAGAATATGAAAAAAAGATAAATTATGAATAAAAAATCCTAAATTTTAATTTTTCCTATTTAAAACATTTATTCTATGTGTCTCTAGAATTATCATCATGCTATTATCGTTGTTCTCGAATAAAACACCCAGAGTTTTTTCTGAATATATTTTTTTGATTAAATTAAATTTCATTGATAGATTATGTTTCATTATAAAAAAATTGATGATTGGTTTATACTAACAACAATTAAATATTTAGTTTCAGAAAACTGTGTGTTCCCTTTCACTACACACAATGCATGGATATCTTGTATGACACACATCACAGTGTTTTAATAAAACTAGATATATTTTTAATATTATTTAAACTTAAATATTACAACCAATCTAAAAAATACTACAATGAATAGTAATAAATTAAATTTAAATTTAAATAATTTTTTTTATATAAATGAATCATTTTTACAAAAAAATACATAAATTTTTGTATTGCCTCTATAATTTTGGAAATTCTATTTTCTCAATGAAATGCATTTTACTTTTTCTTGTGCTTATATATAAAATTAATAATTGACCCTATTTAAAAATTAATTTGGAAAAGTAAAATTCATATTATAAATTTTATTTATAAAATCATCTTATGTTTATTTCTTTTAACTTTTCTGAAATATTTATTTTTTTGATTAATAGTGAAAAATATTAAAATTTAAATGAAATTTTCCTTTTTGTTTAATTTATTTATAATCAGTAATTACATTTTAAATTAGAATTAATATAAAATTATATTATATATAACATTAAATCCAATTTAGTGAATTTTGATCAATTTAACAACGAATATATATATATATACACACACATTTCAAACATTTGAAATTTTTCTCTTTAATAAGATATTGTCTTTTCCCATATGTGAGATTAATTATAAATTAATATTATCAACTTCTGTGAATTGAATTTAGAAAAATTCATTCCATATATGTAATCATTAAAATTTAATATATAAAATAATAAATACTTAATTATTAATTTTTTTATTGAAAATAGATAAAATTAATGATGAATATTAAGATAATAATGACGATACATATAGACTAAAATTTAATATTTAAGTGAAAAATGAAAAATGAAATTTAAAATACCAATTAGATGGAAATATTTCAAACTACAAATTTACTGTATTTAATTTTATGCATTATTTATGTCTTTTTTTTTGTGTAAAAACGTGGGTACAAAAAACATTCATTTCAAAATAACAAAGTGTGTCCACTCCCTATCTAATAAAAGTACACCACATCTCCTCCTCACTTCACACCATTTAAACCAATTTCATTATCCAATAAATGAAAATATAAATTCTATAATTCGCTCCCATAATCCTAGAATCCATACATTCAGATGCAATCTAACCAAAGAAGGCCTTTTGTCTAAACCAAACGGAGATACCTGAAAACGAGGTATCTCTTATTAGTGAATGTTTTATTATTTTTTCCTAAAATCCATATAATTAATTTTATATCAATATTATAAAATAAATTATTTAAATTAAAAATAATCATACATTTTCATGTTATGTTTATGGATAAAAAACCCATACCTTCCATCAAATGTGTTGCGAAATCATCATTTGGGTGTACAAAAGACTACTGCCTCATAAAACGATTTCATTTGTTTTTCTATCACCTTTTCTAAATTTAATGAATAATGATGAACATAAAATTTATACAAAATATTTGATATATTTATTTTATTTTTGTTTTTATTTAATTATTATATCAAACATAAATTTAAGCCTTCCATTTATGGGAATATGAGAACATCCTTAGTGTGCAGGATAGACTACCGCCTCGTGAAGTGATGCGGTTCATTCATGACGTGATGAATTTTTTTAGAGTGGATTTAATGATAATACATGAAATATAAAAAAATAATAATAATAAAAGTATAATATATCATTCAGATTTCCTTCTTTCAAAATGAAATGAAAATGGGAAACAATATTAATGCATACAGAGAAACTACCATCTCCATGCATAGTGAACTTCATTTTCTCTCACTATATTTTGTTGTTTATTATGAGTACATATATAATAAATATATAGGATATTTATTTCAGGGTTATCATTATTTAGATGTTGAAATTATGACCAAAATTAGAGAAACAAAAATATAACCACTCAAACATGCATGAAAAACCTAGCGGTTATTAATTAAAACACAATATTAACATGGGATTGTTAATTAAAGAGAAATATAAAGTCTTAAGAGAATGATATATGGAATAATATATATGAATATGGTTTTTTAGTAGGTGTATTATAAACACACATATATATATATATATATTTACAATAGGTTTTAATGTTTCATACAACATTCAATAGTTAAGGTAAGATGATTTCTAGTCTTTCTATTGTTTTTGAGAGACTTATTCCATATTCAACACTAAATTCATTTGTGTGGTGAATATGATTCCATTTTAAATATTAATTAATGAATAAATATAATTTAATGATAATTATTGATTCCATTGATGTTACTATTTCATGAAAATTTTGATTTAAAATTTACTCAAAGAATATGTGATTTTGGTCTCAATTTACATTATTTGAGATATATGTTCTATTATACACCTTTATTATTTAATTAGTTGTATATATCTGCATTTTAAATTTAATATCATTAACACATTAATCCCAATGATATTTTGAGTTTCATTGTATGTTATTATACCACGGGGTTTCAAATTCAATGTCACTAAAGTGGTCAAGGTTTAAGGATACAAATTCATTATTTATTATGATTGTTTATAATTAAGTATCCCATTTTGAAATATTATGATCGTTTTTTTGTAATTATAATAAAATTTATACTCCCATTGTTATTAATTATATAATAACTTAATTGTAAAATTCATCCACTCTTTTATAATTATAATAATTTGGAATGTTTTTTAAGAACATCTGACTTTTTTCCTCTCTTTGGTGGAAAATCTGATTTCCCTCAAAACCATTTTTTTGAAAATATTTTAATAATTGTTATTATCCATTTAAAAATTATTCATTAACAAATTTTTCATTCAATTTTAATTTATAATAAATGGTTTCCAAGGAATATTATTTTCATATTCTTATCATGTATTATTTCAATATTTTTACTGTGAAAAAAATGTCCATTTAAAATATACAACATGTACATATTACCCCCATCATGACCACCAATTAATTTCATATTTAATTAATAGAATACATAGTTACTTATAAATTATTTATCATTCTAATATTCACGAAAATATTTATTTTCAAAATGTTTTTTTATGAAAAATATTTTTTAAAAAGTCATATATTTTAATAGTTGTTTTTCAAATAAGATAGGATATATTCCAAAATAATTTATTTAAGTGATCGATATATTTTTCTATATATGATCACATCTATTGTAGATATCAATTATTTACTGGGGAGATGATGTAATAATAGCATTCATATTATTTTAATGAATTTTTTATGTTTTTATGGGATTATGTTTTTGAAACCTGTTTCTCTTTCACAATTTATACCATGATAAAATGCTTGTGGAATCATCACCATTTCATGGGTCATACTTTTTAGAAAAAACTATGAAATTTATCTGATTTCCAATAGTTTATGATATTATTTAATGTTTATAATACCAATATCATTTCATGGATTATGATATGTTGATTTTTAGTGATCTTGGCGAACACATAAATATATATTTCATTTTTAGATTTGTGGGACCAATATCTATCTCCAATGAATTTGGTAGAAATTTATGTATCCCATAATATATGTATTGATAGAATAAGGAGTGGACATTTTATAGTAATACCAGGATTGAATGAGGAGATAACTAAGTATAGTAATTTGGTTTATCGGATATGGTTTCCATTGAAGTGATACATGAAAAATATAAAAATGATTTTCTATGATTATGTGCTTGCCACAAATTCTTTATCTTATACCGATTCTATGTTCTCATGCACATTTTCATTGATTAACATACAATTCCTGTCAAATAAATTTAAAATATTTATTAAATTAGTCAATATTGTGATTAGATATATGCATGTTTCATTTTTTAAATTTTATTATCGTGTTCTCATACCAATATTCTCAAGTTAATCTTATATATCTCCGTTTTTATCATTAGAGATAATATAATATAAAACTTCCTTATGTGTCCATTCTCTATGTTATGAAGATATAAAATATTTATGATTTTTCTATGAAGGTTTATAGTATAGAATATCATAGTTGGGGAAGAAATAACTCATTTATGGATCAATGTTTATGTTTCCATGATTCGATAGTCACTAAACAATTATATCCCTTATTTTTGTTTTTATATGATGTAATAAATTTACATAAAAATGATATAATGTCGATTTATTTTATTATTGGGTATCTATGGTTGGTATTATAGGATTTGTTTAATTATCCTTTGGAATTTACTTTGAGAAAACCTTACTTAGATTCTTATGGAAATGTTTAAGGAAAAGTATAAGGAAGACTCAAACTATACAAAAAAGTCCTAGAATTTTGGTAAAGAATAAAGTGATTGGTTCCTTATAATTACATCCCTAACTAGGTAGTATAAGTGGATGTGGCTCTAACATATATTAAAATAGTGGTAACAAACCCAAAACACCGTTTTCCACTAAAAATGATTGGGGTTGGTGCATGATAAGAAGCCTTGTGACACACCTAGATTGACTCTCTTGGGTGATATTCTTTGAAAATTGATAAACTCTTTATGAAACATTATAAAATATTTAAATAGAATATGAAAATGACTAACCTTCGATAAAAATATGTTTTAACATATTAATTAATAAACTGTAATAACTTAGATATCCAATAATTGATTTTTCATGATTATTGTGTTCACCATCATGATTATTTTTTTATAAAGAATGTTTTTTGTTGATACTCAATGGTTGGAACCCAATGAAAAAATGTTAGTGATGAGTGTGATGAACAATAAAATTATTTTCAAACATGGAATCCAAAAATTATGGATGATGGATGTCAAAATCTTTTTTCTATGAGAAAATGATAAGACAACATAATGAGGGGTCTGTCATGAAGAAATGAATACCATATTTCAGTGGGTCTTCTGATCCAATAGTGGAATAGTACCACAAGAAAATATTTTCCATTCACTACTATATTGGCATGAAAATGTAATTTTGGATATCTATGACATGGAAGGTGAAGCAGGACAATGGTGAACTCATATCAATAATTTGAGGGAACAAGATGAAATTGAATCCATTTATTGGGAAGAGTTCAATAAATTATTTTTCAATAAGAACATTCCTCATGTTCTTAATTATAAAATAGAGATATTTTTCATTGAGTTAATGAAAAATGATGTTGAATTTTTTTGGACCTACGAAAAAAATTTTATACGATATTCAATGTACACTTTTGGTATTATCATAAACCTTAAAATTAATGTTCATTGATTATTCAGTTTATTAGAAAGTTTACATTAAAGTTGTTATCCATAATATACAATATTAGTAAAGAAATCAATTTTTTTATTTTCAATCAAGGTTGAAATTGTGGTTGGTGTTATATATCAAACTCATTATTTTGATAAGAAATGTAAGATAAGATTCATAGGAAAATATAAGATATATAGAGAGAATATGATGATCTTTGTTTATGCTCAATGTGTGGGAAGAATCATGGTTGAATGTTTCATAAGGGTACTACTAAAAATTTTAAATATAGAAGGGATGTTCATCTGGAAATAAATTTCTAAATTTTTGGTATGGGGATCACTAACAATGCGATTAGAGATTAATATTTACAAAATCAGAAAATTAAACTTTTCATGTGTATCGGTAATTGATATTATTCTAATCAGTTCCCAACCCTGAGGGCTAATGATGATGATCATCATTAGTTACCTCTTAACCTGAGGGATAGGGGTAAATTTTATTCGATCTATATTTAAGATAAAGAGTGTCATAATGAGACATATAAAGGTACACTTATCAACCACTCTAAAACTACTAATTTATTAATTGACTACAGATCTACCCATCCATTCATATCTTATTAATTTTCCATGGATATAAGAATTCCTAAAAAATTAATAGATTAATAATAAGTAGTGGAAAACCATAATAGTATGATAATTATATAATATATCAATTATTCCTCACTTGTTGAAGGTGCGAGGAATGTGATTCTTTTAAATATTTTCATTCTTATTATAATTTAGTTTGATGATATATTAGGTATGGACTAGATTTTTCTACACAAATATGACATCAATATTCAAGGAAGGGAAGTCTCTTTTTATTATCCAGGAAAACGTGTTATTTTCTATTAATGTGATTATAAGTATGAACATGTAATGGAAATCTATTTAAATATATGGTTTTTAACTCCCATTTAAAATGGGTGTTTTTATTTGATGGTTGAGGAAAAACTCCCTATCGATGGTATCCCTATTGTACATGAATTTTTTATGTATTTCTAGAATAATCACGTAGTATTTCACTAAAATGTGAAATTGAATTTTCAAATGAACTCATACCTGAATCCAACCCAATTATATATATTCTTTATATAATGTTACTAATTGAGTTACATGTAATGATTAAGAAACTCTAGGAAAACAATGACAAGGGATTAATTTGGACATCTGTGTCACCTTGTGGTGAACATGTTAATTTTATTCAAATGAAGTATGATTTGATGTCATTATACATTGATTATATATAGTTAATAAATATCATGTTCAACAATAAGTATCCTCATCCCCATATTGAATACTTGGTTGAACAACTACACATAGATCTATAATTTTCCATGATTGACCTTTGTTCGGGATATTATCAAATTTTGAATGAAAATGTTGTTATACAAAATAAGACATACTGTACAATGTACAATAAATATCAATATATAGTGATGCCATTTAGGATTACAAATTCCCCTTCTATATTCCTATATTTAATGAAATGAGACGATTTAAATTAGCTTGATCATTTTTGGATGACATTATAGATAATATTATAATATAATCTTTGATAATGTAATATCATAAAGATCACATGAGAATTGTGATAATGTCACATAGGAAAGAGAAAATATATGAAAAACTATCACTGCGTGATTTTTTTATATAAATGGATTATTATTTGGGCCATATAATCTTATGTGAGGGTATGTTAGTAGATCCCGAAATGGTAAATCTATTAAATTTTTGCTCAAACCAAGCACTTGGGATAATATCCATAGTTTTCCCAGTTTAGCTGGATATAATAGATGTGTGGTGGAGAATATCAAACAGCTATGTTATTTGATGAACAACTTAACAAAGAAGGTTTCCATGTTCATATGGATAATAGAGAGTGAGGAAAATGTTAAGGAACTAAATATAAGGTTAGTTAGTGAACCTATTCTTACATTACATACTTTATAGTGGGTAAGGTTTTATAATCAATAGTGGTTAATCCAAAAATATATTGAGATGTGTTTGTATGTGAAATGACATGATTACAACTTACTCCTCACAAAAATATACGATTCAAGAGAAAAATTAACCAACTCATGATTAAGAGTTATGAACAATAATATTTTAATTAATGATATGGATGAATTAAAATTATGGAAAAATATGATATATATACTTTTAATAATAGTTTAAAGTATTCTTTCATAGATAAAGAGTTAAATATTATCTTTTATAGATGGTTGAAACTAATTAATGATTATTACTACTCAATATAATTACACAATATGAAATCCTACACCATGGTCGATGATTTGATTTGATTGGATCATGCTAGATTATCCATTATGAGAAATACAAAATATACAATTATTTTAGATTCTAAAAGTATGGATCTATAGATCTTTAAGTAAGGGAAAATTGTTATCTTGGTCAATTGAATGTTCAACTATCTATCCATGTTAACATTAAATATGTACACATGGAATAAATAGTGATAAAAATTAATGTAAAAACAATCTTATATTCTGACCATAATCAATATAGAATGACATGGTTGAAGAACCGCGTGTACATTCCTTCCATACTCATCTTGAAGAAGGAGTTATTAAAGGAATCTCATAGTTATTAATTCTATATTCATCTTGGATATAAAAATAATTATATTTATTTGAAGAAATAATTATGTTGGGATGGCAGGAAGAGAGTATTATAGTAACTTATGGATGAATGAAGAAATGTATATTGGGATTTTGTATCCATTACCCTTGAAAATTGGAAATGTGAGAGCGTCACAATGGATTATTTCACTCGAATCCCCAAACAAATAATGGAAATAATTTTATACAGGTGGTAGTAAATCTCAATTATAGTTCTTCCCCCCTCATTTATATTATTGAATAATTATCTCTATATCAAATTTCTAGGATATACATTAAGGATGTTCAAAGGTTACATGGTGTAACACATTCAATTATAATTGATCTGGGTCTAAGGATTACCATAATGTTAAATCAAAGCCTTAAGTAAGATCTTGATATAGAAATGAGTTTCATTAATTCATATAATACATAATTAGATATCCAATCTAAAAGAATAAATAAAAACCTACAGGATATGTTTATAAAATTTTCTTTGGATTTTGAAGGCTTTTGGGACCATCACATTCCTCTAGTGGAGTAATCTTATAATAAAGGAATTAACTCAATACTTCATATGGATCCTTATGAATCCTGTAATGGAATAAAATTTACTACTCTAACAAGATGTAATGAATTTGGAGAATGAAAGCAATTCAGACATGAGATAACTGAAGAAATAGTAGATAAGAATAGATCCATTTAGCAAAATATCATGAAATCTCAGATTCAAAAAAAAGTGTTGATAACCACCTACATGATTTGGAATTATAATTTGTTCCTTAGGCTTCAAAATGAATTTTTCCATAGTATAGGTTTGTGAGATTGAATAATAACAAAAACAAATCAATAGGTATGATGATCCCTATTAAATTCATGATCATATTGGGATGGTAGCCTAATACTTTTCCCTTCCACAAAGCCTCTCCCAATCTATTGATTTGATTTAGTTTTATCACTTTATAAATAAAATACCTAACTATTAACTTGTATTTAACTAAAATTTCATACAACTGGAGTATGATCTTTCTTATGTGGAATAATCATTGCGGATTCTGGATCATACTAAGAAAGTTCTACAAAAAAGACCATCCACCTAATAAATGTTTTATAAAAAAACCTATATAATGAAGCTATGTGGGAACACGATGATAAGATGAGTTATAAGTATCATAATTTATTAATACGAGTTATTAATATCATGGGAGGAATTCATTTTTTTGTGTTTGAATGTAACACCAAATGTTTTCTTGAATATTTTTTTCCAAATAAAAATTATTTCCCTGTTTTATAGAATTACACACTACACCATGATAATATTGAATTTTAAGAAACACCATGTCAATATTTTGTTATATACATCCCTGAGTTTTGTTCTCTACAGATAATGCTCTATTGTATTATATGATACACAACACATCGTTTTATAAAAAACGGTGACAATCTATTAATAATATTTAAACATCACAATTATAACCTAGAAGACAACCATTGTAAAATTAATATTAATAACTAAATTTTAAATATTTATTATAATTATTTTTCAAAAGGAAAATGTATTTATTATAAAATACATTATTTTCTATAAAGACTCGATGTGTTTGAAAATTAAATTTTCTCAATGAAATTGTTGTTAAATATTTTTTAGAAATATAAAAATAAATATTCGAAATGTTTTGAAAATAAATTTTATTTAATAAACATCATTTTGGATATAAGTATTCCAAAAATAAATTATAGTGATTTTTTGAATGATTTAATTTATGGACATATAGTGAGAAATAAAAAATTTTAAATATAAAATCCTTTTTAATTTAATTCAATATTATATTTAAATTATTTTATAAATTGGTTTTAATGTATAAATAGTTTAGTATTACATCAACAAATCAAATTTAGTTCATTTGAATCGATTTCATGTTGCAAATGGATATAAAAATATTTCAAACTTTTGAACATTTTCTCTTTAAATAATAGTTCCCTCATCTAGTCTGCGCGGTTAATTTTAAATTAATTCTATCCAATTATGTGAATTGAATTTACAAAAAAGGTTTCAACATTTAGAATTATATTAATTTATAATTTCTATTAATACCAAATATATTTTTTATCAAAATGATTTTGGAAAAATGTTAAATTAATCACGAAGATTAAGAGAAAAACAAGGTTACAAGTGGTCTAAATTTTAATCCTAAGTTGAAAAAATGACATAAAAAATGTCAAATTCCAAATTTAAGGTCATATTCAGACTGTAACCCTTCATAGATCTAATTTATTTAATTATTTAGTGTTTTTTATTTAAAAATGTTGTAATACATAAATTTTATTTCAAAAAATTCAATGTTTATCCTCTCCCCCACAAATAAAATAGCACTAAAACTCTTCCTATTTACATTTCCTAAACATTTTTTTCGGCCAAAAACAATACATAGAAATTATCCAATTTCCTTCCTCCATTTTTTAAGCATTATATTGATCAAAAATACCTCAATGTAATGCATTTAGTGCAATCCAAAATTAAATACATGAAGAAGATGTAATATTATCAACATGTTCTTTTTATTTCATCATAAAACCCCTTATATTATTTTTATATCAGGATTATTTAAAAAAAGAATTACCTACAATATGAGGATATATTGTTCGGTTAATTTTACGACCTAAAACCATACACATATCTATCAAATGGATTTTGAAATCATTGTTTGCGTGTAAAATGTGTTACCACCTCGCAAACTGATATCATTAATTTTTTCATTACCTCTTTTCGAGGATGTGAAAGATAATTGAATTACTATTTATATAAGATAATTATGATTTCATTATGATTGTATAATTATTGTATAAATCATACCTTCATGTTTTTCATTTTAAGGGAATATGATACAGTCGTTCATGTGCATGGAAGACTACCTCCATATCAAGATATGTTCTTCCTCCAAACATTACATAATATTTATTTATTATTGGTATAAATATAATACTTGATATATATAAAATATAAAATATTCTTGAATGATAACATATACTCAAATTTTCTTTTTTTCATATAGAGTGTGAAATGAAAAACAACATTCATGTAAACGTACAACCTACCATCTCCTAGAACGGTGTATTAAATTTCATATCAATAAATTTAATGGATTAATATAAGTATACATACAGTTAATATTAATGATATTTATGTCAAGTTATCATATTTTATATGAATTTATGAACAGAATAAGAGAATTGAAAACATAAAAATCAAGACATTTATGAATAAAGAAGTTAATACCTAAAACAAAATAGTAAAATGTGATTTTTAATAAATAGATAATATAAAGTCCTAAAATATCATATATTATAGAATATAAATGAATATGGTTCTATATTTTGATTATAAAAAACATATATTAATTATACATGAGGTCTGAATGTGTGTAACAGAAGTTGAGACTTATGGTAAGGGGATTTCAAGTCTCACTTATATTTCTGAGAGACTTAAGATATATCAACCACTCATTTATTTTTTTAAGTGTATATAATTCCCATTAGAATGTTATATATTAATCATTTATTATTTAATGATTATTAATTTTTCATTTATGTAAATATTTAGTTTGGAATTCAATTAAAATTTTAATCATAAAATATGGGATTTTTCCCAATTTTATTTCAATAAGACGTGCTGTTATGTTATACAAATATATTCACTTTGGCGGTGTATATATAGATTGTTAAAATTTAATATCAGAAATTAAATCTTTCTTATTATATTTTTCGTTTCATTTTATGTCATTCCATCATGGGGATTATGATTAAATATTATATATTTGGTAATGTTTTCTTGTTACAAAATAATTATTTATCAGGATTATATATGATTAAAAATCCAATTTTGAAATCATAGGATCCATTTAAAAATTATTATCTTGAATTTTTCTCTCTCTTGGTAATTAATGATATATTCAGGTATTGTTACCATTTCCCATCATCCCATACTTATGATAATTTTGATTTTTTTTGGGAAATCTCTTTTTTATTTCTATCTTCTAATAGAAATTAATTTTTTGGTCAAAACCATGAATTCTACTAATATTTTTAAATGATTTTTTATCATTTTCAAAAGGATTTATTAAAGAATTTATTACCCAATTTTTTCTTTATATAATTGTTTCTAAAATAATCATGGTCTTTTCTGGTCAACAAACATTTCTAATATATTTATAATTCAAAATTAATCTTCAATTAACATTTACAGAATGTATGTATTTAACAACTATCAATAGAATAAATTAATTTAATTTTACATTAATATTTTAAATATTAATTTATAAATAATTTTTTTTTCTAAAATTCAAGAAATCATTGTTTTTAATAATTGGATTTCAAATAAAATGGTTTTAAAAATTGATTTATGATGTTAATACATTTTAAAATAGAGGAAAGGTTGTTATCCATTAGAAATTCTTTAAATGGTAAATAAAATTTCTACATATAAGGTTACATCTATTGATGATAACTGTGATTTACTGGGGATATTATCAAACTATAAAATCCATATTCTTTCTTAGAATGGTTTATAATTTGATGGAAATATATTTATGAGACATGTTTCTCTTCCATGAGTTATTCCTTGATAAAATTCATAAGAATCATGCTTCTCAATATAGGATATCCTCAATTGATATTACTATAAATTTTGTCCCTTTTCGATAATTTATTATATAAATAAATTTCTATGATACCCATGTAATTTTATGGGTTTTTCTACAATGATTGTCTATGATCTCTTGGAACACATAAATAATTATTTCATTACGTGAGGTGTGGGGCCTATAAATCTCTCATATTTCTTGGGTAATGATTTTTAAATCTCATCCAATAGACATATCAAAAATGGGTACTGAACATTGTAATATAATACTAGAAAAAACAAGGAGTGATCTTTGTATAGTAAAGCATAGCTGGAGTTTGTAGTGAACATGATATAAAAATGGAATTCATCTTTTAGGATGTCCATGGTATGGAATCCTGACCAATATGAAAATTATTTTTAGTGGATTTTTTATTCAAAAAATTCAATGTCTTATAAACATGTTTTTATCTCATTTCTTATGTTCTATGATTATCTTATGATTCATTTATTATTAAATAATAATATTTATGACATGATTCCATATTATTATTTTTATAATGCTTGGAATGATTTTAAAAAGATATTATTATGCTATCATACTCATATTCTCATGTTATCTTATATATCTCCATTGGATACACTTACTGAATACATGATATCAACCTTTATTGTTTTTTCATTCCACATGATATAAAGTTATTTATTGTGTATAACATTTCTAATAAGGGTTCTAGTTATGGAAAATGTAGTGGGGGATGACGTAGCTCTTTTACAGACAAGTGTTTATGATTCCATACTTTTGAAGACTATAAACTATTATAGTCCCCAGGCATGTGTTTTTAGTGTAATAAATATTAAAAAATAGATGAAATATCTTTTTATGTTGATCATAGGTCTCTATGTCATAACTATTAATGTATAACAAGATATCACCACTAAATACCATAATAATGGTCACAATATAATTCGATAAAACAATATTAATTAAGTCCAAGAAGAAATATATTTCATTTTACAGTCCATGTGGAATTATTTTAAAAACATAATTTCCATACATCATTCAAAATGTAGAAGCATGGTGGAGAAAATTAAACCCATATCTTTGGATAGATCTAAAGTGATATCTTTCCATGATGCTCAAAAAAGTTTTGTATCTATGCAAGGCGAACTTGATGAATCCACTGCTTTTTATGAAATTAGAAGATGGATGCTACGTGGTGGAAGACGATCTAGAGGCATTATAACCGCGCTCCCAAATGTATAAGTTCTCACTCGTGGGTCCTATCACATATATCGAAGGGGATAAGAAATTGGTGCCCATGGATATTAAGTCTCGGATCTCTCATATTTTAGGATTTACTAACTGGAAGTTTGTCATGATCAGATGAGGATACTTTCATATCTTATTAAGCTCGCAAGAGTAGCTGGATTGTGTCTGGATGATGGAACTATCCTGCTCAAACCTGGACTTCTTAGACTCTCTGAATGGGATTTCACCTTTAATCCACACATCTTTAGGAACACAATGGATCAAATCTGGGTGTGAATTCACAATATCAATTTCTTCTTCTGGCACCCAAAAATTTTTAGTGACATTGCTTCCTATATTTTCATGCCATTGAATATTGAACAACCGATGATAAATGTTGAGATCAAGATATACACACGGGTTATGGTGGTGGCCAATCTTGAGAAAAAGCTTCCAGATGTTGTTTCCTTCACCATGAATGAATACAAATTAAAGGATATATTTGAATATGAGTGCTACACACCCTTCTGCGGTCACATTAAAATAGTAGGTCACTCTCTCCTCAATTGTAGAGTGATGAAAAGAAAATTAAGTTTTTTTGAGGGGCAACCAAAATATTAACAATGGACTCAAATAAGAATTAAGAAAAAGGATAAGTCCTCTTACCTAGATAAAATCAATGCCTTCATAAGAAAATGAGAAATTGGTGAAAAAGACACCACATTTGGGAGAGACGTCGGGTTCTACCCGGGCATATTTGGTCAATGAAATGGAAAATGTCAATGGTGATGAGAGTATATTCAAATAGATTGAGGAAATTATGCTGAATGTTTATGAGAAATCACAGGCTGTTGCTACCTCTCAGGAATCATGGAAGCATACCACCACTAAAGATGCACAGCAGGTTGTAGTACCTTTGGCCAAAACCTGAGGGGAATGATTACAACTCGTTAGTGGCTACAAATGGTACTACTCTAACCCATGATAGGGAAGATGGTAGTGACACCTCTAATTATACACATATTATTGGGAGTGGAATCCATGCAACCCTAATAATTATGATAAATGCTGTTAATTCATTTGGGATCCCTGCAGATATAATGACATTGGACGATGTTGTTGGAGACACTCAAAATTCATTTCTCATTATTTATACTGACACAATTGGGGAATTAGGCTGACACCTCACTGCCCCGGTCATGAACACTCCCTATGACACAGTGATTCATTCTGATCATGATGTTATGATTGACAGGGTAATTCAAATGGTGTCTTCCTTGAATGATCCAAATTGATAAATTAAAAATTGGAACAGTAGATATGGATTCTACGAGGCATTATACTATTGATCCTTCACATACCATGGTATCAGTTTCAAATGATCTTCTTGTGGCAGGGAAAATATCAATAGTTCCACTACCACTGAGTCTACATGCACACCTTGAACTAATCAAACTGCTTTGATTCCATTAAGGGATAATCTAATGGACACACATTAGAATTTAAAATCAACGGAAAAAATAAATGTTTTAAAATTACATGTACTCATAATATATCTATTGTTTCCTCTATGAGTAAACAGTAAATGAAATCTGGCACAACATTCTCTTAAGCCCCCAGAATATTAACAACAAAGAAGGGCTCAGGTGGTGAAAAAAGGGACTTCCAACTCCAAACACAAGTTAAAATGAATTTATTCAAAGGAATTGTCATGGTATTTCTATCCCAGATACATATTTTTTTATTAGGAAATTTATTTTAATCAAAAACCAATAAATGTTTCAATAACTGAGCCTAAAAAAATTATTTCACTGAAATGTTTGCATTGGTGGTCTCATGGTTATATTTTTCTTGGTATATGCAAGGATGGTCTAGCTACTGAATATCTTTGGTTTTTAAAATTCTTCTTTATAGTCTTTTAGTGCTCTGTATGTCTGACCTGATGATTACCTTCAGATTTACCTCAGATATAATACATTCTTTTTTCACTATGACCTATGCTAAAAATAGATTCCAAGATCGATGATCTCTTTTGTATGATTTTAATATTATAGCTAATGTTATCCAAGATCCCTGGTACCTGATCGGGAATTTTAATGCAATTCTTAACCCTAGTTAAAAAATTGGACAATAACAGTGTTTTATCTCCTCAAGAAAATATAAATCTTCTATTGAGGATTGTAATCTTATTGATATCAACTCACTGGTGCTAGGTTTACTTGGTATAGATGACCCCACAATAGGGTAGTCACTAGAAAACTCAATACGACTTTCACTAATATATTTGGCCATGATAAATGGGACTCCATATCGAGCATTGCATTAACAATGATCAATTATAACCATTATCCCATTCTTTTTAGTCTTCTAGCCAAGACTTTTAATCCCATTATTCATTTTGAAGTTAATAATTCTTGGGTTTTAGATCATGAATGTGCTGCCATTATTAATGATATTTGAGAAGGTATGAGAAATCATAATGAGGATTTTTCTTGCATCACTAAATTTAAATCCCTTAAGAAGTGTCTTAAGGGCTGGTGTAGCTATAAATATATGAAAATTTTCAAGGGCATATCCTCCTTGGAGAATTGTATTAATAAATTGAGAAACTCTAATACTTGATCTTATTTTTCCTTAGATCCTTAACATGAATTTAGCACTACATTGAAACTCAACTCTAATATGAATCTTAATGATAAAATGCGAAACAAATACCTCAAAACTAAATGGTTTTCAAATAGAGATTGTAATACAATGTTCTACAGTTCTCTCCAATGAACTAGATATGTCTTTAGACCTCTAGCTTTTCTATAAGATAATGACACCCTCCTTAACATCGAGGGGGCTATTTCTAACCATGTTGTTTCTTTTTTTACATCTTTTTCAATGGTTTGAATTTTAGAAAGGTACTTCTACTGGAAACTATTTCATGTATGGTGTCTATGGAAGAAAATTAATATCTTTTAAGTATCTCTCTAGATTATGCAATCAAGGACACGATTTTTAACCTTAATCATAATAGTTCTCCAAGACCTGGTGGTTTCAACAATGTTTTTTTCCAAAACTACTGGGGGATTTATCATTTGGAGGTTTTCAGATGTGTCAAATAATTATTTTCCAATGGTACTCTTCCATATGAAATAAATTCACTATTATTTACTCTTATTCCTAAAGTGGACAACACTTATAATATTCACCTTTTCTGACCCATTGCTAATATTAACACAATTTACAAAATTATCACTAAAATCCTTGGTAATATTTATAGCATTATTTTATATATAATTGTATCATGGAACCAATTTTTTTCATCAAAGGTGGGTCTATACAAGACTGCAACTTTCTTTCTTCAGAATAAACTAATATTTTAAACAGACACTAGGGGAGGAAGTGCTATAATTAAACATGATATTAGGTAAGATTCTTATACCATAGAATCGAGTTTCCATAGAATGGTTATCAAAATAATTGGCTTAGCTGACTCCTTCAATGGTATTATAAGCCCTTTATTCAGATCATCATCCATCTCAGTCATTGTTAATGGTGCGCCTTAGGACTTCTTTAAATTATTTTAAGGGGTTAGGATAAGAGATCACCTCTCAGGAATCATTTTTTCCATTACTGAGGATTAATTAAGAAGATTAGTCACATGCCTTGTGGATCAAAACAAGAGTAAGCCTCTCCAGGATTTCAGAAGAAAAAAAAATCGCAACAATCTTTTATATTTTGATGACATTATTTTGTTCCTACAAGGTGAAAAACAGAATAAAAAATCATAAAAAATGCATTGTATCATTATGATGATATATCTGGTCAATATATAAGCTAGAAGAAATCTTTTGTGTTCTTTGAAATAAAATTATCTTCTCACAGAAATGGTAATATCATCAACATGTTAGGCATCAAGGAAGGTACATTCCCCGTAATTTACATAGTGGTTCCTATATTCTAGGGAATACCTAAATTCAGTTACTTTAAAAATATTTTTGATCTAATTAACAATCAAATTTTATATTGGATGGGAAATTCTCTTTCTATGGTGGGCATGATTTTCCTTCTTAAATCAACAATTGTCTCTAAAATGGTCTACTCAATGATGGTATACAATTTCCTTACTATTCAGTAAAAAAAGTAATGATTACATAAAAACTATTTTAAGGACCAGTAATTCAATTGAACATAAGCTTTTAACCATTCAATGGGTAACTAGTTTTATGCCTTTAGACAAGGGTGGCATTGGAATAAAAAATATTATGTTTTTTAATGATGTGCATCATGCTAGGATGACATTGAGGTTACTTAATGATAACTCTGATTCAACTTCCACTCTCCATAAATGATTAAACCCTAAGATTATAAATTGAAATTGGAACTACATTACTTATTATATCTGGTTGTCCATTAAGAATTCCTTCATCAGCATTATGAACAATTCTAGATGGATGGTTATTAAAACCTCCTCCATGAATTGCTGGCTTGAAAACAGGACTGGTGCGCCCTTAATCTCCATGATGCCTCCCGATACTCTTCCTGATAATAACAATTCCACTATTAGGGATTTTTATTAAATCTCATTATATTCACCTCCCTAACATAATCATTCTAGTAAGCGACAATTATAATTTCTCTGACTCTGAGGATTTTGTCATTTGGGATCCTTTTTATAATGGTGTTCTTGATTCAAGGAGATTTTATCATGAAAATTTCATAAATTTTAACTATAGACTAAGGTGGTTGTAGTTTTTTAATAAACATTTGATTATGCCCTTGAGATTTAATATTATTTGGAATATTTATTATAATAGAGTCCCAATAAATATTTCTTGGAATATTTTGGGTTTATTATTTTCTCTATATGTCACTTATGTAACAAAAATAGAGAGGATTCTAAGCATTTTTTTCTTTCCTGTGCTATAGCTGCAACTCTCTGGAATTACATTCTTGACATTTTTTGTAACAGATGGATACATTTTAATTTTATCACCTCTCAACTACAACATCGAGTTGATGTTGAATCTTCTAAAAAAATCATTAATCTTTTTCTATCATTGGTAGTGAAACATATTCATGTGATCTGGAATGATAGAAACAATACTCTTTTTAATAATTCCTCACTAAATGCTAATGAATGTATGACACATATTCTAACAGTCCTCAAGGATGATAACTTGATTCGAAATTCTCATTGTGACAATACAGTTGGGGACTTTGAGATCCTACAATGGCTTAGGGTAGTTGGTTCTTATAGACAGTCTTGACACGACATTGATAAATTCTAGAAGGCACCACTTATCGGATAGTTCTATGTAAATATTGATGATTCCATGAATAGAAATCTGGGACCTACAATATGTGGTTCCATTTTTAGATACTATCTTTTCAAGTATCTTGGATTCTTCTTTGGAAGATGTGAACAACCTCGTCTCTCGAAGAGGAGATGATGGGTGTGATCAATGCCATGTAATTTTCCATTCAGAAAGGCTAGAACAAAATTTGGAATGAAATTGATCAAAAACTATTGTCCATGATATTTGGAAGTGTGTGGTGAAACTTTATGGCCTCTCACTTCCAATTAAATGAACATCCTTGATTCTCTTACCAAAATCAACTACATTGCCACTTAGGCCTGTTGTGAAGTGAACATGGTTGCTGATGGTCTTGCAATCAAGGGGGTCAACTAGGTATAATTTTTGTAGGATGATTTTCGTGGTGGTTTACTACCATTTGATGAGAAATATTTTTATAAGACTGCTTTCTTCATACTCTTGTATCTCGCTTTTTCAGTATACAATATATTGTGACTTGGTAATTGAGTGAGGCACATCCTTTTCTAAAAAAATATATATCCATCAGTATTTTTAATGAATATAATTGCGGTATGTGTGATTAAAAACTAGGTAATATATATATATATATTATGACAAAAATCCTCTAGTAATTCCATTAATTCCGAAGTGTTCATCATATTGTGATTGTATGATATTGGTATTGCATCCAGAATTTATTCAAGCTAAAACTAAACACCACACTCTGGTAGCAGTCTTGGTAATTACTTATGTGAATAAATTATACTATATAAATACATACATAATCAATTAGAAGAATACCTTTTCCATGTGTAGAATGTGTCTTCTCTTCTTCCCCAAAAATCACTTTCCACAGAGCAACTGGGGGGATTCTAGGCCTGAATCATATGATAAAAACTCCCCTATAATGATATGGAATTCCACATATTCACTTCAAATCATAACTTCATTATCTTCAAGATTTTTTTCTCCGTATCAATGAAGTTATTGAATATGGAATATTATTTCTAAATCAACCATAGTCATAATAATGATATAATAATATATGATACAATAATTTTTCAAAATGAAAATTCACTAACATTTCCTTATTATGGTGAGAATAATAGTAGTTTTATATTGATAAACTCATTATTATATTTCTTATTAACTATATAATATTCCTAGAAAATTTGAAAAATATGATTGGTTGTGGAGATCATGACAGAAATAGAGAATTAGAAACAATTGGGGATACAATTAAAGTGTATTCCACTATGCCATTATGAACTTCCACATTAAATTTCGTGATCATATATGCTTGGTCTTTTTCCTTGTACTATTATGGGTAATGTTACCTTTTTAGAATGGTAAATCCATCACCATAATAAAATTTCTCCTTATAGTTGAAGCATTCCAAATTTGTAGAATCATTCCAATACCTGTAATCATGATCCCAGTGTGCTTTCTTTCACATTTTTATAAAATCCCCATTCCCAAAAAACATTACCCATGGTGTTTCTTTCAACATTTGTTATCAAATTAAAATTTCACCATTATTTTCCTCCCATTTTCATATTTTCTTTTTCCGTGTTCTTAGAATCCCTCATCTTATATTTCATTCCATTAAACCAATATGTCATTGAAATTTCATTCCCTATCTTGATATCACATGATATTATTTTCTAGTATGATTAGAATGTTTGGGAGACTAATTCCCTTCAATTTATGGGATTAATACCATAAAAAAGTTCAGACATGTTCTTTTGATTGTGCACATATTCCCTAGCATACCTTTCTATCTTTATAAATTTTCCATCAAACATAGACTAATTATCATCACCATTTTTTCGAAGACACAAGAATTGACTCTCCATATCCACTCATAGCATAGATGGGAACTTTTTCTTTTTATATGGGCTCATTAAAACATATCCACTGTATTATAGAAATTTATTCTTCATCCTTTCTGTATTAAATTAATGTCCACCAGTGATCTCTCTACCAGAGAGATTTGAAAATTTTTTGAGAAGTTTCTACATTTTTTAATACTTAAATTATTAAACATATTCTCTAAGGAAATTATTATTTTCTAACAAAAAAACAATTTTTAGTCCCATTAAATTATGGTTGTTTCTAGCACATTAACGTATCTGACATTGTTACACATCATGGTGGATCGACATGCTAGTCTATAAATGAGCTGTTATTGGGTATATCATCATTCAAGTTTGTTAATATGATTATAATTTGATCACTTTAAGTAATAGCTCCATATCAAGCTTGATTTTCCATCTTAGGGGGGATCCCTAAATGGAGTACATGTATTGATATAGTTATCATTCCTTAAACTATAATACCTTTTATATAATTTTATATAATATATTAAATTATATCATTTTGAAACAAAATTAAAAATCACAAAACTTTTAAAATACATAACAGAAGTAGAAAAATCTATACATGGATAATATCAATATCAAAATCAAATATTCTTTATGAATTGATTTAAATAATTATAATATTTCAAAATCCAACAAAATTCTTTTTCAAGAAAATATGAATTATCCATAGAATATTTCTTGGGTCTATTAAACTATTTCATTAGTATGTCCTGTTTTTGTGTACTAGGTAACAATTGAATCAATCCTAAAAAAATATTTTATGAGCTATTAATCAATAGTATATATATTCTTAATCCACATCAACTTGTAGGATCCAGATAATGATAGATTTCTAGGAAAAACCACAAAATTTTGATATTACAGAAATATTATAATGTTATTCTATTCTTATCTTGAATGAATATCATATAATTATGTTTAATAATTTAGTTTTTTCTTTAATCTATTTCCAAATGGTTCTACTATACCTCCCACTAATAACACCATTATGGACTATAACCACAGTATCACAGATTTTATGGAAGCATTATTAAATTGGAATAAAACAAAAAGACTTTCACCCTAATGGATAAAATAGTTTAGTAGCATTGGTTAAATAGAATAATGATTGAATATAAAATTAAATTTCAATATAAAAAATGAATCTTAGATTTTTTTTAGTAAAACATTAATCCTTTTATCATATCATAACACATAAATCAAAAAACACTTTTTCAAATCTTGGGGAAGAAAACATAAAAATGGGTTAATTTCCAATTCTATTTAAGGGTATGTGTTTACTGGAATATATTATGGAAAAATAATAAATAATTAATATTTCAAGGCAGTTAACTCAAACACATTCCATTTATTCAATAATAGGAAAATGAAGTATAATTTTTCTAGAATGAATGATTATCAAATAATTCCATTAATTTAATAAATTTAGATTTAAATATATCCATGAATATTGATTTTTTTAAAAACCCCATCAAAATTGATAACTAATCTCATTATGAAGAAATTCACAATAAAAGACATCACAACCACACTATTAAGACCTCATGTCATGGAATATTATGTAAATGGGTATGGACATTTCCTAATACCCAATCATTTTTTCCTAATGAGTCCTACCAATGCATATAGGGGTTGTACAAATCTCCACCCATAAAATAATAATTCCAATGAATTCCACAACTGAATGGGGAGAAACATAATCTATGTAAACATTAATATTGAAAAACATGTAAAAAATGAAAATAATAACCCCAAAAAAATTAATCATGAACCATAGAGAGTAATAAGGAGAATTTTATCATAATATTCCTTCCAAAAAATCTCTTAATAATCTATATTGAGAATGATGTTCCATGGTATGAATATAGTAAATCTCTAGTCAATCATATCACAACCTTAAAAATCAATATGGTAGAATGTATCACAATAGAACATAACTAATAAAAATAATCATAAACCAAATAGATAAATAATGTATAATGTATCATTATAATATAACCCAAATGGATCTTAATTAAAATATGGTTTCTTTTCATGGATTAATAGAAATACCTTATATTTTAAAAACTATACTTTTTGAAAATATCCTTTCACATTAAAAATCACATTTCAAAAATAATTTGTTCCAGAATATTATAAAATACATTTTATTTAAAAATATCCATCTGAAAAATTTAATTGAAGCTTCAAATCAGTTATTTTTCATGATTCTGGGTAATTATATATATGTTCTATATGTTAGAAAATCATTTTTTTCACACAAATATAAAAATGATAAAAAAACAACTCAATCCGAAAATGATATGAAGATTACTTTCAAACCATTTTCTAAAAACTGAAAATGGGTAATTTTATTTAATATTTATCTAATGAATGTTACAATCAAATATGAAACTATTTTTTTAAAACATGTATATAGATTAATGGTTTTCGATCGAAGAGAGAAATAATGTATTAATTTATTTAAAAAACACACTAAATCTTTTTAAGTACAAAAAATATAAAAATAATATTTTTAAATACAAAGTTCATAAATATGTAAAAAATATGAAAATGGATTTTTTTATGAAAAAATTATCAAAAAAACCCCAAAGGGATGCTAAATCATAAAAAAATTTAAATAATGCTGAGATTATAAAATAAACACTTACTACTTTGGGAACCTTTGAATTGTAAGCCCCATGAAATATATAACCTAAAATTAAACATTATATACCATAAAGAAAAAGTTATTTCTAATATAACATATCAAATAGGATTTATATACACCCAAAAATACATATATGTGTTTAATATGGATGATGACTCATCGTATTAAATGTGAGATGAGAAACCCATACATCAATAATGATTTCCTTTCTTTATGCGAGAAACTAATTAATAATTTATATTTTTTTATTATAAATCATTTAAATAACCATTTTCAAATATATCATCCCATATATTATTTCATTATAGTATTTTATCACCCATTTATAAAATATCTTATTTTAGAAGCACTATTTCATGTTAGAATTGCGTTTTGTTTCATGTATGTTTTGATTTTGTAATTTTTTCCTTTTTATTTTTATCATGGGTCCTTCATCTATAAAATAATAAAAATTAAATAAAGATAATATATAATTATTATATATTTAATTATAGTTTTATTCTATAATTATTGTAATAAAATGGATTACATCATTAATGGAGGTGGTATGCCAAATGTACACATGAATATTGTTTCATTTTTTTCTCAGAAATTGGGTAAAATTGAAAATAAATGTTAATAAATAATTATAGAGTAATTATTATTTCATATATAACATTTATATTAATATAAAACATCCTTATTAATATTTATTATATTTAAATTTTATAAAAATTCAAATCACTATATGGAGGTGATAGTCCATGCATATGGATGCGAGGTGTTATTATTTTACAAAGGATTAGAAGTTATGTTGTTTGATGTGATATTATCTCTAATGATGTATGGTTAGTTCCTAAATATCACATATATTCATCAAAATTATTCTTATAACATGTGAAATTCTTTTTTGAGGTCATTTTTAATGATTTTTGTGTTTGTTTCAACTAACATTTTAGAAATTACGATATTGTAAATTTTTTGAATGTTCATTAATATGTTTTTTTGAGTTGTTATTAAAGAATATTGATGTAGATTATAGAATTTTGAAATTTTTAAAAGTTTATGTAGATTAAAAAGTAAATAAAATGATTTTTTCGTGATCTCAATGCCATCAACATCATGAAAATATCAAGTTTCATACTTTTACTATAATAAGGGAAGTGTAAGTTTCTCAGATGTGGATTATTGGAAAGAGAAGCATTAGATTAAGAAGTTTCCAAAAATAATATATATTGAATGTCAATTTAAATCAATGAATTTGAAAAGAATATAGTTGGAAGATCCATTAGATGATCCATTACATAGTGATTCTAGTAGAGAGTGTATGTTTTTAAGGCAGGGATCGATAGAGATGTTGATGTTGTTCTATGAAATGTATCATTAAGATGAATTAAAATAATGGAATTAGAAGCTGATTATAGGTTATTATTACTTAGAATAATTATTCCATATAATGAAGTATATATGTTTTTACAGAGGGATGTTTTCTTTAATGGAATCAGGTGTAGATCCTTAGGAAAATATTATTTCACAAATTTGTAAGTGTTTTAGATACACTAATCTAGTTTTTTTTAATTTTATAATAATTAGAATGTATATTCAATCTAGATTTTATTATATGGTACATTGAATAACATATTAATGTCAGTTCATCAGAAAAGATTTTGATTTTGATTCATATCAAGAGTTTTTGATGTCAACTCGTCTAATGAGCTTATGATGCTTATCTATGAGATGAGTTTTCAATGCCAATACCTTATATAGAGATCAGTTAAGGACTCTATGTTTTCCACAAGATGTAATGATCAATGAAAAATCAGTAATTTTTAATTTTCTACAATATACATGCATGAAACTGAATTATTTGAATGTTTAACAATGCAATAAACTATTTTCATTTTTCTAAGAGAAACAAAATGAGTAATGTTTTCATTTTTTGTTTTGAGATATTTTTTACTATTTTATTCATTGAGTCTGTTACATTTATTATTGTATTCATTAACATAAAATTGTGAATATTTAAAAAAATGATTAATCAATTTTCAATAAATTATATTTTGTTTTCAAAGTGTGAGTGGAGATGATTGATTTTTTCTCTAGAACCTTATTGGTCTATTGGTGTGTGTTTTATTTGGGTCAACAAGACCAAATAACCAATGAGAAATTTTCTCAATCATTGTGAGACTATTGTTTAGTGAGAATCATTATATGACATGAAATGTTCTAAATATGAAAATTATATGTAATATTCCTTCAAAATGTTTTATATATTATTTATGTAAAGAAGTTAAAGAATAGTTTCTAAGATTCAAGAAGATTCCAGATTACTCTAGAATACTATAAAAGATTCTATAAGAGAATATATGAATTTTAAATCTTGGATATACTAATATCAATTAAATATGAGTGATTATGAAAAATAAAACTGTTTTACTGCCTTTATCTTTCACAAGGATACTATAAATAAAAGTGAAGAGTACTTTTTTATTTGACCCTATTAAATGTGAAGAAATGAAAAAATGTTGAATATTTTGTCTCTATGGCAGTTTCCAATCACATTCATAGATAATCTAATGATATTGAAAAAATTTCAGATATCAAGATTTGTCGAATAATACAGAGGGTATATATATGATATTTGACAAAATGTATCAGAACAACAGTTTTCTTATACATGAAGATCGAAATATTTTTAATTTTTCATTTTGAGAAAAGGGCCATCAATTTTTTATTATTAAAATGAAATCATTGGATGTAGGTATATTTTACAGTGGCTAATCTAATATATATTTTCAAATGGGATTTTTTGTAGAAGAATGTTTTCAATGTTTATTTTTTTGTGAGCGAAATAATATGAGAAACATTTATAAACATATGGAAGTTAGTACAATCATTTCAATAATGACATAAAATGTCTTTAATGGGTGTCTATGCAAGTTGTATTCACTTCTCCATAGTTATAAATTTTCATATAACCAGGGGAGTGGCTATGATAAGGATGTTTATTTTCACAAAGTGGTGTATTCTTATAAATCATGTGTTACTTGTTTACTTTCTTATGTTTGTTTGAATTTCAGTGTTACTAAAAGAAGATAATTCATAAAATATACAAAGATTAATGGGTAATTTTTTATAAATGTTAAATTTATATAAGGGAAATCACTGATTAACTATCCCTCTTAGTGAATCAATGATCATGATGAACATTAAGTGGGGTTACGAGGATGATTTATATATAGATTCCTTACTAGGGTAATCTCAATTTTTTCAATAGTTTATGAATTTCAAATTTATACGGAAAAAATTAAATAGATTAATAATGCTAATGATTCCTTTTATTCCTAAAATTGTCCAACATAGGGTTGTTGGGTTTAAAATTGGTTTTCCACACATTGAGAATGATATCAATATGACTTTTTTTTAAATAAACACTGTTTTTAATAGAAAATGAAACAATTATGCTATTATGTATCTATCAAAAAATTGTTTAAATGAAGTTTATTGGCCTCAAAATAGAAAAAAATTTCTAGGATAAAATTTAATGTATTTTTAATGGAAATAAAAAAATTGAGGAAGAAATATTAAATATTTATTGTAGAATGTTTCATGAAATAAGAATGAATTAATAATAAAATATTTATGAGTACTTAACTAGAGTGAATTATGTTATTTTCAACATTATTAGTTTTATAGATATCATGGAAGATTATATAGTTGATAAGAGACACATGAAAAACATTATGTGTAGTTTTGGTTCTATAATATCTGATTTAGAAGGTAAATAAGATAAATTTATTGATGAATTATAGAACTATATTATTTCCTAGGAAATGAAAAAACAAAATAATTCAAAAATAAGATAAATTTTTTTTTGTCTTTTGAAGCTATGAGAAAGTTGATAATTCAATATATTGTTAAAAAGGTAGAAGAATATATCTTTGAGATCATATGCTACAAATTATGATTTTTTGAATAGGTTATTATGGATGGAGACCTTAGTAAGTGGTTTTTTCTGAGGAATATGTTGTTTACAAAACACAGTCATATCTTTTTGAGGATGAATGTACCTTGTGAAGGATGAATGAAAATATCATCAATGCATTGAAATTAAAACCATAATAATCCAAAGCTACAAAAAAATAACATTCTAGGGATCATTTGAATTATCCATCATTGAAAATATAATGTCATGATAGCATTACAACTATTTATGGATTTTTTAGAAGTTCAAGGAAATATTAGGATGAGAAATGTTGTGTAAAATCAATCTCAATTCCCAAATATTACAATTCCCTCCCAAAAATGATGATGTATTTCTTAGATTATGTTAATATAGAGAGAAGTTATGAAGATGGTTTGAATATATGGGAATCATTTATAGAAGTATAATGAATATGATTCCTAGAACATGGAATGATGGAATAGTAAAATCTTATCATGTCAGAGAAAATCATACATCATTTTTTTATATATTTATCAGAATAATGTGGAAGATGTTATCTGAATATTTATAATGAAAAAGACACAATGTTCACTATTATAGGGATATGTTACTATGAATGAAATGAAAATAAATTTGAAAAGATAAAATTTGATGATAGATCTATTTTTATTGAGAAAAAATATAAATCATCTAAAAAAATAATGTAAAATGGATAATTAATTAAAGATGTTCATCCCACATGACATGAGTTTTGAAAATATATAATAATGTTGAAAATTATGATGGGGGAGCTATTAAATTCAAGAATGATAGTTCCTTAAAAATCATTGGAGTTTGAACATCTTATATTGAAGAAAAAATATCTAATATAAGGAAGACCAATTTTTATGGGATAAAACAAAATATACAGAGTAAATCATGTTTATAATGGTGGGAGAAAAGCGATCTTCATAAAATACTTTTGTATATTAAAAGTGTAAAAAATACAAAAAAAATTAATTAATGGAGAATGACCTTGTGGAAATATATTCTAGATAGGATATCATTTCGAATCACATTATCTATGATATTTTGATGAATATAAATTATGGAATTATAAAATAAGAGATCATGAGTATAAAATCATGAAAAAATAATCCAAAATTGTTTATATATGTAATTTTATAGAATTTAAAAAATTAGATGATGATGTTTTTATAAATTGTTAAGAAGGAATGATGGTTACTAATATCTATATGAAAGTTGAGATACCGTCTTCCAGGCTTAATGAAAATTTTCATTATGATATTTTTTTATTAATGAGAAATCAATCAAAAATTGAAGCTTTTATCTTTATCCATTTGATTGGTGACTTTGCACAGATGAAAACATCAACTATATTATCCCAAAATCAGTGGTAATATAACTGTTCATTGATTTCTGATAAGAAGTTATGAGGGAAATAGAGGTTTATTTGAAGACAGTGTCAATAGATAATGGTATAAATGTCACATTCAATTAATTTAAATATAATATCAGTAAACATGGAATCTGTCATCAGTATAGATCTCCATAAACACAACAAATAAATGGGGATGCATAATGGGGATATTATAGTTTGGTCCAAACCGGATGACACTTGCTGGAGTAAAAAAACAATCAATGTTCTACTAGAGAAATGATGTTAGTAAAAATATAAAAGCACAAAACCATTGTTTCTTATGGATATAATCAAAAAGTAAATACAATGAAATTTGGTACAAAAAAACATCATTGAAATATATCATGGTTTTTTGAAGTCACTGTTTACTTATGATAAAAAACTATAATATCATAAAATTTTATTAAAATGATAAAGATGGAATCATTATGGGATATTCACAACCCATAATAAGTTAGAAATGTTTGAATAATAATTTAAAAAAGTTTTTGGATTCAAATTAATTGAATGTTAATGAAAATAAAAATTCCACAAAAAAGGATATTTAAAATGGTGATGATAAAAAATTGAAGATTTCCAATGAATGTGAATGTGAGTTAAAAAAAATATATAAGTACTCATAGGTATCACATTATGAGTAATGTAATTCTTAAATATAAACAAATAAATCCGATACAAAACTAAAAATATTTTGAAGGTAAATTTATTCTTGTAAATTAAAAATTAATGATTCAGAAGATGATTCAGATGATAATAAAAATGAAAAATAAATATAAAATAACACTCTGTTATCCATATTGATGTAGAATCAGTTTCTAATGTAGAAAAATAGAAATATTGGGTAAGAGAAGTAAATGAAGAGTTGTATTATAATGATAAAAAACCTAGTAACTTGTTCCACATCCATAAAATAAAAAAAATTTAGAATAAAGTGGGTTTATAGAATCAAACTAAATAATCATGTAGAATTTTGAAGAAATAATGGGAGACATTATTTTAAAGTCTATACACATATCGATGATTTGATCATAATGAAACCATCATAACTATTTGAAATTTTTTATCTATTAGAATGTTTCTAGTAGTGGATCCACATCTAAGATACAAAGATTATAAGATTAATTTAATGTTAAATTTATAAAAAATGATATTAAAGAATAATTTTGAGATGTTAATGTTAGGAGAATTATATTTCTTCCATGATTTCAATTTTTTACAAAAATAAGATAAAAATTTATATATTGATAAAATTATTATAGGGAATTGTTACAAATGTTTGGTATAGTGGAATGTAAATACATTTCTTCTTTATCATATTTTTAATGAAGCTGACTATATATGAAGATAGAAAAAGTGTGAATAATAAAAAACTTATAGAATTGATATGAAGTATGTGTTATCTAAAATCCTCATGACTTGATAATGATTATTTTGTCACATTGTTTTTTGGATATCAGAGTGATCCAAAAGAATATCATATATTTTAAAAAAATAGAATAATGATTGTAGTTAAAGGGAAAGAATAATTTTTATTCTATGATAGATGTATCATGGTCATACTTATTTTTATTAGGTTATAGGTTGTAATTATTAAAAATAAACTTTAAGAGGAATATTTTTCTTGGGAGAATGTTTTTGGAGTTAACTAAGTAAGAAATAAATTTTAGTAAATTTTTTCAATGATGAATCAGAATATATAGTAGCAACATATGCGTGTAATTAAATGTTGGGGATGAATATTTATTTAAAATATTTGAAAGTTAATGTTTTCCAACCATTCATGGTATAATGTGATAACCAATGTGAACTTTATCATACATAAAACCCAAAACAAGAATCGTGATCAACGATTATTGATATAATTTTTCACATCATAAATGAAGAAATATATATGGGGAGATGTCTTGTTGGAATATATTTTAATGTAGTATAAAATTACTGATGTTTTAAAAAAATTCTACTCCATGGGAGATATTTTTATAACTAAAGTTGATACTCCATGTTCAACCTCCACCAAAATCATCAATGAAATCATAAAGAAGAACCCACACTTTTCATTGCATTATATTTAAAAAGGTGGAGAGTGTTCAAAATATCAATTATAAGGGTGAGATAAGTAAATTTATTAATTAAATGAATATAAATTTTTTGTTACAATAAAATTGGGTATAGAAAAGGAAAATTAATGGTGATTTTTTGTTATCATAGCCTCAAATTTTCATGTTAAAAAATGAAAAAAATTCCTATAAACTATTCTTCATTTATAGAATAAATCACATCTAAGTCGGATTCAAAATACCTATGTAGAATCCTTCTCTTATTTATAGTAATTTTTTTCTAGTGTATAAATATTAATTCCATAATGGTTTATAAAAATTATTTCTTTGAGTTACTTCTTTATAAAAATCTTAAAACTCACTATTTATATTTTTTTCAAAAATTCTATGAAAAATTTCCAATTCCACCACACCCATTATAATTAATAAAAGGTTTTCATCACTAAATTCCTCTTTATATTTGATAATTAATGGAAAAATTAACTCAAAATGATTCTATTCTTTAGAATCACAAGGATCCATGAAGTTGAAATTGGGGAGGGAAAATAGATTTGAATTGGGGTTTATATTAACATGGTCACAAATTGATTATTCAGCAAGGGATATAATTCCTTCCAAAACATTACATTTTCTAGTAGTGTGGTGTGATGAAACTCAATTTTGATAAAGGATGTGTTTTGATAAAATTTAAAAAATTTGGGGTTTTATAGAAAAAGGGAGTTTTGAATCAGACTATGTGTTGAAAGTGATGAGTTTAAAATTTGTCAATGAGGGTTTTTAGAAAAGAAAATGGTTGAGTTAAAGGTCATATTATTGATAATAAAATTCTTTCTATTTTTTTAAAACTATTGAATTTTTATCAAAACTTGTAAATCTTCAATGTTTAATTCAATAATTATGTTGATTAACTGAGAATGAATACTGTTATAATGTCATGTTCTTCGGAATGCTAGAATATTGTAAAACATTCCAATGTAAATTAAACAATAAAATTATTATCTAAAAGATATCAACATCGGGAAAAAATAATTATTCACGATTTTGATAAAGGAAGGGATTTTTTATTTTTATGGATATAGTATCATATACTAAGAAGAATGAGATAAAAATAATTTTAGAAAAAACTCTAAAATTGCTTCGTATGAATTTAGAAAAAATATTGAATGTTACTAATCAGATGATCCATTGGATGAACAATAAGATATAGATTATAGTATAATGTTTGAGTATGTATAACTGGTGGTTTTCCTAATATGGAGATGTTTTTAATGAAAATTTCCATTGGTAAGATCAAAAGTGAAGAATTAGATGCTAATGATATTTCATTGTTACTATATAGTACTTATTTTACAAGTGGATATTGCAAGATTTTATAAAGATATTGTTTAATCAATGGTATCCTAAAAATATCATCAAAAAAATAAATAGTCAAATATATGGATCTGTTTTAAATTCAAATATAATTTTATTTTTATAAATATGAACGATGTTTAATGTCCTTCAATTACAATATTCATCATATTATTCATTGCCCAATATGTTGATACTAATTCATCAAAAAATCTATTGATGCTAATACATTGGATCCTATATTAATGTTGAATAATTGGATGAGCATATTAAGATGGTCTCATAGATGATCTTTTAAAACTAATCCACTAGCCGTATTTTGGAAAAATAAAATGTTTTATCTAACCATATGTTGTTCTGATCAATGGAATATAAAACATATTTGAGTTTCTACAAAATTCATCACGTGAAATTTAAGTCCATAGTAGTTTAAACAATATAGTCATCCATTTTTAGATAGTTGGATCAGTGGACTCAATAATGTAATAAATTATTTAGAGAGATTTTATATTACTATTAGTCAGTAAACATCAATTAAATGATGACTAATTAATTCAAATTTGAGAAGTACTAAATCTAGGAGTAAACAATATGCATCAAAAAATATTTTCTGAACTGTTTTAGTTAAGAAGAATGGGATTTTACCTAGAAACATTTTTGTTAGGTTTAGTGTGTTTCATGTGGCTCTAGACTACTAGATAGTTGACTTGTTTTATGTTCGATAGTTTATATACTAATGTTTTGTGAAAATCAATAAGTAAATTTTTAATGTTTTAAATATGACGATGCTAGGTATTTTTCACCCAATTCCTTTTATATCTTGTTTATGTAAGGAAATTTTAGAAGTGTTTAGACGAATCTAGATTTTTCTAGTTTACTGAAGAATAAAATATAAGTAGAAATAAGTTCTTAATTTAATTTTAAATTTCAGATAAATAAATATCTTTGATACTTTAGTGAGAAAGAAAAATAAATTGGTTTCCCACATTATTCTTTTAGGTAAATCCAATAAAGAGAAGTGCACAGTACATCTATGCATAGAACTATTAAGAGATAAAAAATATAGAATGATGAATGTTTTTTGTTAGAGGAGGATTTTGTATAGAGTCTTCAATCATATGATCAGATATGTAAGTGTTAATATCAATAGAGAAGGTGAATTAGACTAAGGGTGTTTGTAAATGATTTGAGTAGATGCTTGAGAAGAGTATATTTGTTAAAATGGATGATCAGAATATTCGTAGAAAAATATATTTATAAGAGTTTACATTAGTAGGATACTGTAAGACATATGAATTTTAATAAATGAATATTAGATTGAGGATAATTAAACACTGATTTATAGATGGTCTTTTGTAGAGAAGAATGTTCTCAATGTTTATTTTCATTTTGTGAAAGAAATATATTGAGGATTATATAAAAACTAAAAAGATTCATTATAATCATTCCTATAAGAATATATAAGGGGTAAAATGGGAGTTCAAAAATGTTTTAATAATATCATAAAAATAGTTTATTTCCGTAGTCCCAAGGGAGTGGTTGCGGAAAGGATGTAGTTTATTACACTGAGGTCCATCCTCATAAATCCTATTTTCTTTATTTAGATAACTATATTTTCTTGCAATTTTGTGGAACTAAATAATGATAACAAAGAAATTATAACATCTTATATGGTTAAAAATTATTAAAGTATAGTTTTTTTTAAGATCTAATCACTGATTCATCCCCTAATTAATTAAGAACACTTATGAACATCAACCTTCAATGTAAATCATAATAAAATATTATATCACATCGCTTCTCAAGGTAGTAGTATTATATACACATAGGTGATGGTATTCAATCCACAAAAAATAGAAGTAAAAGTAATATGTGATATAATAATTATAATGATATAATAATTCCATAAATTACCTATTAATATTATAAATCATTCAGTATATCTATCCTTGGAATATGGTAATGAGAAAAAAATACATCATTTCATGTGTTGATAGTCATCCATACACAAGATAGAATTTTTTATTTTCCATTTTATTGAAATGGATATTGATATAGGTCAACAAATTTACCTAATAAAATATTATTATATATTATAATTTTTTAATTATTTTTTTGTTATTAGAGAAAATTTTATGGTGGTGAAGAATAATCAAAATAAAAACATTGGTTTTAGAACATTTCCGCTTCTTCATACGGCTTCTTTTCATTTGTACTAAAAGATTTCCTAGGATGGATTCAAGACCTATATATGGAATTTTGGATGTTTGTAGGTAATTAAAGAAGATATTTGGGATGTCTTTGGTTGAACCAAAGGTTTTTGGAAGTTTAGAGAGAAGAGAAGATGGGGGGGATTTTTTACTTAGGGGAGAGGACACATTTTTATTTATAAAAAGAATAACGTGTACCCATAATTTTTTCATGCTAATAGGATAAAAAATTGGACATGATTGAACCATGGAGGTGATAATTTCAAAATATTCCTATCCATTTTTTTTGGAAAAATATTTGGACATTTTAATGCCATACCATTTTCTTTTTACCCGTGGTAAACCCATTTTCACCTTAACTACAACAATTATTTCTTCTTTTTTTTCACTATTCATTATAGTTAATTTTTTTGTTCAGATTATTAGATAATATAAATTACTCCGAGGAATCAATTTTTTTAAAATCAATTCATAGAAGTGTAATAATTTAATTTAAACTTAATCCTGTATATGCATAAATAAATGGTTTTTTTCCAAATAAGAAGCCTCAATAGTTTAAAAAATAATTAATATAATCATCGAAATTTGTTTAAAATTACATAAATTAGTTAAATGTATATATAATTTAAATAATTTAACCTTTAATTTTATTATATGTCCAATTAACATTCAAAATAATTTATAGAAAAATATGTTTTTTTATTAAAAGTAAATATTTTTCACTCTTCATCAAAAAAGTAATCTTTATAAATTTTTTTTAAAATTTCACCAAAATCAAATTTTTGAGGTTTATACATTTAAAATTATGTTATGTTAAAATATATTTAATATATTTTTTATAAATTAATTTAAAATTACCAACACAATACATATTGAAACAACCTTTTAGAAAATTAAATATTTTAGGAAAACAAATCTAATTCATTCAAATTATTTGTAATATAATTTATAATAAATTTATAACTAATGATTTTATTTTATATATTTATTAACAAAAGAGTTTAGAATTTTTTTTATTGTTATCACACACTAATTTAATGGATAGGTTAAAACAATATACTATATTAATATTCATTTGGACTCAAGGTTTTGTTTTCCACAAGGATTCTAAGATATATAATTTATTTAAAAGTAAATATGTCACAATGTCATGGGGTATTACAAAAATAATGTATGAAAACTAAAAAAATTTATAAGTATTTAATTTTAAATTTTGACTAAAACATTATCAAAAATGCTTATGATGAACATAACTCTATAAAATATAATTAAATATTATAAATAAGACATGAAAATGATTTTTTCTAACATTACCTTGGTTGATAAAATTGAATACATAGATAAAAATGGTTTTATCATTGAATTGATAGACATGTGAAGTAAAAGTAACTTTAAATTATTAATTATAATACAATTAAATGACCAGTGGATAATTTATTAAAGAAAATACTATTTCCATTAAGAAACACATTATTTAAAATAAATAATTTATAGATTATTGGGAAAATATTAAATTGGAATAAACATTGAAATAATTTAAAGGAATCATTCAATAAAAGAGTGTGTACTATGAATGAAAATCTATTGATGTAATATACACAAAAATAAATTTATTTTTAAACATTTGTTAAAAAGTACATCATTGTAAAAAGTTAATAAAGGGTAATTTTAATTTTTTTAATAATAATTAATATATGGGTAAAATTTAATATAATATAATATTGTTTAATAGTTAAAACATTTAAAAAAATTTATTAAATAAAATATGGATAACAAATAAAGACTCATGACTAAAGAGAAAATGAGTTATTTTTTTCATAAACCACCATTGACACCCTAGTAAACTAATAATACGTTGATACTGATATTACATGATGGGTGATACCAATCCTCATGGTTTAGAGTAAATAACCTGACATAAAAGCAGAATAAAAATAAAATTTTTATTCAAAACAAAAAAAGATAGATGATACATGTCTGTATATCAACAATCCTCAAGAAAAATGTACAATGATCGAACAAGTAAAAAAATACCCAAATAGTACATCATAAAAATAACATCTATTAAATAATGGTTAATAAAAACATTATAATACATGGATCACATCTCCACCATTATCCAACACCACTCTAGGTCACGTGAATCATTTACACCCCCACCTATATGTGCTTTTTCACTTTTTTTGGACCTAGATTAAGATAATCAAAAAACGACCAATGGAAAAAACACAATATGAGCTAAAAGGCCCAATCAGGTCTCACTATGTGATACATAATAAATTCCAAAATAATATACCACATATTCATTTAATTTAAATAAAAAATTTCATGGAATCCTATTTACATATTTCCAAAAAAACATATTTTTAAAATCGAAATATGGAATATATATTAAATCATGTTTTGTTGAACATTTTATGTAAACAATTTATATAAAAATGTTTTCATGAATAAAATATTTCTAAAATATTTTTCATATATAACAATGTTATACAAAATAATGGACCATTCTCAAAAGAAATGTGTTATGTTGATTATTGGTGATATGATCCTCACACTTCTCAATCACCAAAAAGGTCTCGATATGTGTGCACTCAAAAATTAATACTCCATTAGGGGACCCATTATTAGAAATAAATATAAAAAACATTATGGGAACCATAATTTAAAATAATTAAAAATGTTTTTAGTTATTATTTTAATTGTCAATCCTTTTCTAGGGAGTTATAGTCCTAGAAAGCTTATCCAAATCAACAACTAACTACCTCCTATCTCATGTGCTATCAAATAATTTAAAAATAAGTCATCATTCAGAATTCAATTTTCCAATTTTATATTTCAAAATGAAATTTTAATTTTAAAAATGTCAATGGGTTTTATTAAATTCATACCATTAAAAATAATCATTTACATTAATATAATTTTTTCAATAATGAAAATAAGTTCATTTCCAAAAATAAATTTTCATATGATTGAATTATTTTTTTCAAAATATTTCCAATAATTTTGATTTACTTGAGATTAGTGGATTTTTCTATTTCTAGGCACTTTTTAAATCAAAGATAAACTCAATTGAAAAATGGGGTTTTAAATAAAATAAAAACTCATCTAAAATTAATCATGTAATATAGTATTTCAATTATAGGTTAATTCATTATGAAACCACATACCTTTTATCTTATTATAAACCAACACCTTCAACATTATCTATTGATAATAAATGTTAAGGTGTTTGGGAATCCAATTCATAAATATTGATAATTAAAAATAGAGAATATATCCATGAATAAAATGATGATCTATCATAATCTAAGAAGTATATATGAGGATATTTAATCAAACTTCATGAGGAAACATTCCCATACCAAAATATGAATGGACACAATCATGGGTCCTTCAATCAAAAAAAGAGAATTAGTTCAAGGGTTCCAAATAACTTATTGGGAGATTTAATGTACCATGGATTCATATTATTGTCGAATAGAGGTGATTAGGGTTTAATCCATGTTTCAGGGTAATATTTTTTAATAAATATTGGTCGCTTAAAAGTTTATGTTCATGGTTTTCTTAGTAGGGTCACATGGTTAATCATAGAAGTCACCCTAGAAGAGTTCATGAAATATTAGTTATAAACAATTGTCACTAGGTGGGAACATGGTTTGGGAAAAACATAGGACTAACATGATCCCTAACTGGTTGGGTTAATGGTTTTTACTTTTTGGGTTCGTGGTTTTGTAAAAAAATCATGAACCATGCTCAACACAAAAAAAAACCAAATGTAAAACTAGATTCCCTCAGTGAACCGAAGAAAAGACAAAAATGAAACTAAATGAAAACATGGGTCAATAAGTACCTAAAAATATGTAATGGTATGTTAAAACCTCCTCAACATAATAACATTCATTCCCAATAAAGACTACCAATTATGGATTATATCCAAAAGATGAGTCCACTACTCCCTCATTTAGTTATCATTATCCTGAGTATCAAGTGAGTTAGAAAAATATTTCCATTGAACTCATAAAAAAGTAATAGACTTACACTACTGGAAACATTGGTTGTCCATACTCCCAAATCCTAACGTTTTAACTAAACATTGGTATAAGAATGTTTTCTAAAGGCTATCCCAAAGGTTGTTTAAAAAATGTTCTAATATTCCCTCCCAAATTCACATTAAACCAGCACTCCCCCTTGCACTCCTCTACTCACATCCTGAAAAGCCCTCACACACCCTTTATCTGATCTAGTCTCCCCCTCACTCTCCCCTTCTCCCATCCCGACAACATCACTCCCCTCCTCCCCTTACATATCCACTCAATGTCCCTAGCCACTCCACAGCTCCCATCAAAATCCCTAGAAGCATTGCTCATCACCTCTACCCTAAAAAATCTCATGTCCACCACAAACCCTCATCTAATCCACAAACAATCTCCCCTAACTACCCATCACACTCATCCCTAGTGTGAACCCCCACATGTCCCTCAATTCATCTGTCATCCGTTGTACTCGTCCAACTAAATGTTGAAACCATTCCTTGATTCTCTACTTACACATGATACCATCATTCCAGCTTCGGTTTCCATCCTCCTTGTTAAAACTCAATGGTAATTTCTTATTTGTTTGAACATGGTTCAAAAAAGTAATCTATTTTAATATATTATTCACTATATCTATCACCCATTTATTTAGGTTGGTACATATCCTATGAAATCTAAAGGTATTTTAGGATATAATAGGGTTTATGATGGACCAAATATTGGTGATTTTGATCATTAGAGAACTTGGATATCACCTTCTTATACCATTAGTTTCTCAATACTAAAGTTGCAATGTTGTGGATTTATTAGTTCAATATTGACATTTTTGATGTTAATGTATCATTAAAATTACTTCCTTTTAGTATTCCAAGAGTGGTTCAGTTTTATAAATTCATTACTGATGAAATTATTCCCCTATATAATAGTATGTGGTGTTTTTAAATTTATCATTGAAAATTATGTCATGAAATAGATTAGTTCATTTATGAATTTCAAATGTCACTTTGAAATAAATATCTATACATTCTTAAATCCTTTTAAACTTTAATATAAAAATTTAAATGGTATTGTAGATACAAATTCAAGGATTTTAACTTTTATTTATTTTTATATAATAAAATAAATTTTAAAAGAATAGTTTCATTAAATTTAAATAGTGTGTATAATTTAATGGCCAATTTGGGACTTCATGAGATTGATGGTTTAAATCACAGGGCACCTAACTAAATTTTCCTTTCTTTTTAGTCTGGTGGTGAATATAATATTTTTATATGATTGATATATGATTTTGGAAAGGGTTTCTTTTTCAATGATAGGGTGTTAGTTGGTAGGGTGAGTTATTTTATAATCTTTGTTCTTTAATCATTCCTTAAAAGTTCATTCCTCCACCACTTTTACGATCATGGAAAAAAAGATAACAAGTTTGGATATTAAAATTTATGCCACACTAGTTTGCACGATGTCCTCTAGTGAAACCCTTTTCATGTTATTGGACATGGTGGGGGGTATCTCATTGAATCTGGTGTCTTATATGCGAATGAATTGTATTTGGTAGAAAAAACATTGTCCAATAATTAGTCCTACATTAGTTGGGTAAATCCTAGATCCTCTAAAATAATGATCTAGGTTAGATCCACTGACACATGATCCTTAACCTCTAGATTGAATATGGGATTTCTATCTCATGGTTGATTACATTTAACTACAAAGAGTAAAACAGAATATTACTAAATGAATCTACAATGAATTAAATTATCATATACCAAATAACTAAATTAAAAGTTACCAGATAAAAAAAAAATCATATCATGTTTTACCAAATTTAATCATACATAATTAGTATAATCTTGTTAAAACATTGTTGACCTAACTCAATTAGGATTGGATAAAACATAACAATCCAATATGAAACACATGAAACCAATCCAAATAATATTATGATGATTCAACCCAGAATGATTTAAACTTAAAATTGTGGCACCATACCCACCTATAATGGACCTATTAAAAGAAAATTAATAATATAATGAAAAAGTTGGAAAAAAACAACCAATATATATCTAAACCATACTGGTATAATTGTAAATTAGATCAACCAAAATAGATCTAAAATGATAAAAATCAATAAAATAGAATTCCAATATAATTTTTATAATGATACTAAATAGGACCATTTCAAACTAATCCCACTTAAAATAATAGTATATTACAAATGTTTTATAAAATTGAACTAAATAAAATTAATTCAAACCTATATGACCACAACCAACATGAATTAAATTGAACTAATCCAAACTAATATTAACCGAATTTAATCAAACCGAACCGATTAAAACCCAAATGAATGAAATTTTGAAAGATAATATCAAAAGGAAGATCAACTAAATTTATCGATAATTTCCCAAATTTTTTTTCATGAAATCCCAAATTAATCTGATACTCGATCCAAACATATTTTGTAAGATTAATAATATGATTAATTGTTAATTAATAGGAATATATTATTTTACAGAATTTTTTTGAAACATTGATATGTTTCTCCCTTTCTTTCAAGAAGATGATTTGACCCATGGGGAATAGTGGTTCTTATATGTTGGGTTCTGACATGATCATTCATAGGAGACAAAAATGTTACAGTTTAGTTTTTATTTTATTTACATTGTCACATAATTCACATAGGCCGTTTACTAATTTCTATGAATGGAGGGTAGTTAAATTCATTTAAGTGGGATAGGAGGGACCATGAGGCGACTACATGTTTTTTGTTTGATAAGAGGGAGATCATGTTAATATAGGTTTTAATCCGTGTGTCTAATTTTTGTATGCTCTTACACCATATTGCATTTGTTTATTTCCTTTTCCTTCATCATGGACATCCAATTTATGGATGGGTCATGCTGATTTTTTTATTTTTTTCTTCTCTTTTTATGGGAGTTATAGTTCCCAAGTCAAAATAAACTTTCCCCAAAATGTTTTTAACTAGATTGGTATATTAAAAAATGGATTATCCACCTCAGAATCTGTGGAATCTTAGTAACATGCATCAGTCCTTTTGGTAAATTCTATAAGAGTTTACTTAGCATGACCTTCCGGTCCTTTGGATAAGACCTCTAAAAAACTAATAATTGCATGAATTCATCTTCACAAATTCGTTTTCCATTTATGAATTACATTATACCATTCATTTATAACACTATTACCCATTTCTGATGCTTCCAACTACATGAAAAAATTATGTAGAGGAATACAAACATTATATTACATCTATTTAGTTCCCTTAGCATATGGGGAATTAGTCTTGTAAACTATAAGTGATCCCCTAGTTTATACATGTACTATCATTCCATTTCACCTCAGGCATAATATTATTGGGGTTTCAATATATCAAAATATATGAAAATAAACATGGTTACATGATGATAGAAAAATTGAGTTCTACGGTATTAACCCGGATCATGTCTGATAATGTTTCATAGAACCATTTGGAGGGATACATTTTTTAAAGGGAGCATTCAGATATAAAAACATTCCAAATCAATAGAATGGGACAATAACACATCAAAAGAGAGTTGAAACACAATCTGTTATAGTAGAAATGTATAAAATTTATAAACTAATTGGTGGATGATATAAAAGTAATCATGTGTTCACATTTATGAAATTTTATTAAAAATTTAAAGTAGTAAATTAGTGCCACAATTATGTTAAATCTGAATCCCCTTAAATCCATTTATGGCCATGTTAGATTTTTTGATCGATGGATATTAACGGACAAACCAATCAACCATAGAGAATATATGGAGGGATGATTCATCCAACACCATTAAATTTGTATGAAAAATATTTCGAGGACCCTTGAAAAGGAAAAATACCATTAGGTACACTGATGATGGTGGGTGACATTGTTAAATATAGAAGATTATTGAAAGGAATAAAAATCGGTGAGGGCTGGAACCAGTGTTCAAATAAAACCCTAGAGAGTGCGAGAGTGGGAGGTCTGATTACAATGTTTTGGTGGATATGGTTATGAACACATTAACATAATATGATATAATAAAAACTCAATTACCAGATATAAATATCACATCAAAAATAAATATATGTGATAATAATAATGACATAAGCATGGTAATTATAACGAAAACACTATTCAAATATCTACCGTTTCAAAAATACATTTCTACCCTAAAATAATAACCAACCCTATTTACATAATGATATTGATTTCTATAGGTGTAGAAAACATCCATTCATACATTTAGGGGGAGGAATATCAATCAGCATAGTTATCGAGTTGACTACATGATTTACAAGTTTCTAGATAGATGATCAAGAAAAAAAATTAAATAAAATAAACATAACAATAAATCCAATCCAATGATAACAATATTATACTGAAAACATATCAGGATTCCCACATATCACATTCACCTTGCCTGAAAAATGATAATGATCATATATAATTATAGATATACTCACACCTCATGATCTTAATTTCTTAGATTAATTATTTGATAAAAATGAATCGTTTACCGAAATGATGAAAATAAAATCAACCGAACCTAATTCAAATAAAAAACATATCTAAATGAAAACAACAAGAACTCATTCAAAATGAATATAATTAATTAAGACAAAATATAAGTACCAAAACCAAAACCAATATGAATTGCATTAACCTATAAAGAGTAAAATTGTTTATTCCTAAAAGTATCAATAATTAGTTAAATTAGACTATACCAAATAAATAAATTAAAACAAACCAGATATAAAACAAATCATATTATTAATATAAATTTACTATTTGATAATATCATTTTGAAACTTGGATCTATTTCCCTGTCTATGTAATAACATGATTTAACCCATTGGGTGGTGTGGTTCTTTTATGTTTGGGCGGTGACTGGTATAATATCAAGATAAAGATATGTATAGTTTAGTTTTTATTTTATTTTATTTATCAAATCAGTCACATAGTCATTTTAATTCTTTATATGGATAGTGGGTAGTAATATTCTCCAATGGGTGACAAATTAGAACTGGAGGTGACTACATTGTTTCCCTAACTGGTGAGGGATATCGGTATAGTGGATAGATTAATTAGTGTGTTTCATTTTTACACATATAAACCACATTTATTCGATTTATATTCATTTTATTTGGTGTGGAAATTTAATGTATGAATGGGTTGTACCGAAATTTAATTTATTTTATGATGCTATTTTAGTTAATTAATTGTCGGTGAAATTGTTCCAAAGTGGCGATTCCTTGATTCCCAAAAACTCGTATCATCTGATGGGCATTGCCCATCCACCTCATCCTAGTCACACATATATTAGTGTTAAACTAGTATATTAATATTTACTAACCATGGTAGGGAATATGAAACATTAAATAATGATGGGGGGATTGGGAAAATATTCAAAATTATATTAATAATGATAAAAAAATAATGATGTTTTTTGAACATAGGACTCATGGGACCTGTGGAAAAAACCATCTATTATCATTATATATTTAAATGGATAGAAAAATATGACACTACAGTTTGATGACATATTGTTACAACCAAAAAAGTTCCAAAACCCCATGCAAATAAAAAAAATGAACGAAACTAACAAAAAATGAACTATACATAATAATGGAAAACCAAATGTTTCCTTAGATTAAAATAGGCGAGGTGTACCGTAGGTGAAATACCCATGAATGATAGTAGTTGATAACCCAGTTGCAGCACATGTTCCTTAAATCCACACATCTATCGATAACTCTTAGAGACTCCACCAAATCCCCTAACTGAAGGAGGGTTTAAATCCTTTAATTACTATATATATACGAACCATGAACACACCAAACCTAGTGAGGTACATTAAAATAATCATAAGAAGATACGAATCCTAACATAGTGTTCATGTAGGGTGTGAATGCATATATGATCAATATGGCACCACAAATAAGCCTCACAATGTAACATACAATCAGGTGAATGTATAGACATCTATACTCATTTAAATAGATATATAATAAAACAATCAGTTATTTTTAAAAAAAAAACTTAAAATGAGATGTTTACATACGAATTAGATGGAATATCAAATTAAATCCAATATTGAGAGTATCATCACCAGAAGTTACCTTTAGTTTTACTACTTCAAGAAGGATTTGAATTGATATGATGCTTGAGGTACCTAATTCATAATAATTTTCCCATCCAGGTTGGGTTAGGTAAATATTGCAGCCTATCCCACCCAGGATTAGATCTATAGATGGGGGAAAATCCCATCCTATAGAAAATTTAAGTGGTATCAAAATTATGGGAAGTGGAAAATCCCATAGAATAGGGGAGGGATATGCAGAACCATGGAATTGAGACCCTATCCCATCAATATCCTCTATAATAATTTATTAATGAATAAACAATTTATATGGTAATATCACATATACACCCACCCCACCTCCCTATCATGCTTATCAACTATCAATGAATTAACCATTCTTAGAAAACCATTGATTATGCTATTTAACTAACAATGATATACATGATCTGATACTAATAGTCATTAATGTAATAACTTAATATTATTTAAAATAAACAAAACATATATCCAATATAAAATCATGTATATCACAATTTGTTAGTTTAGTTTTATGTTTTTAAAAATAACTAGTACCCCACCCTTGAATTTCAATGACATAACAATTTAAATAAAAATTCACATACATGGAATCAAAATTCATTTTTATTAAAACCTTTATAAGATATTAAAAATTAATTGTTACCCCATAATATTTTCATTGCCTTCAAAAACAAGTAACTCTTAAAATTTCATTATTTCTGATCTCATCAAGATATTTTTCATCCACTTATGATACCACAATGTGTATTTCAAAAATTTGATAGATTTAAAAAATGAATATTAAGGAGAACACTATCCTTTAAAACAAAAAAATAACAAAAGGAGGACCTTCTTGAAATTTTGTTGGATGTCCTTGAAAGAGAATTGTAAATAACGCATTTTCCTATTGAAGTGGCTACTCTAGACAGTATTGTTAAAATCAATGTCACCCGTGAACTTGCCTTATCATCCCAATGCACCCTTCAAGAACACTTTCACCTTACAAATTGTTGATTCACTATAAGAATCCCTGATAAGGTCTATTTCTTCAACCAATCATTCAAATAGGTTGTAATTTACAAAAAAAATATTCACTTCCATCCTCAGATCTACAGTTGGAAATATGGTTAGGTTTTTTTATCAAAAATAATATTCTCAGTCTTGATTTTCATCCCTTTTAAAGATAATGATGTTATATGAAAGACATTGGATAAATTTTGAAGGGATAGGATTGAATCTCAAATTATTTTTTTAAGACAACAACATAAATGACTCCTTATCTTATAACTATAAATCTTTTTTTAGTTGAAAATTTATTTGAAAAAATTAAATATAAATATTTTTGAATTGATGAATTTATTGTCAAATGATAATTTTCATTGGAAGTGCAGTAAAAAAGAGTGAATAAAATATGTAATAAAAAACCAGAGAAATAAATTATACTTATACAATTCTCTATTATAAGACTCATTCACATGTATACTTACATACTAAAAATCCCACAAAAAATTTTAATGTTAAAATGATAGTTGATTTGGAAAAATTTACAAATATAATATTAGAGGTTTTAACTCATAACCAATATCAAGATGATGTTCAACTCAAAAACATACAAAATTGAAAACAAGACATAGTAGTTGAGTTAAAGAAGTTGGATTAATAATTTACTCAGTAAATGATGGGTTGTTTTATATCTATAAGTTGATAATAATAGTACCAAGAAATATGCAGCTGTTATAGGTTTTTTGACTACAATAATAGTTATGAATAAAAATAAAACATTAATTTGAAATTGATATGCACACATTTCATTAGAATATAGGGAATGTGTACATATGATAAGGGTAAATCATTATCTTTGGGAACTTATTTTTATGTATTTGTTATAGTTTAGATAAATCTAAAAATAAATTTCAAACGTGTTGTGTTGTTTGTTTTTTGGTTACATTTTTTCGAAATGTGTGGGCCTTTTATGGTTATTGAGCAGAGTGAGGGCCTACTATGCTTGGTTGGGAAAGTGAGGGTATTCTATATAAATAGATTAGAGGGTATTCTATTCATATAGTTTCCTAAAATTTAGGTAAAGTTAGGCTAATCATACATTTATAATGATGGTTTATATGTTACCATTTCTATATAGTAATACCTAGAGGTGTAGAGTCATTGGAATAAGGTTATACTGATGGTTTACATGCAACTATAGGAATAAAAATCTGCTGAATGGAACACTACACATTAACTATGAGTACGGTTTTGAAACCATTGACATATATACAAATACCAACGGTTCACCTGTAACCCTTGGAATATTGAAAATCGACACATCCCTAAACCAATGGTTTCTATAAAAACCTTTTTATAAGGATATATCATTGTTCTATAAATCAACTATTCTTAAAACCATTTGGATAGCCTATCCCTATGGTTTTAAGGCCTATTCCAATGGTTTTAAACTATTGGTATATAATAAGTTTTTAGTATTGTTCAATTAAATATCCCTTATCTTAGTATCCACAAACCTAACCGGATACTTAGTCAGTGTTGAAACATGTTCTGCATCCATATCATCTCATCTTATTACATGAAACTACAAGATATTGGGGTATTTACAACTACACATTAGCGAAACCTTGTTATTTCCAAAGATCATATACAATGGAATTCTATCACTAATACATCATAGCAATAAAAATTGTAAAAAATAATGGTATTTGTGACAATACATTGTAATAAAAATTTAATTTTGATGGTTTAGGGGACCATTTCCAATGATATTCTTCTATGTTTTAAAAACGAAAATTATGATGGACCATCACAATTAAAAGTATTGGTGACACAATATAAATCTATCACAAATAATATATTTTTTAAAATATAAAATAATATAAAAATATGTATAACAATTTAAAACAAAACATGTTATAATATTCTATATAATTAGAAACAATTATATATAATTAATTTTTTTAAAGTATATAATTTTTTTAAAATTTATTAATTATTAATTTTTTTATAATATTATAAATTATTAATAAATTTAAAAGAATAAATAAAATATAAAATAGTAAAAAAATTTAAAAACAATTAAAAACAATTTAATATATCCAAAAAATTAAAAAAAACATAAAAAATATAAAATAATTACAAATAAATAAAAAAATGCAATACATAATTTCAAATATTATATGTTTTTCATACAAAATATAGAAATAATTCATAATACTTCACAAATCACAACTCAGGTTATGTGGAGGAGGATCAATCAAAGTAGAAGGTGGGGGAAACTCTATACAAACCCCAATGGAAAGCAGATATATATACTCAATCATCTACACCTATCTCTGATGTTTCTTTTCATGATCCTCCTCCCCCTCTTTCTGTATCCACTATATCATCTCATCTAAAGGGATCTTACTATTATAATATTATGCAGTGGATGGTCACATATATGATTACACTATATAGTCTCCCTGTAATTTCATTGGTGACATCAAATAATATCCATAATAACTCTTATGTGTCAGTCGAGAAACAAAACCTATCAGCCGACCATCTTCGACATAATGAGAAGTCATGCATATCCATTATCCCTCACCAAAACCTAAATAAATAGATTCATATTTCTCATTCTCTTATTGTATCTCCCGTGAATAATATGTCACAACCTCTTTGGTTTCCTTCAAATATAAATAGAAATTACAATAACAATAATATTAATAATTATGAAATTTATAAATAAATTACTAACCATAATATGGAGTTGTCGGTCGTGTACAACTTATCAAGTATGTGGATCAGTATATATCTTCTTATAAATATCAAACTCCATAAAAGGTGGGCTATTAGTTCCCTATATATTATTACAAACTTGTTACAATTAATGTATATATATTTTTATATATAACATCACTTGCAATATGTTGTCGATGTATGCCAAATTTAGGAATTCCGACCCTATGTCTGACTTCTTGACTCACCTAGATTTTATGTCTAGATAATTAACTCATCCAAAAAGTCTCCCATGGCTACTAGGAACACAATTTAACCCTTTTTAGACCAATGATATAGCAAGGTCGATGGAAGACACAAGACTGGTCGAAAATAGTAGCATAAGCTTTATCTATAGGTCATTTTCTGAGGTTGTGTAAATATTAAGAAAAGTATCATATTTAAAAACCTCCCATGAAAACTGATGTGATCTCATGGGCTATTAGGAATCAAAATAAATAAATTCATTAGGATAATTAATATCAATATGTTATTCATTAAATAGATTTTAAAAGGTATAGATTAATTAATAACATACAATACATCGGTTGAATATATAGTGATGAAAGAAGATGAGAACCAGGTCTCCTCACACCCATGCCTCAGAAAAATAAATTCATAGAATCCGAAGAGCCTTCCCAACAAAAAAATGAAAAAAACTTGAAACTAATAAAAATATTAGAAACTTATTAACAATATTAATACAAAAAATTAATAAAAAATAAATATCTTAAATAATTAATCATACCTCAATAAACTAGGAGTAAAATCAATATATGGTTGTCTTTGTTGAATAGGATGTAGAATCATCAAACAAGTAAGAATATACCCCTCTTAATAGGCACATCAGCCCGGGGAATAGATTAACCCAGATGATTAGAATGAAGTCCAACATTAGTGAGAGAATAAAATTGGTCATCAAGAGAATCTCCAACCATATGAAACAAATATTTTTACCTAAATTAAATTGTTATTTAAAAAGAAAAATACAACATTTTTTCACTTCCACAAATCCATTTTCATAATTAATAATTTAATTTTGATGTTATTTTATTTGTATCACACTCCAAATTTTTTTAAAATCCATTCAAATTTTAGAATATTCTTCATAATAATCCTGATGAGAATTATTTTTATACAAAAATGGTTTATTGGATGAAATGTTATTGTTATATTTAATTTTAACGCCTCCATTTTGTGGATGAACTGACATCCGAAGATCATTATCAAACCAATGACATAGAATCAATGTTTTATAATTTTAACATCGAAAACATTGCTCAATTATTCCATCCATCATCCCAAAATAGTAAAAATCACATTCATTTTTAGGATATAATTACAAGGATACACCACCAATCGTTAATAATTTTGAGACACCATATATGTTTTCATGGAATCTAAATACATTAACGACCTACCAATTACAAGATATTACAAATTTTTGTTGAGGGTTTTTGAGAACAATAATTAACTATGAATTTTATTTTCATGTTTTTACACAAAAAATAAAAAATAATAAAAATATATATTATTTAAAAATTGGTTTATTGTAGCATTAAAATTATCAAAACATAACCGTGTTTGAAAACAATGTGAAAAATTATTTTGATGACATTATTCAAGTGTAGTAGATTTCATTTATATAAACGTTTTCCTGATATGTTCATTGTATAGTCTACAAAAAAATGAAAATGAAGGTATCATTTATAATTATTTAACAATATTATTAAAAACAAGCACTTACTACATGTTTTTGACATTTATTCACCACTAAGAAGAAATTAGGTATAACCTCTTTAGAGTCTTTCATCTAAAATCCATAATTTCTGATAACCATCAATATTTATATCATGCTAATGAAAAACTTATAATTGATGGTCTATGAAATCATTAACATTTTTCACTATTTACCCATCCTGTTATTCTTTGATGTGTATTTTTATTGAAAATAATAAGAGTAGAAATTTGTAATTTCCGCTTACAAGTAAGATTTTAAAATTTAGCATTCAATGTATGATTTATTATATAAATTCTTATTTTAATTTTATATACATCTCTCAAATAGTTATATCCATCATAATTTTTTTCATCCATATTTCCATTCATAAGGATATGAAATATTCCATTTTATCTTGACTCAATAAAGGAAGGAAGAAAAATTTTCAAAATTTCAATGAAAACTAAAACAACAACCTTTTACAGAATACTCAATGCATCATAATAAAATTATTCCAAACAAATATCATAGAATAATTTTTGTTAGGACATACCTAATTGAAGAATTCAATATCCCTTTAACACCAACATGAATTAATATGTCCATTACGAAATAGAATGATGACTTATCAAATAGTAAATATGCCCATTTCACATGAAATGAGGGAAATTAGAATCATAACCATATAGTAACATCGAATATTGAATCCATGGACAAAAAAGAAAATAAATTTCATTATATAGTGCATAATATACATTTAAATTCATGAAATTGTTTGACATTTCATCATAAAATAATTAATGTTCAAGATTTTTTTAAATATGGGAAAAATATAATTGTTCTCTTACATTATCATTAGGAATACCATGTGAATCCAACATAGTATATAATTTGTTATCAATTTTTTTTTTCAAAATATGAAATACATCTAACATGTTTCGAATGAATATATCAAACCAATATCCAATTTCCCAAAAAATACTATAGTTTATCCAATTATATTTTTCCCAAAAACATGTTTTTTATTTATTTTTAGTATAAAAGTAATATGTGGTAATGTAGAGATTATATATTTTAATTGAATAACATAAATAACTTTTTTAGGTTTTAATTTTTCAATTATAACTATTGAGAAATTATTTTTGTTCTTTAGAAAAGGGAGCTCTGTTGGATGAAAACTCTAATGGTAATGAAAATAACATGTCATTCTCTCATTAACCAAATTGAAATCATTATCCACATCTATGTAGTATAGAAATGGTTTTAGATAAAGAGTTCTCCTTCTATAAAACATTCCATATTCCAATAAGTCACTTATTGTCTATATTAATTCAAACACTAGTGTAAATTTAAGATCTTAATCTATATCAAAGGCATTGAAAACATTATTACCTAATGAAATTAACTCATCAATTAATGGATTCCAAAAATCACTAATATTATTATTATAATGTCCTATAATTATGAGAACCAAATATAAATATGGTACCATTATCAACATCAAAGTAGATATGTTTTATGGAGTAATGAAAACAAGCCAACAAGAATGTTGACTGAGGATTCCCCACATGGAAAAAAGTCATTATTAGAATGTCCCAATGCTATGTTATGATATTCAGATAAAAATGAATATTTCATATGGTCAAAGTTTTTCCATGAATCACCATCATAGAGATGATTGATTATATTTTAGATACAAATGATTGACTTATATTATTTCACCAATGTGTCAATGTTGTGAGACATAAATAAACACCATCAACATGGTGTAATTTGAAAAATGCATCATCTTTTTAATATAAAATTTACAATTTCCATGTTGTAGATCTTCAAAACATGATTCTCCACATGATGGATAATTAACCAAGGAATTAAAATAACTATTATATAATATTTTTACTTTTGAAAACACGTGAATATTTTCATAAGAATGGAAAAAATTAAAGACCAGACTCTTAAATTCATAGAAACATAAATGTAACATATTCCAATGGGGAAATAATTACTTAAATAATAATGATATATGATCGAAATAACTATTCAAAATTACGAAATCAAATTTAATAACCTTGTATTTTGTAATAGATTCATGTTTTCTCATCTGGTATAACATATATAAGGCCTCATTATATGAATTAAATAAATTGTAAAACTGATAAGGTGGTGATTCAGTATTTAAATACCATTATGAGTTTTTGTTCCCTAAATTTGCATACCGACATCCTCTTGTATAAAATCATAAAATGATATATACGAAACAAAAAACAATACATTCTTCTAAATTCCTTTTAGCATGTTGATACCAAATAATATATTATTTTTTGATACATAATCACAATAGATGAAGTCCATAATAGTCAAATAGTTCGAATCTTTTAAGATCACTTTTCTGAATAGGATATTTAATTTTACTTTCCTAAATAAAATAGTGTTTTTATGATGGAAATGATGTGGATGGTTTAAAACCATCAATATAGAATTAATTTCTACCATAAGCTTTGTTTTTTTGAGATGATTTATCAAATAACAATAATGTAATTGAAGCTACTTTCTACATCCTATGTCAAGGATTATCTAAATAAAAAATATAAATAATAATAATTATTACAGATCAGTTTTTATAGTTATAAATAGTTATTATATTTTAACACCATTAAATATTCATTGGAATATGCTCAGAGTGAGGAACTAGGATGGAAGAGGATTATGAGGCCCGTAGAGGCTCGACCCAGATTGAATAAAAATATTAATTATATAATATTAGAAAAACACTAATTTTTTAGAATAATAAACTATATCCATAAAGATATATAATAAGTGAAAATATGTTTCCATATATAGGTCAAGGATGTGGGGTTTACCTTATGCATGACATAATATTTGTGCATGTGGAGATTTTTGTAACATCATGTTTGATAGTAATTCAATTTAATATTTTTATTATAATTTATTAAAAAAAATTGATTTATCATCTTAATGGTCCATTGTATCTTAAATCTAAGACCATCACTAGATCAGAGATGATGGATTTACCCTAGTTGAAAAATAACATTTCTATGGGATTAGTGTTTAGTTACAAAGCACATAACAGAAATTCATTTAATATTTTTATTATAATTTTTTTTAAAAAAAATCGATAAATTGTCACACTATGTGTCATATGAAAAATATAATACCACCGTTAGGTCTGGGATGTGGTTTTTACCATATATTTTGTTGAATTGGTACATGGTCTGAGGTTTTCCAACCTCTGATACCAATTGTTGAGATGGTATGTGAGTATGATATACTCAATAATACCAAATGTAGGATCAAAATAAGAATGAGATTCTCAGATACAAGAGGGGGGGGGGGTGAGTTATACCTTTTAAAAATTCCATTGGAACTTTAAAATATGGTTATGTTTAACAAGGTTAAACAAGAGAATTCACATGACCTCTATAAGTTCTAATAACTTACTAGATTCCAGAAAAGTGATTCCAAAAATGAAACATAACAATAGTTTACAAAAATGAAGATTATACCTTAAAGTGTATAGAATCTAAATAAATCAGAGTACAAGAGTAAGGAAGTATAAGATAGTTATACTTTCCTCAACAATACAAATTGCAGTGGAAAAACTTGTAACAAAAACAAGTAACATGTAATAAGTTTTTTAACCCAAAGAGAAGGGTATCCAACAACCTTGGATAAAGGTCCCTTGATTTATACTCTCAAATTTTTTTGTCTTACCAACACCAGGGTAAACCCTTGATACAAAGATCAGAGTCTATCTTTCTATCCCTGTAAGCCCTCAACTATCAGGTAGTTGGCACCTCTGTCTTCCTCATTAAGGAAGACATCAACATAAAGGTGTTGGAACCTCTATCTTCCTATCCCTGGAAGCCCTCAATTGTACACAGTAAAAATTGCAGTTGCATGAAGAAAAACTAAACAAGCAGTTTAGTATGCACAAGGTTGTGAGAGTCTCTCTCTAGAAATCACTTCAACAGCATGTGGTCTCTAGATTCAAAGAACCGTTTTCTCAAAAGTCTCGAACACTTTAAAATGAGCTTCTATTTATTGGTGAAGATCCAATAGTCAGCTCCCACCTCCAACGGTCGAATTCTTACTTGGATTTCGGAGGGACCTGTACACATGTCACTCAAACAACGGTTAGTCAATAACTGAAATTACAACATCGTTTTGTAATAGAAAAAGTGTAAGAAAAACTAAAATGAAATTCAGAATAGAGAAAATGATTTTTTGGAGTGGAGAAAGTTAAATTTCAGAGTGTAGGTAAAAAATAAATTTGGAGTCTATAACTTACGAATATTCAGATTCTACTTAGTAGGAATTCAGAACCTAAATTCTGTAGAAACCCAAAGTCTAAATTTCAAGGAAATTTGGAGCCCGGTTTCACTAGAATTCAGAACCAGAACTTATGAAGTTACGAGTCAGAGGTCATGAAAATTAAGAGTAATAACTCATGAGAGTTCGGAGTCTGAATTCAGAGAACTCATAGTCAGAACATAGAGAATTTCATAAGTAGAATTCATAGTCAGGACATTTAATCAGAATTCATAATCAGAACATCATAGAAGTTCATATACAGAATTCGTAATTGGAATTCAGATTTAGAATCTCATAGGAGTTTGTAATCAGAATTCAGATAATTGGGATCTTAAAACAGAATTCATCATACTTAAGTAATTAAAGGATTCTGAGGTTTTGGTTACAATCCAAATTTTAAAAATAGAAAAATTTTGATTTAATGATAAAAGCAAGGTAAGGGTAAATTTCCTTGGGGATGGAAATTTTCCTTATAAATGTGAAACAGGGGTAAAATGAGTTTTGATTTCAAATAAGGTGTTTGTGATTTTAAAAAAAAGAGGAAGAGTAAAATCATAAGGATACCTTAATGAATTAATAATCTCCCCATTTACATGAATAGTGGAAAAGTCATAAGGAAAAACTTATTGTCTCAACAATATCCCCCTTTTTGGAAAGCACAAAAATCCTTACGAAATAAAAAAAAAAGGACTAAGCAAAAAGTTTCTTGACTTAGAAAATAAAACTTATCTACCTTGTCACATTTGAAATGATGAATACGACTAACTCCCCCTTAGGTTTTGAAACTCTATGGATTGTATTCTAGATTTTCGGAATGGGATTTCATTATATTGTTTAAGGAAATATTTGTAATGATAAACTCCCCCTTAGATAAACACCCCCTTACTTAGGGATGCCTCTTCTTATACTTAGTAGTCATTTTCTTATCTCCTTTAGATTTTTCATCTCTCGTTTAGAATTCTTTTTTCCTTCTCCCCCTTTGTGATTTTCAAAAATATTTTGAGAGAATGGAAAAGAAATAGAGTACCTGAAATATTAGTATAGAAATACAAACAAAATAAGCATTGAAAATTTCATTATGATTGGAAGTATTAGTAAAAGGGAAAAAATTACAACAAAAGATTGGATTTGTCTATTTTCCTCTTTTTCTATGGGCATCATCTTCTTGACTATTTTCTTCAGCTTCATCATTTCTTTATGATAATCTTTTACTTACTTCTCCAGGACTATGATCCTTTCTTTTTGAGCCTTCATAGCTTCTACTTGATCTTTCAACAATTCATCTTGATTTCTATGAATTTCATCCATCTCAGTCCAAAGATCCCTCTCAGATTTCAATCATTGAACAACATATCTTAGCTTTCCATCTAGATCTTGAACATCTTGAATCCGAGAACTGTGCTCAAGATTTAACTTTTTTTCAAAGCTATTTGAAAGATCCTTGATCTTTCCATCTTTGGAATCAAAAGCTTCTTTGGCATCATTTTGGAACTGATCAAGCTCTCTTAGATCTTCAAAATTACCCTTCAACCATCTGGTCATATTCTTGCATGAGTTTTTGTGAGCTTTATAATTGATAAAGAAATTTTTGAAATTTGCCTCAACCTTCACACATATGTCCTTGAACATGGATAAAGATTCTGACTTCTGGTTCAAACTGTACTATAACATCTGGAATCTATAATCATTAGTGGGAAATATCAGAATGTTATCGACCAACATCTTTAGAGACTGAACAACAAACTCTTGCCCTAAGAAAGATGATTCTGAATCTGATAACATGCTTGGAGATTTTTCTTCTTCTAATTCCACCAGCTTACACTTAGAAGAACCTCTAACTTCTTTCTTCCTCAAAATTTCATTTGTTGAGGGTATCCACCACTACTTGTTTTCCCTTACTAATTTTTGGAACAACCTCTTCATTAAGGGATTCATGCTCACTTCCAGAAATTTGAACAACCTTATATTCATTCACATTCTCTTTTCCATAACTAGCCCGAACATCATTAGGATGAATAAAGTCATGATTATGGATTTATTCTTTAGATATCTTTTTTACCTCTTCTTTATCCTTTTCATCATCTGCTGATGTAACAATATTTGTGTATACGACTTGAGATGTCTATAGTGAAAATTTCACAGAAGCACTATCGTTCTCATGATAGTCTTCGGATTGCTTAATCACATCATCAGAGCCACCACTGCTCTTTGATTTTTTCACTTCTTCTTCATCTTTATTCTCTTCCACAGTATTTTCCTGTTACTTTTCTGGTGATATAAACTTATTTCTTGGAGTCTCAAGAAATTGTTCCACAAGGAAAGATTTCGGAACATGGATGTTTTCTAAAGCAACCTCAGTAGCCTTCAATAGATATTGAACAATATCTGCCTCATACATTGTCTTCTTTTGATTTTTATCCTTTGATTTCCTCTCAAGCTCTTTAGCATCTGTTGATTTTAAGGCCTTAGACTCAACATGATCCAAACCAATCTTTGGCTCCCCTTATTTTCTATTCTTCTTGTCCTCTCTCCACTTTTCTACCCCATCATCCATGTAGGATTTCTGATTCTTTGGTTTTGGAGGTGCGGATTGGACTTCCTTCGACTTAGGGGTTTTATCTTCAGCTTCCACTTCCTTCAACTTCCTTTTCATACCATCCTCCTTTGAGGGTTCAGATTTCACAACATTTTCCAGAATAGCTTTTGCATCCTCCTTTAGAAGATCATAGAATACTTCTATCTCCTTGGAGAAACCAACATTCATCCTCTTTAAGGTGTCATCACTAATCATCGTCACCTTAAAATTTCTCATCTTGGAACTGCATGGAATGTTGAAGGAATCAAGACACCGAACAATCAAATTTGAAAGAAATGCCGGATAGATAATGATATGAGCTCTATGATTGGCATTTTTTATGTTCTCAATGGTGATGAGGATGTGCTTCATGATATTCACTTTCCTTAGATTTTCTAGGAAATCTAGGATATACTTGTCACTATTCTTAAGGGTATCCTTATCACCCTTCCTCGGCACAATAAACCCTTGCACCTAATGCTGTAGAATCATGTTTTTGGTTGAAATATTAGAAATATTTTTTACAAAGATTACATCAGAAAGACCTACACTATCCATAGGATTTCCTTGAAAAAACAACATTGAATCTCAGAAAACTTGTGAGATCAAAACTCAGCCTCTCCTTTGTAAGGTATTCCTACCAAGCTAGACGCCTTGGTATAAGAGAGAGAATACGTCTTCCCATAGCTCTTGAAGGGGAACTTCTGCCTTCCTTTTTCCATGAAGAAACAGGATGCCTCATAAAAATATATGAGCATGTCTGGATACAACAGATCTTGAGCTCCAGTCTTAGATATTGCAACACCATCCCATCCATTGAGTCTGATGTTCTTGAAAATAATTGAGTCATATTTATTGTAAAAGTTTGGATAAACCAACCTTTCCCTATAAATTTACCACTCCGCAATTGGCTTAACTGAAGACATCTCTTTAGAAGGGAATTCTGCAGACAATCATGATAAAGAACATATGAAGAATTTGGAATGGGCTTTTGTAGAGGGTCAAAGGTTCAGCACACTCAAGCTTGATAAAACAATGTGGGATAACCCTCGGGGGTCCCCTTTATATTGGAATTGAAGCAACCTTTCTGCTTCCTAGTCCAATATAATGGTTGAGAAATAATCTAATCTGATCTGACGATTGATATAATTGCTGCAAGGAACATTTGGTTCAATCTGATCTTTTGAGTTTTTTAGAAAAAAATCAGATTTGAGAAAACTAGAATCCAAGAATTAATAATACAAAATAAAATAGCAGCAATGAAATAATGACTACAAAAAAAATAAGAAGGAAATCATACCTTTTGGATTGCTAAGAAGGTTATTCTTAATAGGTGATATTCTTCTTAAACAATCAAATTTGACTACGAAAAACTTATTACGAAAAAAATCTACTATGAAAATATTGAGTGAAAATTTTCATTTCAAAAATTCCATGTATGAAAAATTCTCATTACGGAAATTTTAGTTCCGAAAATTTTCATTACAAAAATTTAAGATCTGAAGAATTTCATTATGAAAACTTCAGTTATGAAAATTACCATTATGAAAATTTCCATTACGAAAAATTTTCAATAAAACAATTTCCATTACAAATTTTTTTTGGAAAACCAATTATAAAAAAACATCATTATGAAAAATATGAAAAACATCATTAAGAACAATATAGATACGTCATTACGAAAAATAAAAAAAATTTAATAACAGATGTACCCCCTATGAAACAAATTAATTTATGTAAGGAGAATGGTTTAATAAGAAGTTAATCAAGGAAGACTACCACATGATTATCATCCCTAGCTTATGTTTATTTTATTCAAATCTATGAGGGGGTAAATATTTTGTGAAAATATAAGGAATTTGATCTTTAATTCTGATAAATTGAATAATGATATCACCTTTTTTGTGTGGTCCCTAGGAAAGTGATTTATAATACCTATGTACTTTTCACGAGAGTGATGTGCATGGTTTTTATTAAGGGAAATGGCACTAGTGTTATCACACATAATTTGAGTCTTAGTAAAACTCAAGACATATTCTATGAGTGTGTGTTGCATCCACATCACTTGAGAACAACAACTTCCAGCTGCTACATATTCATCTTCAGCAGTGGAGAGTGATATGGAGTGTTGCTTTTTGAAAGACAAAAAAACTGATGAATATCCTAAGAAATGACAAGTTCCATATGTACTCTTTCTATCCAATATACATCCACCAACGTCAGCATCTGAATTTTTTTTAAAATAAAATTATTTTAATAATTATAGAAGATTCCAAAATACATGGTTCCCTTTAAGTAGAGAAAAATTATTTTCACTATCATTAAATGAGATTACTTAAGATTGGATTGATATCTTGCACTTAAGCATATTGAAAACATTATGTCTAGTCGACTGGCTATCAAGTAAATTAATGTTCCTATCATACCTCTAAAAGATGTTTGATCTACTGGTTTCTAATATTCATGAAGATCAAGTGTGTTTGATGTACCAATGGGAGTACATATACTCTTAGTGTTGTCAAATCCATACTTTTTAAAAATATATTTAATATAATTATGCTGGGATATGTAGATTCCTTCTGGTTTTTGAGAAATTTGAAAACCAAGGAAAAAAGTTAACTCAACCATCATACTCATTTCAATCTCATAATTCATTAGATCTACAAAGGAATTAATGAAGGGTTGCTGAGATGAACCAAATATAATATCATCAATATATATTTGAATAATAAAAACATGTTTCTTATATTTCTTTATAAAAATGGTTGGATATTCAGTTCACTTAACAGAGTTATTTTTATGAAAAAATCTTTGAAGTCTATCATACCAAGAACTAGGGGCTTGTTTTAGTCCATACAAAGCTTTGGTAAGTATAAAGACATGATCAAGATGTTTTGTATCTTCAAATCCAGGAGGTTGTTCAATAAAAACATCCTCTGGAACATAAACATTATGGAAAGAACATTTCACATCCATTTGAAAATGTTCAAAATTGAATAATGTTGTAAAGGAATGTAAAATACTAATAGATTCATGTATAGCTACTAGAGCATAGGTTTCTTCATAGACTATTCCTTCTTGTTGATAATATCCTTTAACAACCAATCTTGCTTTATTCCAAACTATGATTCCATTTTCATCACAATTATTTACAAAGACCAATTTTACTCCAATAATAGATGTTTCCTTAGGTATTTCAACCACGGTCTAGACATTATTCCTTTCGAATTCATTTAGTTCATCTTACATGGATTTAATCCAATCATCATCAACTAAATCATAATCAGTGCTTTTTCATTCCAATTGGGAATGGAATTATATATGTTCTACATCATTTCTTAATGAACTTCTAGTCCTTATAGGTTGATTTAAATCACAAATGATACTATTACTAGGATGATTCTTAAGAAATAACTGATTTGGGTTTTGTAAAACATGTTCATCAACATAGGGTAGGAAATCTTCTCGGGTAAATGTTTGAGAAGTATCTTCTTGAACATTTTCTTTATCAGAAGGATTTTTTATCAAAGGATGACAATCAGTTTTTGAAAACATATCCGGAGATGTAAGTTGGGGTTATTTAAAAACAAAGGTATCAGTTTCATCAAATTTGACATGTACTATCTCTTCAACAGTACAAGTGTTTTTGTTAAAAACACTATAAGCCTTTGAAGCTACGGAGAATCCTAGGAAAATTCCTTCATCATATTTTAGTAAGAATTTGTGTAAGTTATCTTTAGTATTCAGAATGAATACAATGCATCCAAAAACAATAAATTAGGATAGTCTAGGTTTTCTACAGTTCCATAACTCATAAGGGGTTTTATTAAGAAAAGGTGTAGTCAAAACTCTATTTATAGTATAAAAAGAAGTACTTATAGCTTCAGCCCAAAAATGATTGGCAACAGAATACTCACTCAACATGGTTCTAGTTATCTCTTGAAGAATTCGATTTTTTCTTTCAACAACACCATTATGTTGAGGTGGTCTGGGTGGTGAGATATTGTGAGTAATACCTTTTATACTACAAAAAGTTTCAAAATCATAATTTTGAAATTCTCCTCCATGATCACTATGAATAGTTTTCAATGGAAGGTTTTTCTCATTTTTTACTTGGGATATAAAACTTTTAAAATTAGAAAAAGCTTCAGATTTATTTTCTAGAAAATTTACCCACTTAATTCTAGTGTAATAATCAACCAAAAAAAATACGTTTTATTTTCCCCCAATGCATCCAGTTTGCGTAGGACCAAAAAGATCCTTATGCATTAATTGTTATGCATCAGTGGTTGAGACTTCACTAATGGATTTAAAACTTGATTTATGTTGCTTTCTATATTGACAAGGTTTACAGACTTTTGAAGAATAAAATCTAAACTCTATTAGATCCTTAACTAGTCTTTTCTTAGAAAGTTTGCATAAGTTCCTAAGGTTACAATGTCCTAACCATCTATGCAATAACCAAGAATGATCTTCCATTCCATTTAGGCAAGGTAAGACTTATATCTTATGGTATTCTATGTTTAGAATGTATGCATTCTCTTGCCTATGGGCAGAAAGAATAAAGTCTTCCTTGGAATTGTGTACTAAGAACTTATCATTCCTAAAATTTACAAGGTATACTTCATCACATAATAAACTTATACTGATGAGGTTGTTCTTAAGATCCTTAATAAATAAGACCTTTAAAATCAATGTATTTTAAAGAAGGACAATGTTACTTATACCAATAATTTCTCCCTGAGCATTATCTTTGAAAGTTACTTTTTCCTTTTCGTCATGATAATCTTTTCAAAATAGTTTTTTTACCAGTCATATGTAGGGAACATCCACAATCCATGTACCATGTATTTCTGTTGGTACATTCCCTATTTTTCTGAAAATATCATAATGTTAGGTTTTTGGATTACAGACTTGCTTGGATCTAGAAATATCAGAAAGGAAAATTTTGGGAACCCACATCTTCTTAGAAAAATAATATTTATGAAATCCTAAAGACAAGTTTTTGATTAAGGAACAATTGTTTGCCCAGTGACTACCATATTGACACTTTATGCAGAATGGGGCAGTTTGAGGAACAAAGTAATTGTTGCTACAAATATTTTTAGAAATTGTGTAACAAAATCCAGAAGTATTCCTTCGGGGTCATATTTGAGAATACATTTTATCAAAATTTTCCTTTCCTAGGGTAAATTTTGACAAAAACGTACTCAAGGAAAATATTTTAGATTTGAGTTTGTTATCAAGGTTCATGTCTTCAAGAACATTTGATTTTGAACTAGATCTAGGCTCAAAAACATTTTTCATAGAAATTAAATTGTCTAGATCTTTAGAAAGTTTATTCTTCTCATAACATACTTCCTCAAGATTTTTTGAAATACTTTCAAAATAAGCATTTTTCAAATCACGATCTTAAGAATGATCTAGTATTTCCCTAATAAGAATAGTATTTTTAGAATTTATCTTATCATGATTTTCATGAGTTTTGGATTCTCATTGTCCTAGAGTTTGTAAAATCAAGAAACTTCATCATAGGAAGGTAAAGTATTATCTTCATCAGAAGAAGATTCTTTATCATAAGTGTTATAATATTTACTATCATTATAATTTAAAGAAACATTGATCATTGATTCGGCATTGTGTACCTTATCCATTAAAAAATGATTATCAATAGGTATCTTTGCTATTAGACCAAGATTCTTCTATCCAGAACATTCATAATCTGAAGATTCATATGAAGAGTCTCTACCACTAGCACTCAATTTTCCATTAGCTTTCAACACTTTCATAGATTTATCCTTATAATACATATTATTGTTTTTCTCAAAATTCCTTTCCTTTCTCTCTTTTCTCTTGAGCTTAGGGAAATCAGGTCTTATGTGTCCATCTCTCTTACATTCATAGCATGTAACTTATGAATCCTTCTTGTCTTTAATTTCTTTATTCTTATATCTGGATTGAATGTTCCTCTGTCCTTCTATATTGTTCATCATTCGAGAAAGAATTTATAATTCATTTTCTGAGGATTCACTTCCACTAGATTCATATTGGATAAAAAATTTCTTAGATCTAGATCTAGTAACACTCTCAGGTGTCATGGATTTCATGTGATTGGAAGTAGTAGTAAAAGCAACACTTCCATTTCCATTCTTCTACATAACATTATCAAAATATCTCTTCATTATAGTCTCATGCTGAAGAAGTGTACTGAAGACTTCATCAAGGGAAATCTGAGTAACATTTCCATTCTCATCAATTGTAGTCCTTTTAGATTCCCACTCATTAGGCATGATGTCTATTATCTTATCAACAAGAGCATCACCATCTAATTCTTTTTTCACTCATTGATTGTAAACTGTTAACAATAGTGATGAATCTTTGTTGAACCATGCATATGGGTTCATCAAAAAGAAAACTAAAACCATGATATTTAGCTCTAAGTATTGCTCTTCTAGTCTCAATTACATTGGAAGTTCAAAAGTGAGTAACGTCAAGTTTCTTATATATAGAATTTTCTGCTTCACAATATGAAATTTCACTATATATATTTCTAGTAATTCAAAAATGTAAAGTATTGCGTACCTTATAAATTAGTTAATATTCATGATTTTCTAGATTTATAAAGGCACTTAATTCTTTATCAGGAATATTTTATCCACCATTATGAATAACAAAATTTTCAACACCAGTTTTGACAATGAAAGTCTTTATAAGATCTCTACAATATTTTTTATCATTGCCATCAAAGATTTGTTGTATGGTTGGATTGAGATTGTATATGGAACTAACATTGATTCCTGCCATCTTTAACAAAAGACTTTCCACAAAAAAAATTTAGTAGAAAAAGTTTGTAAACCTGGAAAATACTCCAAAGAAATAAAAATATATTAAGAATGAGTATCTTTAGGAATAAGAATGAATCTAAAAATTATGATTCTGAAAAATAGATTCCAAAAAAGTGAATCTGGAAAATTATATTCCGAAAAAATTCAGTTATGATAATTCTCTTTTGAAACTAATCGTGAGATTAATTCATATTTCACCATAAGATATGATACCAATTGTTGAATTGGTAAAGGGTTTGAGGATTCCAAACTATGATACCAATTTTTCAGCTGGTATGTGAGTATGATATACTCTATAATACAAAATGTAGGATCAAAATAAGAATGAGATTCTCTGATACAAGAGGGGGAGGGTGGTGAATTGTACCTTTTAAAAATTCTTTTTGAACTTTTAAATATGGTTATGTTTTACAATGTTAAATACGAGAATTCACACGACCATTATAAGTTCTAATAATATGCCAGATTCTGGAAAAGTGATTCTGAATATGAAACTTAACTAAAGTTTACAAAGATCAATATTCTACCTTAAATCGTATAGAATCTTACTAAATCAGAGTAAAAGAGTAAAGGTTTATATGATAGTTATACATTCCTCAACAAGACAAATTGCAGTGGAAAAACTTGTAACAAAAACAAGTAATAAGTAATAAGGCTTTTAACCCAAAGAGAAGGGTATCCAACAACCATGGGTAAAGTTCCCATTATTTATACTCTCACGAAAGTAAGTCTTACCCACACTAGGGTAACCCCTCGATACGAAGATCAGAGTCCATCTTTCTATCCCCGCAAGCCCTCAACTATTAGGTAGTCGACACCTCTGTCTTCATCAGAAACAATGGCCTCAACTTCAAGGTGTTGGAACCTCTATCATTCTATCCCCAAAATCCCTCGATTGTACACAGAAACAATCAGAGTCGCACAAAGAAAAACTAAACAAGCAGTTAAGTACGCACAAGCCAGTGATAGTCTCTCTCTTTAAATCACTTCAACAACATGTGGTATCTGGAGTTAAAAAACCCTTTTCTAAAAAGTATCTAACACTTTCAAATGAGATACTATTTATAAGTTAAGATCTAATGGTTAGATCCCTCCTCCAACGGTAAAATTCTTCCTTGAATTTCAGAGGAACCTGTACACGTGCCACTCAAACAATGGTTAGTCAATAACTAAAATTACGACATCGTTTTGTAATAGAACAAATGTAAGAATAACTAAACTGATAATCGGAATGGAGAAAATGAATGTTTGGAGTCGAGAAAGTTAAAGTTAGGAGTGTAGGTAAAAATTGAAATCAGATTCAATAACTTAAGAATATTCATATTCTATTTTGTAGGAATTCAAAACCTGAATTCTGTTGAAATCCAGAATCTAAATTTCATGGAAATTAGGAGTCTGGTTTCACTAGAATTCTTAACCATAAATTACAAACTTTGGATTTATATTTCATGAGAATTTAGAGTCAGAACTCATGAGAGTTCAGAGTCAGAATTCAAAGAACTCGGAGTTAGAACATAGAGAAGTTTGTAATCAGAATTCGTAATCAGGATTCGTAATTAGAATTCATAATCAGAACATCATAGGAGTTAGTATTTGGAATTTGTAATTAGAATTTGGAGTCAGAATGTCATTGGAGTTCATAATCAGAATTTTGAGAATTCAGATCCTACAACTGAATTCATCATAATTAAGTAATTATAGGATTCTATGGATTTGGTTACAATCTGAATTTTACACTTAGAAAATTTTTGATTGAATTATGAAAGAAAGGTTAGCATAAATTCTCATTGGGAAGTAAATTTTCCTTATAGAAGTAAAACAGGGGTAAAATGAGTTTTGGTTTGAAATAAGGTGTTTGTGATTTTCAAAACTAAAGGAATAGTAAAGTCATAAGGATACCTTAATGACTTAACAACCTCCCCCTTTACATGAGGAATGAAAAAGTCATAAGGAAAACCTTATTGACTCAACAAATACGACATTAAATTTGTGTGTGTCAGGGTTATATTACACCTGAGGATAATTCATTTAATGTTTTTACTATAATTTCATGTAATATATTTTTGTATATTTAAAAATATGTGTTATATGGAAAATAACTGACTACCTTTGGGTTCTGGATGTGGGGTTTACCCTTGATGAGACATATCATTTTTTCACATCGAGGCATTGGTATCATCATGCATGATGTTAATCCAATTCAGTATTTTTATTATAATTTTTTTAAAAATTTGTCGTATTTTCATAATTATATATTGTATTTGAAATATAATACCACCTTAAGGTTGCAGATGTCGGGATTACCTTGGGAGAAAAATATCATTTGTAATCATTTGGTGTTTGCTAACATTGCATTTGAGGGTATCATTTTTGATAATTTTTTAATATTATATATATATATATATTAATGCATTTATATAGATTATTAAGAAGTTTTTTATTTTCAATTAATACAACATTAATATGAATTATTTTGAATTTATAATAGTTAATATTTTCTGATATTTTTTGCAAGGTAGAACGAAAAATGTGTTAATAATCACAGTTTTTTTTAATTTTCAATGATCAATCAAATTATTTATTAAATAATTAATATTATTTAGAATTTATATTTAAATTCATAAAAGGTATTACTAATATTTAATAAATATTAGTACTTAATATTATTTCTTTTACAATTTTTTTTATAATTTCTGTTATTTCCTACAATTTTCAAATTATTAATGACATTCGGTTACTAACACAAATATTTACTATTTATTAATAATATTGACTATTTAGTTATTAATTATCAGAAATTATATAATAATTATTATAATTTATTTATTTTATTATTACTCTTTAAATAATTGGTATATATAAATGTATATATCATGATTTCTTAATTAATATAAAAACAACAAATATATTCTAACCCTTTTTAAAACAAATAAAAAAATATATATATCTAAAATATATATTAACACACACGTACACATAGACACACACACACACACATGTATATGTATATATATTTATCAAACCAGATATGTTTTTTTTCAAAATTAAATATATATATATTCTGATGTTTGTACATGTATAGAAAATTTTCTTAATACTTTTACTTATATATAATTTTCATTTTATATATTTTTTATTATATTGAATTTATAACTTATATAAATAATTTTAAAATGATAGAGATTTTATAATTATGAATTAATATTTATTTTGAATATATATTTATTTTGAATTAATAATTTTGAGTAAATAATTATTTTAACTTAATTATTTTGGAATTACGAATATTTAATTTATTTTTGAGACTTGAAAGATAATGATTGATTAAAATAACAAATATTTTTATATAATAGACATGATAGAAAAACATTATTTCAAATATATCTTTCAAATTTAAATGTCTTTATAATTGACAAGATAAAAAAAATTATCACTGCTATTATTTTTAAAAAAATTATATATCTATATAAATGACATGATACAAATAATAAATGATATAATTAAAAATTATAATATATTTTTATTTGGAAATATTTAGTAATTTAAAATTATATTTTAAAAAAATATTTCATGAAGCTGCACAGATTAATAATCCGGTTCTACTTTCAGAATTATTATATATATATATATAATTTTTCTTTTAATATATTTATTAATATATAAAAATAATGATATATTTTTTAATAAAAATTTATATATATGTATTTATAATTATATATCTATATGTAATTTTTTACATATAAATTTTATTTATTAAATATATATATATTTATTTATATAACAAATGATTCATTTTTCAAATATATATATATTTATGAATGAATATTTTTAAAATTATATATATATATATATATATAATTATATATTGATATTTATAAATATATTTTTGCATTAATGATACACGCACACATATATCCAAATAAATTGAAACAACTCATGCAGACCTGATTAATTTTCAAATGGGGAATAATAAATATGTAGTAATATTAAATAACATATACAACATCAAAATCTATTACACACATACATATATTTAAAACATGCAATGAGAAAAATCATAATAATGAATTCAAATAACAGCATAAGTTCTTATTATTATGAAAATAGGGAGTTATTAATATTCAATGGTCTTAAATACAAAATACAACATTAAAATGGGATACACATGTAAACATATCCAAATGAAAAAATGAGAAAAATACATATAAATCAATTGAAATAACTCATAAAGTCGCGATTAATATGAAAATAGGGACAAATAAATTTTCACTTAATCTAAATATCAAATACAACATAAAAATGATATATATTTCTAAAAATATTATTTTGAAAAAATAAATCATTTAAAAAAATGAAAATAAACACAATAATAATTGAAAATAAGAATAGAGGAATAAAAAATAAGGATATTCAAAGGTGGATATATAAATTTTTTTGTAGAAGATTATATTTGAGTGGGGATGATGCGGGCGGTGAAGACAACCATATAGGAGGAGAAAAGAGGAGGTGAGGAACAAGAATAAGGAAATATATGTGTTAATATATTATATTTATTACAATGTACTATTTTTTTAGAATTAAATCCATCTTACACAGCCCCTCAATAAAACACATTTGCAATGGAAAATAATGACTATTGGAAATACATAGAATATAAGAACTCTATCTGATGAATATATTTTTCTGTCATAGATTCCCATCACTATAGATTTTCAAGCTGGGCGGAGGGAAATAATTCGAATAATATATTTAACTAATTGTCTATTCTACCACTAATGATTACTATTTGAAATGAAATAAAATATTCATCATAAATAGGGTCATGTGGGAAGTATTTGTGATGGGAAAATTCCCTATCCTAATTTACCCTAAATGAATACATTATATTCAAGTAGTGTGATAAGGTTCATAATGATACTTACTAAGGTGTGATACATGAAATGAATTGTGGATCAAAGTCAACTATAGTGAAAGTTAACATTGTATGCTATATTCCCAAACTAATAATCAATATCAAAATTTTCAATATATCTGATGTAATGAATTCCATTTCCCCTAAAAATCTATGATCCTACTTGGGTGAAACTATCAAAATCCCAAAATCTGTAACAATTAACTCAAAAGGTATTTACTAAGGATCAATATATCATTTATACTGGATTTTTCTGATATCAATTCACTGGAAAGTATGTTGAATCATTTCTTTCATCACTTTGACCCAACATGGCCCAAAAAAAAGATTTTTAACCTATCTCTAAACAATATTATAGAGATTTCACTATGAGACCATAAATCCCACACAGGGTGCTATATGGATTGATGACTAGTAACAATCATTTTGGGAAAACTGAACCATTCCAATGTAGTAATCCCTTGATCCACAAAATATTATAACAAAATTATAATTACTTTTTTCAATGTTACGTAAAAATAATTATATTTTTCTTTTTATATATGGATAAAATTTCAATTATAGGATCACATAGGAACTTATATCCTTCAAAAGGCCTCCCAAATATTTTTTAGTGAATTGGTGATCCCTATTCAGAACATTAACAAATATACCACCATGGTATTTGAAAATTTTGAACACAAATAAGCATCCCATGTCTTTAACATTTTTAGTTTCTCTAATGGTTATATAGTGAGTTTAAATAGTCAGATAATTAATCACCACTCATGTGACATTCTACATTAGAGGGGTACAAGGGAAATTCACCATGCAATCCATAGAAATCTCATCCCATTCCCATGTCACCACATGATGTGGATGAATAAAACCCAACTGATCTAGGTTTTTGGTATTTTATATTTTCCATATATAACAACAATAATGAAATTAAATGATGATTCATATCATTCATGAATAAAATAATAGTAATCTTATATCATTTAAGATTTTATTGTTCCTAGGGTCACTGCCCACAGGGAACTATGATAGTCCCCCTCTATTCTTTCTCAAAATGAAATGAACAACTTATAGGTTCTTGAAATATAGTATACACTTAGTGGTGAATTACAATTTGGTAATAGTTTTCTATATTAATCAGAGTCAATAATTCAATATAATTTTTCATCATGGTGATGCTATTGAATAATCATCATATAGAGAGGTGATAAACAAAACTTTTTCTGAAAAAAACATAGAATAATTCTCCAACACAACCAAATGAGACATAGAAAATATATCCACCAATACCATCTCATTGTACTATTCATTCATGGTATGATTAATAATATTTCTTCTCCAATACTGAACTAAAATATTCCATTTACCAAGGGTGTATGCAATTTAATAATTAGAAAAATCCTAGTACTTCACATTACAAAACTATATGATATTCAGATCATTTTCAAAAATGATATACCTAATGACAATGAGGTATGAAAAAAGTGTAAACATTTTTATAAAAGGTATTTAAACCATCTATTATTAATAATAATATCTATTATGAGTTATTGATTATGATTAGAAAAATTATTCTAATATAGACTAATATGCTTGGAACAGTAGGTTACCATGTCACCAACCTCTATAAAGATACAACCAGTACCAAAACCTAATTTGTCACAAATGATCACATAGCATTCCAAAGTCTTTGGTAGAGTAAAAAATAATATAGAAGTCAAAAAACACTTTAACTAATCAATGGAATCCTAGCATTGGATATCTCAAAAAAAAACATCATTTCCTTCCAAGTGTGTATAGTCAATTAAGATTACATCTTTAAGAAATCATTTAAAATCCTATTGTAGTACCAAACCATGCCCTAGAATCTTCTAATATCAAAAAAAATCATGGTTTCTCCCATGAAATAACATCACCAACAGAATTAGTATTACATAGAATTTGATGTTCTCTGATCAATTGTACTAATAAAACCACATACTGAATACAAAAAATGATTTTAAAAGGAAATAAATAATGATGGGGATTTCTCAAAACCTCCCAAACAAATTTAATATGACATATACGATCCTCATTAATTGTGGAGTGAAACTAGATTTTTTCTATAAAGACTACTAAAAACATGTTAAGGTACTCAAGGAATAACCATTTAATAAGTGACATAAAATATATAGAAGAATTAGTTAGATAAAATTGAATAATAATATAATAATAATGAAAATAACAAATCCTAAGGGGTTTATTATGAATATTATAATCAGTTATTCTCAACTTGTGAAAAATAGTCCAACCATAAATATTTAAGATCCACTTCAAGAATTTCAATTGATCAAAAAATTCATCAATCCATTGTAACAAATACTTTTTTTTACCGTAAATCAATTTATTTTTAAAAAATCAACACAATAGCCAAGTGTCAAATATATTTGAACTGCAATGTGAACAAGAACTTATCAAGGTGACACATTCATCTGTATAGATCCTTCCTCAAAAATTTCATCCAAGTGATTCAAGAATTTATTCAATTAAGATGGTTCTATATGGTATGAAGTTACAGTCACTGGATGAGTACAAGGTTGTAAAACAATTGAAAAAAAACAACTATATTATTTATGGAATCCTAGAGAAAACAAATGGAATCATATAATTAAAAACACTAAAAATTAGTGAAAACTTACTAACAAAAGATTATATCTCTATATAAATATCATAAAACATTATTACGAATAACAACTTTGTAAATTAATTTATGAATCTATTCTCTCTTAGGTATTATTCCTCCATAAAACCATGCCACACCGCAATGAGTACAATAATCAAGACTCTCCGAGGGTAACAATCAATCCATACATTATAAATAATTCACCAATACATCATGAGAATGATGTTGAAATGTTTTAGGATAGGAACTACAGATTTATTAGTGAGATCAAAATCCAATATCGAGAAATTCAATAGGTTCATCAAAGAATCTTATATCTCTTCATTTTGAAGGGTATCATAATATCCATAAAAAATAATAAATATTCATAAAAAATAACAAAAAGTCAAAATATGAGTATATATGAATTAATGTGATGCCCTGATATCAAATATAGATGCCACTAAATATGAATATAAAATAATGATATCCATCACTATTTGTGTACTCACTACATCTTCATCCTATATCTCTCCCACTATGTGAAGAAGCTTCATTATAGATGCACTTGGTTTGCACAACATAGTTACCAAGGAATTTAATTTCACGATACAATTTTTGGTGTTTATGAGCTTATTATAATACACTTAGTATAAAATATATTATATAACAATAATAAGTTTCATTTGAGACCATAATAACTACATATCTATGGTTTCTTAGTATAAACCCTCTTTGAATGAATTAAATTTCCAAACTGAAAAACATTCATAGGGCCTCATCTCGGAACTATAGGTGGTCCATTTAAAGAATTATATTTATAAAAACCATAATAATCATCATGGTTTCTCTTTCTATTAAAAAGACTCAAAGAACATCCACTGTGAGATAAAATAACACCTATTAACCATGAATTGCCGCCGTGATCATGGTCATCCATGAATACTCTATCCTATACATCAAAAAAACAATTAAAATTTGAAATGAAATCCTAATGTTATATGGCATAATTAATACCCATCTCAAATTAGAGAGCGGTCATTTTTTAATTTTTTACTACATCTAGAGAAAACTGAACAAGATCAACAAAACAATTTGTATATTTTTTCATGGTCATGACACCTTGTTTTAAACTATGATAACCCATATAAAATTACATTACAATGGAATCATTCAAGAATTTATCTTTTAAATGATCTATAATTTCATTAAATTCTACGAACATGTTACTCTTCATCGCCACCATTAAATCCCACTATCTATATTATGTCCCATTAAATTAAAGAATTTAAATTTAAATTAAATATATTTATATTTTCCAGGTACTCAAATATATGTTCTATGTTTTTTATCCAATCATTAGGATCATTAGAGCCATATAGTTTTGGTGGATTTTGTAGATGAAACTATTCAACATATTTTTGAGATACATCCCATTGGTGTTTCAGGAACGGTGCCTGAATTGGGATGCGTGTACATATTTTCTCCCAATATAGGACAGAACAAACTATTATCTCAACTAAATTCTTGTCAAATAAAGTATTTTGTCATTTTGGTTCCCCAAAAGCTTTAAACAATGGCCAATTTGAACATATTAATAGAGGAAAAAGACTAACCAACACCAACAAGAAACCTCGACATATTATCTGGGATACAAATATCCTAAAATAAATCAAGAGAGGAATGAATATCAGCTCTATATAATAGAATTCATGATTTTAATTTTTTTAGATATTCATATGAGAATTGGTTAAATGAAAAGAATCAGAACTAAATATTCATCAAAGGGAACTTTCTGAGACATTGATGGTGACAAAAGGTTTTTTAAGGAGAGATTTCTCGAAACTCTCCCATAACTACCACATATGATCCAATAATATTATATAATATGTAATAGAACAACCCAAACTATTTAACACTCAAATCTAATTCCAATGGTTTATAATTCATCCTAGATACCCTAGTAAATTGATACCCAAGCCCACACTGACATGAACCGAAGAGAATCCTCATTCCCTATTGGTTGTTGACTAACATCTTTCTTGAAAAATGAATAAAAAGGAAAATTTTCCCACAAAACCACATATGAGAAACAATACATGTCAATATGTCAATACTCCTTAGGGATACTGTACCATACTCCAATAGGTAGACCAAACCTAAAATAGTAATTCATCAAAAGATAAATAATATTTTATTCAATGGTTTAGATAACCCATTTAATAGGTGGTTCAAATATCCACTTGTGACCTCCATCACTCATGGTCCCATTAATAATGAACACCCATCACCACTATGTGGATCACTTCCTTTTCTTGGACATGGCATACTATAATCTACCAATTCACTAAGACAAAGGTAGTGTTTGAGATAAATATATGATTAGGGTCCCACTAATATTCTCATTTTCAATTCTATAAAAATATATAATAAATCATTTCAATTTAAATAATAATTGAATGGTTAAATATAGAAATATTTTCAATAAAAAATATTTTTCAACTAAAAATAGATAAGATACATTAAAAGTTAAAAAAATAAACTATTTAATTAAAAAGTTTATATTAATAATTTCACATAAATAAAAAGTTATATAATTAATTTCACGTATAATAATGTCAATCAAAACAAATTAACATACTCTCAAGCCCTATAGTATGTTAGTTTCTATAAATAAATCCTTAAATTTCTTAATAATCATATATATAATTATAGGGGTTCACAATGAAGTCAAAAATTTGAATAGGGAGCCATTACATAAATTAAATATACACCCATTTAGGGTACTTATCACTAGAAAATAATTATATTTTTCACTTAGTTATATTATCATCAATCGATTTAATAAGAGTTAGAGTCCTAGCCTATTTTTCAAATCACATATTAACTAGCAATTATCACATGTTCTTTTAACATATCAGTTATTCAATGATGACTCAAAATTGAATTTCCTAATTTTGTATTTCAATATAAAAATTCAGTTTTAAAATCAAATTTTAGGTTTCCATGAAATATATTCGTTTTTAAATTATTAATATTTTATATTAAAAGTTTTCAAGAATCAACATGAAATATTTTCATAAAATCCACATTCAATTCAAGCCATAATTTTTTTCAAAATCCCCAAAATAATTACAATTACATATAAATATTTTTTTGTAAATTTTAATGGTATTTTTAAAAGAAAACAAAAAATAATCTAAAATCTAGGATTTTAAGTCCTTTATAAATTCATTTCAAAACAATCAAGAAACATAAGATTGAATTTTAGAGTAAATCCTTGTGAAACCACATACCATTAATCAAAAATAATAATAATTCATTCCATGGAAACATGAATGGTTAATGCCATGGATTAGATAGTTAAAACAATCCATGAATCAATATCCATAAAAACATATATTAGATTCATAATTAACATGGTGTTCTATCAATCTATAAGAAGTATAAAAGGGGTTATTGGAAGAAATTGGAGAAGAGGAGATTTATTTACTAATATGATATCAATGTCAATCACCGTTGAATTTATCTATATTTAAAATTGGTTCTTTGATTAAAAATCCCTTCGTGAGATACTTTATGGATCGAGGAATCACATTAGGGTTGAATATAGGTAATTATGGGTAAAACTAAGGGTCATAGGTTTTTTAAAACAAAATTTAAGGAGATAAAAATATTTGTTCATGGTTTTAAGGGTAGGGATTCACATTTAATCAAAATATTCACCATAAATATATACCCACAATTATTTGGGTTTACATTTTTTCATCTATAGGAACACGATTTGGTAAAATAGCTTGCCAACAATGTGATCTAATATATTGGAGTGCGTGTTTTCTATTGGGCTAGAACATGATTTGGGAAAAATGTGTGCCTATAATGCAATACCTTGAAAATCACTAAAGATAAAAAATCTCACCAAAATATACCTGAGACAAATCCTAACTAATTGATATAGAATAAATAGTCACAACGTACCTAAGAACATGTAATTTTATGTTTCCCTATTTTTATAAAAACATTTTCTTGATCATTTTAATTTTAAATGTGAGGAAAAAATAAAAGTTACATGAAAATTTCATGAATTGAGAGAGGAGGTGAAAATATATGAGACATGTCTTTTAAGGGCCATATAATATCTGTAAATTTAAATTTAAGAAAACAAGCATGACTAAAATCAAATTAAAATTTGAATCTGTTTTCTCATGTCTCACTCTATTATATAGGCATTAATTTATCATGTATAATAAATATATAATTTTAAAATATATATTTTAGTTCCCTATTTATTAATAAATTACTATTTTTTTTCAATAATAATTTCCAATTATCATTTTAACAAAAACAATTTCATAAAAAGACATTTCCTGTGAAAACCGCCGTATTTTCAATGCAATATTTTTTAATTATTTTGGTACATAAATCATGGTAAAAATATCATAATATTTAAAATATTAATCATGGAATAATATTAATAGTTATTAATTATATGAAATATATTATTTATTCAAATATAGTAGTGATGAAAAATGAATCACCTCATTTCATGGAGGTAGTGTCCACACTTACTCAAGACTGATATTATCACCTTCTATCAGAATAAAAGGTAAAAATGATGATAATAAAATAAAATAAAATATGTATAATAATCTATTAAATATGATACATAGAAATTATATACATCATTATAATCATAAATTGATGGTGGTGATAAAAACATAAAAATATCATTTCGTGAATGTAGCACTCCCCACATACACATGAGCAATGGTTTCATTTCCTATTTAATTAAATGAAGGCTTGAAATGGTTATTTCATTATCATAACAAAATATCAGTATATTTATGAATCTTTATACGTCCTTTTTTTATTGATAAAATTGGATTATATAATATATATGAGGAAATATCATTGGATGTAATCGGTTAGTTTTCATACAACATTATTGATAAACATGCTTATTCTTAAACCATAAAACATGAATATATCATATTATGATCAAAACATATCCTCTACAACATTTGGTTTCATGGTTTTGGTAAATAAACCATGGTCATAATTTCATAATATATAAAATAATTAACATGGAAGAATATTAATACATATTAATTGTATGAAATATAATATTTATTAATATCTAGTAGTGATGAAAAATGAATCACATCATTTAATGGGGGCGGTGTCCACCCCCACTCATGACTGATACTATCAACTTCTATTATACTAAAAGGTAAAAATGATGATAATATAATTTAATTATATATTTATATTAATTTAATATATATAATACATATAAATTATATACATCGAGATAATCATATATGGAAGGTGGGGATAAAAAATGAATAATATCATTTCCTAAATGTCGCACTCCACAGATATGAATGAGCAATACATTCATTTCCCCTTAAATTGAGTAAAGGATTGAAATGGTTATTTCATTATCATAATAAATTTTCAGCATATTTATGAAACATTATAAATCATTTTTTTATTGATAAAATTGGATTATATAATATGTATGATGAAATATCTTTAGAGGTAGTCAGTTAATTTTATATAAGACATTTTTGAGAAACATCAATCTTCAAAAAACCATAAGGATTTAATGTTACATACTATGATCAAAACATATGGTCTACGAATTTAATAAGGTTTTTAATAAATAATTTAATTTAATATTGGATGGTATAATAATTTATTCATCTGTGGATAAGATAAAATATGAATTTTCCTTTTAAAAATGATGTAGATGACAAATTGGAAATTTCTAAAAACATTATTATATATTAATTTAATTTTTTATTTAACGGTGTTCTAAATGTCCATGGGTAAGAAGTTAAGAAAATATTGGGTTTAAATATATTTAATAAATATTATTTATTCATTAATTTTTTGTAATATTATCATTCTCTCTATGTTTATTCCATTGAATATATTTTTTGACGATAACCATGGTAACAAAATTTTAATATTTTTACAATTTATTTAGACAAAAATTAGAATGGAATCGCTAATAAATTTTAAATTATTATTCCATATATGTATTTAGTTTTTACCAAATTCAATTCTTATAATTAGATTTAATTATTTTAAATAGAAACATGGAAAACATTATAAAACAAATTCACCAAAAATGAATTATAATGATTAAAATGGATTTGTTAAATAATTAAAAATAATATTGATTCCATTTAAATGAATTGGAATATTATTTATCATAAATAGCTAATTAAATTTATAATTAAATTAAAAATATATTTTGAAATTTTAAATACATGATTGGAAAATTAAATTTTCTATAAAATCATTATTTTTTAACCATTCACTAAAACATTATCCTTTTACAAAAATTACAAAAAAATTATATTAATCTAATATTGAAATGATAAATTGAAAAAATATATCAATCCATAAAATAAATTCCTTACAGGGGGTAAAAATTAAAATCATATTAATTCATAAATTGTAATAAATACCATTTAATTTTTTTTTCTAAATATAAAATGAATTTCTAAAAAAATTATTACTTATTTATTATGGTTTGGAATTATACATATTGAATGTAATGTGGTTCTTCCTATTCAAACCATCAATTTTAATAGAATGGTTATAATTGTACATAATACCACATCTCATTTAGACATGCAAATTCATTTCAAGCATAAACACATGATCTAATTGTTTATTTCAAAGTATATAAATATATATATTCTCATTGATTAATATTTTTATTTGAATTAATATCCTCGTCAACTTAAATCAATAAAAATATATTTATTTGTTATAAAAAATATATATGTAGAATAAGTATCCTCAATTTTCCATCATCTATTGTAAAAATATAATCATGCACTTAAAATTTATCACCCATCTCTCAGCAATTATTATTCAATTTTTTTTGAAACATATCCCCCTTTTGAGAAAAAAATCAATTATACAAATATACAAAAATATTAAAAAATCAACCCCTTTATATGAAATCTAAAATTTTCATAGATATCTCTGTACTAATTATTTATGAAATTAAATTTTGTTAAATTAACTCCCCCATCAAAAGTAATAACAATCTTTTTTTACAATATTGGATTAAATATTGAATTATACTAGAAGTTTTCTTAAGATATATATGGATGATCCTATGGTTTTCATGAAGGTTTTTTATAAAATTATCATATGATGTTTTTGAGAAATATTAGCATTATTTTTATATCGAGCATATACATGAAAATATCCTTTCCCTTTATGTGTAAAACTAGTTGAGTTAAAATATGAAATGAATAAATCTTAATGTTATGTTAAAAATACTATTTTCAATAGAAAATAAATATTTGGATGAAATTTTGATGAATTTAATTAATTGAAAATTTTAATATATTAAAAATATGATATTATTAATAATTATAATTTATATAATTTTTAGGAAAGAAGGAAAAAATTTATGAATGTATACAAATGAAATAATAATGAAAATAATAAATGCAACCATAAAGATAAAATTAAAAAGCTACATCTACCTTTATTAAGTATTCTTCCAATGTGAGGATATATATTAAAATATAATAGAATGGAAGAACATTTTATGTTTATAATTCATAAATTTTACAAATGTTTTAAAATCTATTTTAATTTTTTTTTTAAAATATTAACATATAGATTTTCAATTTTGAAAAGAAAAATATGAAAACATTAAATTTTTGTGAATGATCATTTATAAAATAGTGGCATGAATCAATTTTCAATGAATATGATTTATTTTTTAGGTTATTTGACAAATATATTAAACTAGCATTGTTATAAAGGATTAGAGTTTGAGTAAAGTTGAATCCAATACTTGTGACTGTCCCTTTCATATACATTACTTATTCCCAATAACATCCTAACACTACACATTAAGCATTTTTTATGTGGAGGAAAGCTAGGTGTTTATTATTAAAGGGCTTTAAAAATAATGTTTCTCTTATAAAGGGATTTGTACCAACATAAAATTTTCTAAAAACATTATAAAATGAAATTTCAACATTTTAATAATATGTATGTATACATTTAATTCAAGATTATTAATACATGAAATGATTCAATGTACCATTAATAATATGAATAATATATTTTACTAATTATAGATACTATTCCATATTATTTTATCATAATCATACATATAATAATATAGAAAACAAAATTTAGGCTAAATTTTCCATTATATATCATAAAATATTATTGATACCTCTTTATTTTCCAGATCAATTATTTTCATAGTTTTATAGAAATTAAATTTTTATAAAGATTATATCCAATTACTTATAGATAAATGTTTTCTAAACTAACACAAAAAATTATGTCCTTTGTATATTTATTTTGAGTTAAAACATTTCCTTATAATTTTGAGTGATTTGAAAACAAATGAAAAAACTATGTTCACTAGTCATTAATATTTAAAACAATGAATTGATAAGTTCAAAAATCGATTGGAAAAATATTTTTTAATTTATCTTAGAATATTATCATCGACATAATTTTAAAAAATGATTGTGTCTTTAAAACGACTTATGTGAAATTATTTGTATCCAAATTTCCTTCAAAATAATAATTTAGAATAAAAAATACAAACTTAAAAATCATATAATTTTTTTTTCTAATTATTTATTTCCATATAGATCAATGGTATGCATAAATACATTTTCTAAAATTTCACATCATAAAAACAAGGGGTTTTTAACATAAAATACAACATAAAAAACCCATTATGAAAATAATTATTATCATCTATTTTAAATAACATAAAATTCATTTGGTTGGATAATGTTTATATGCTCATGAATGACTAAATATTACTTAATAGTGAAAAAGAATAAATATATGTTATTCCAAATTTATAAAGATAACCCACTGAAACATGAATTTCATTATTCATAACTGTGGTTCCATTTTAATCAAAAATATTACTTAAAACCCATTTTACACTAATTACTAGAATTAATTTATGATAGTCAACTAATGTAAATAGTTTTTTCAATTCCAATTGATTAATCTCTTCTTATATATACCTTATAAAAAATTCATTATCCAAGGAATTAGCTTCTATTTGAGGTAAACGTGGAGATAACAAATCATGATTCTAAAATTTATATGTTAATAAACATCTATATTTCATCTTTTGAAATTCATATTCAATGATTTTATTAGTGGGTGGTTTCTTTATGATGAAATATATTTATTTAGAACTACTTGTTTTAGAACATCTATTGAAGAATTTTTTTTATGAAATTGAATTATAATTAGTTCTATCATGTTAATAACTTGTGTTTTTTAATAATATATAATAAATCACCTAAATATGGTTTCAAAAATACCATTAATTAACATAAAAAGGTTTTATAAATATAAAATTATTAGTTTTACACAATAATAAATGAAACTATTCTCCAATAATATTTGATTATTTCATAAAAAATCTATAATCAATACTTGTTTTAAACTAACCAAGAGAAATTTCATTGACAACATTATGACTAATTTTATATAAGGTTTCTTTTGTATTTATTAAAAATAAGAAATATCTAGAGACTCTCAATTGTGAATTTTTTTCCTTCTATCTCTAAACAAAAATGGGGTTTTTTATGAAAATTTAAAATTAAAACTCAATTTATAGCATATAAATTTGTAATCAAAGACCTAAACACCAAAATTTGAAGAAACTGAACACTCACATAGATATTACAGATAAAACTCTTTAAAAGTTAGTTTTCTTTATAAAAATATTCTATTTTTGGATGATTTTAGTGTGATTAATAATAATGGGAAATATATTTATTACTATAATTTTTTTTTAAAATCATTATTCAAACAATCTCAATAATAATCACTATAGATATTTTTAAAAACAAGACTATTTTTATCATTTTTAATATAATAATTAAAATATAAATATTATAAAGGGTTTTTTATTCATGTTATAGATTATAAAATTATGAAAATCTAATGAAATCATACAAACACACATTTATATAGTGTTTTCCAAATGACATCAATTTTTTTGGACCCAATAAACCATTTTTACAGTAACAATTTAGAGTTATATATTGAGATATAAATATTATTTTTAAAAGTATACAATTTTTTCTATCCAAATTGTTAATTGGCACAATATTTGTAAGAGTTTGACATATGAAATGGTATATCCCATATTATGAAATTCCAATAATGTTTATCTAATTTTTTAATGTTAAAGTTTCATAATTATCAATTCTAAAATAATTTCATATAGTTATTTTTTTATAAAATGAAAATTTTAATTGCATAAATCAACTATGAAATGTTTATATACATTATCATTCCCAATAGTCAATAGAATGAAATTACATATGGCAATTTTAGTCATTATTACACATTAATTTATTATTTATAAAATAATATTTACCATAATACAACTCGTATGATGGATAATTCTATTGTCTCTGGGAATTAAGTACATTACATATAAATATAAAATATAAAATAAATCATCTTAATTGAAAACATACTTAACATGATCGTATATAAAACATAATGGGATAACATGGGGACATAAATAAGAAATGGCTGAGCTATAAAGATTAGCAAGGGAATAAAAATGGAATAACATATTGAAGGTATTACATTTCATGTAATTTCCAAATCATCATCAGTCTATTACTTTGTGAAAATCTAGTATTTTGGGGTTCTGGACGGTAAAGGGGACTTATTTCTAACATATTAAAAAAAATTCATATCTGTGAATAATGTTTCCTATTCTTTGAATTGTGTCATTGGTAGTTCATCTATTAGTAGGTAATCTATTAGTAGGTTGAACAGAGATTCCATGATAGTAGGTCATCTATCATTAAGTCATATATCATTTTGCTGAAAAGTTTTTCTAGAATGGTAGGTCAGCTATCGGTTGGGTGAATAGTGTTTCTAGGATAGTATTTCATCTATATATAGGTCCCCTATCGATAGGTTGAACAATATTTCTAGGATGATTGGTCATTTATCGGTTTGTGTACAATGTTTCCAGATCGGATGATGAATAGTTTTTACAAAATCTTTGCAGTTCACCCCTTTGATGTTATCTTTGACATAAAAAACATTTAAAGACTTTTTTTGATGATTTTAAGGCTCAATCAAACTGCATTACTCCTATCATAATTATCCTAATGATCTAGGTTAATTTACTCGGTCAAAATTTGTATTTTTTACTAGATCAATCTTTAATGAAAAATATAAACTATATCTAAACTGATGATCCATTTAGATTTTTGAAAAGGTCAAGATACCTTCTGAACATTTTATTCCATCTCCTTTCCCTTGGTATGATGCACCCCAAACCATTGTTTTTGAGGAGTTGTGTGATTTTACATTCCTTGGATCATTTTCCCCATGTATTTTTTCTTTTCACCCCTATTTTGGTGGCACAATGAATTGTCAACCCATATTTAATATAGGGTTTGTTATAACTCATTTCCTATGGTTTCCCAAATTAGTTTCCACCTATTTCAACTTTCCATGTGATGGAATGTGATCTCCATGTTTTTAATAGACATAGCATGGGTGTTGGATGATGTAGTTGGGTTATGGAATACTTGTTTAGATGCAATTGTTGTTGGAGTGGTGATCATGATCCATTGTGTTGGATCATTCTCATGAAAACAATGTCAAAAACAGTTTGGGGTGGGCAATTCATGGCTTCTCTATTTTTATATACATGGAGTGGTAGAGTTAGAATGGTTTATCCACTATATCACAATGGAATTTAAATAATAAATATTTAATTGGATTAAGGAATTTGTATCATTTTTCATATGATGTAATTGCCTCTTGATTTTATAGATAGTGTGATCTCTATGATTTTCTTTTTTATAATGTCGATATTTATGGAAATTTATCAATAATGTAATGCTGGAATTATTTGATAATTTATTTTATAATCATAAAGAGGTATGATTATTGAATACAATTGTTGTTGTTATATTTTTTTCATAATCAAATTGATACAATAATCATGTTTAATTGAATTCATTGATAAACCTAATGAAATGGGTTTCTTTATTGGTTAAAGGAATTCCAAATTAATAGTTTATTTAATTTATGATTTCTTGAGATTTCTAGTTGTTTAGATTTACCATTTTAGTAACCTTTGATTATGAATCAGTTATGTAAATAATGAAGAAAAACTAGTTGTGTGATAAATATAATCTCGTATTGTGTCTATGTAACCCACTTACTTATAATGGTGAAGTGACTTACACTTATAGCTATGAGAGATCATTGGGTGCAAAGGATGAATGCCATGTTTTGGGGCCCAAATCCCAATTTCTTTTATTGTTTCCTACTACTTATGTTATGGTATGATCCTGGGATGGTTGAGCCTGGAAGGTTGTGGTTTTATGTGGGGCCCGAGAGTCTTAGTGGTAGTGGTGGAAGTAGTTGACAACTAGAGTTGAAAGATGCCCCAGTTTATACAAGTGGGTTTTGGGGTGGTCACTGGGGATGATGGAATGAGATGATTCTAGGCTTACATAGTGATATTAAATTGGTTGTTGTTGAATTTGATATTTTTTATCTCCTTTAATTTCACTAATACTTGAGGATGATGTTCTTGGTTTCCAACCATCTAAAAGAGGAGAATATTCTCGAGATATTTTGCGTGCTTTCTAGGTCTAGCTTCTCGAGGATATATGGGTGTGGGATCCTACTATTGGTGGATAATACATGATGTGTTGTTAATATACTCACCATGTTATGTATATTATGTTTGGTAGCATAGAATGTTTTCAGAAAATAACTAAAATTTTAGAAAGGTGAAAATTGTGTTAAAAATGATTTAATAAATGATGTTAACTCAAGTGGTTTGAGCTTTATGGGATGATATGCTGAGGATACAATTTAAAGGATCTATGAAAATGGTATGGTTATTTTGGAGGGCATGGGACTTTGTTGTGAGTCCAATGAAATGTAACGTGGAATTGATAATTGTTGATTAGTGGTAAACTAATTAATTAATATAAATTTAAACAGAGAAAAAGTTATTAAGTAACCTAATGTATCCATATAAATGGTTGTGTACTAATAAGATATCTTGTCACAATAGTGCTATCCATGAGTCTGTGATACGTTAGTTATAGTGGAGTCTAAGACTAGGTTATTCTTATATGGTGGTTACAGGATATATTATATCATGAACTATTATGTTTATATATGCTAATCGACCTTATTGGTTAGGGCTATTAACACCTCGGGGATTCTGAACCCTGGGGGTGTTTTCCCCAAAATCGGAGTGGGGGGATGGATGGTTGACTACCTGACTTGGCCTCGATCTACTCCCATTGTATTTACTAGTGCTAGTATTCCTGATGTTTAGTTTTCACCATATATGTGTTTTGAGGTATATAATTACTTGTTGTTATTTCAGACACATATATTATAGATATGGTTTCTTATGTGCTACTATAGGTATAAAGTGTATAGGATGAGATGGAATGATGATCCTTACCGATTTTTTGGGAAATAGTGGATTGAGTTATAATACTCAACATTTAATAAATGTTATACACACTGTAGTGTCTATCAAAAACTACCTATTTACATTTGGTAATGTAGATGTTGTTGTGGTGTGTTCCAAAAGGTTTAGATTGTGGTGGTTCACCCATGTGACTTCTAGCTAGCCTTTTTGGAGAAGGATTCTCATGATGTGCGACATTGGGAAAAAGTGGAAATGTAGTGGGGTACCATTGATATTATTTATTATATTCTATACTCATGTATGTGATACTTGGTGAGTGTATCCGTGGTGAGGATATAAACATAGTATAAAAGTTCAGGTGACGAGTTGGTTTCCCTTATTGATCATTGTTCTTTATAGAATGATTTCATTACTTTTATACGAGAGGATATTGAGAGAATCTTAATGATTATACTGTTATACTCACCATATGTTATATGAAAAAAAATTAGTTATCTTAGAGAAGGTTGGTGGTTATACTAGATAATACTAGCCCAGGGTTTTGTTGGAGTTATTTAGACATTATGGTCTCCATTGTTTTAATTTCTTTTAGTAATTTTAGTTTCCTTTTCAGTGGTAGTAATCTTTTAATGAAATTATATATGTGTACTTGGGTTTTCATTTACACTACAATTCGAGTAGAAGTTGGGTGGTGTATATCTTATCCCTTTATTCATCATGTGTTCTCTTAGAGGGTAATGTCTCCAATTTGTGTGTTTATTATACCGTCAATGATAGTTTCCAACCAAGGTCTTAATGGAGGTATGTATCATGAGCCACTATCTATCTTCTAAAATTTCTGTCCTTGGAGGTGTACACTTTATTGGTAGGGGGTCATGATATTGTGGTATCAGAGGTCTGGTTGAGGGATTGGATAGAGTTTTGAGTTAGCTATAGGCGAGAATTCATGTGTTTGTAGACCATGGAATAGGTTATCCAAAATTTAATAAAATAAAAAAAATTATGCTAATGTCTTCAATATTCTAGGATTATTAGCTCTAATTATTTTTCTTTTTCAAGTATGGCTCCCAATGGGATTCCTCGCCTGGTTCATGCAAAATATGTTAATTCGATTTCACTAGTAGATCATCTTAGAGTAGAGGTTGACGATGAAGAAACATGGAGGTGGACACTCTGAGTGTTCCAGTGCTAGTGTGTGTTGAATAACGAGGGATCTATATCTAATGCATTCATAGAAGAATGGTTAGAGGTGGTTGAGATAAATTTCAATCTGATCCATTCTCAGAAGAAGCACTGTGTGTCTATGGTGGTGATGGTGCTATGTGGGGTAGCAAGGCAGTGATAGTTCTTATTCTTCAGGGATCACTAGGAGTTGACACTCTCATTGGAGGAGTTCAAAGAACTTCTTAGATTCAGGTATAATTCTTCAACCATGAGGGTGTCATGTCATAAAGAGAACCTTAGACCTTGATAGGGGAGCTCTAGTGTGCAAGAATTTGGAATCAGTTTAAGTAACCATTTGTTATAATCTTTGTAACTATTTCCAAATATGGAGGCTAAGATCAGTAATTTTTAAGAGGGTTTGTGTCCAGTGATCTAGTGATAGTTCACTCCACTTATGATAAAAGCTTATCCTGAGTTCCAGTAAGAGGACAGGACATTGAGAGTATGCTCCCAAGAATCAGATCTTTACCAAATGGGAGTCTTCTAGATTCTTCAAGAAGTAGAGTTGTGGTATGGGGTTCCTAGTTTTCAGGGAAGAAGTGTTTATGTTCATCTAGGGGTGGGTCCCAAACCTCTGTATCTCGTTTATCTAGGGGAATCGGTTCTCAGAACATGGCCACTGGATCAAAAAAAATCATATCGAGAAAAAGGTAAGAACCAGAGAGGGTGGTCATTATTTATTATCTTTCATCATTATTTATGTGTTTTACATCTGGTTCCTTCATTGAGGCACGCCTACCCAAGGTAGCAGTAGCAAGATTCACCAGATTTGGATCAGTAGAGTGTAGATGGAGAAGGGAAAGGATAGCCTTGGGGTTTTCTCCATCCGTAGACATCAGATCATGACCATGGATGTTGTCTCCCTCAAGGTCACGGAAGCCACAGATCATGTAATGGCTACCTTCAAGCATTAACATTACTAGCACCAGGCGATCTAGAAATCAATTGAGATATCATTTTCTTGCTTTCTACTTCGGTTAATGACTTGTTTGATTTAGGAGTGATACACTCCCGTATACCACCATCCCTTTTCCTTTCTTTGGGACACTAGGTAGATAAGCTCCTAGATCCCTTAGCGTTGACAACACTGTTTGGAGGCCGAAATAATTTGTTTGATGTATGTAGAGACTGAGAAGTAGTGCTGGGGTAGCACCACACTTGGGTAGATTTCCAATGATCATAGATACAACCATATGATTTCATCATTAGTATGGATTGGCGGTATTCATTTCAAAAAATCTCAGATTTCATCAAGAGGTATGTGGTGTTCTTTGATGGTGATGGAGATCCAGTAGTGTTTGTTGGAAAGTGAAACCGTAAGATGGGTAAGAGGAATATTCCTTCCTTATCATCCTAGATGGATGAGATGATGTTGAGTTTATCTAATGTTCTGTAATCAGCTATTTCTAGGGACATATAAATGTACCCTAATGTATTTCTAAAAGAGGTTTTTGATTTACTCCCTTGATGGATGATTTAGTTCGGGATCAATCTACAGTCCGGAATGTCAACTATCTCAATGTTTCTATATAGGATGGCATCTTCTGAGTTGCGGGAGCTGCGTAAATAGCTTGATGGTCTAATGTAGTCCAATTATTTTCAACCGAGATTTTCCCCAAGGGGCGTTCCAATTTTGATCATTAAGAGGGATTAGGAAATTTTATAGATTTGTGTTGAATATAATCACTTTAACTGAGTGGTAGTAATGAACTATTATCCTCTTACACCGATTGATGATTTATTCGATCAAATGAAGTCTGAATATTGGTTATCTAAGATAAAAATACATTTATCATAACATCAAATTCATGTGAAGGATGAGGATTTCCTGAATACTAACATATGCAGTCATTATTGGTATTATGTTGTTTTGGTGATGCTGTTTGATATGACTAATTATCTATATGTGTTCATCGGGATGATGAACATCGTGTCTCCTAAGTTCATGGTTATGTTCACAGTGTTTTAATTGACGAAACCCTTGTGTCCCCTATTTTTCAGGAAGAGAATGTAGAGTATATATGTGCCATTTTGGGATTTCATCGTCAATAACCATTGTTAGGGAGGTTGTGAAAGTGTCTGTTTTGGGCTCAAGAATTATTTTTTGGGGGGTTTTTGTATCCCATATGAGAGTATATGTGGATCTATCAAATATTGAATTAGTTTTGTTTTAGGAGGCCCCTAATATAGTGACAGAGGTGTGATGTTTCATTTGTCTCACTGGATATTACCGGAGGTTCATTGCCAATATCTCTTAGGTTGTAACTCCTTTAACAATGTTGACATTAAAGGATCAGGTTTCAGTGTGGACTAATCAGTGTCATGAATATTTTGAGTACCTGAAGGAGAAATTGTTAAGTTATATGGTTTATTGAATTCTAATTGAAAGATTTCAGTGTGAGATTTTTTTTGTGATTCTTCGCATATTTGGTTAGGTTGAGTTATTATGCATCATAGATCAGTAGTTTCTTATGGATCATAAAATTTATGTCCCCAAGAACATAACTATGCCACCCACAATCATGAGTTGGAGTCGGTGGTGTTTTCCATATAGTTTCAGAGACAATACCTCATTTGATATAATTTTGTGGCTTTAACCAATTATAATAGTCAAAATTACATTTTCTCCCAGTGTGACTACAACTTGTGACAAGGTCAGTAGATATAGTTCATATAGTATTACATATTCGAAATTTTCTATATGGCTTCAATGGGTGATGTCGTCGTTGATGTGCTAAGTATGATGTTGCTTAGTGATATAGTGTGTGAATCTGGAGATTCCGTTAGATTAATGGAATTACATTCAGCATTACATCCGAATATTTGATATGTTGGGGGTATATGTTATCTTTCTCACATGATAGTGCAATCATCTTTGGTGGAACAGTTGGAAGAGTCCCAATTGGGGGATATGGGGGTGGAGGTCTTGAGAGATTGAGTTGTTTTTGGTGAGGCCCCTGAATTTAGGTCTAAGGATGAACAACACTGGGTGTTGTTTCAGGGATGAATTATTGTTCCCATGGAAATTCATGAGTTGGCTCCAAGATATTATCATAGTTTTACCTTACAACAATATCATGGTTTGAAAAAAATATAATGAGAATTATGGAGTCAGTTTTGGTGGCCTGGGATGAAGCCTGTAGTTATAGATTTTGTGTCTCGATTTCTAGTCTACCATAATGTGAAGGCCAAGCACCGTGTTCCCTATGGTTTTCTCCATACATTTATTTTTACTTAGTGGAAGTGGGAGGACATCTCAATGGATTTTTTACGAGTATACCTCAAGCACATGGAGGATATACAGCAAGATGGTTATTTGTGTATTTTTGTGTCAAATAATCCAAATTTATAGATATCAAGGATTTGAGCTTAGTGGAGGATATATTGAGGAAGAATTTAAGGGAGGTGGTGGAACTGCATGGGGTCTAGAGGATGATAATTTTTGATCAAGATCCTTATTTTATCTCCATAGTGTGGATATTTATCCAGAAAGCTTTTGGTTTTTAGAAATACCTTATCACAAAATTACATACGCATACCGACTATCCGGCATAACAGACCAAATAGACAATTTGAGACATATTCCACTCTTGTGTCTTGGAATTTGGAGGTTTATCGATGAGGTACTTACCCTTGTTAGAGTTCAATTACAACAATAGTTTTCACTAAACCATCTGTATGGTGATATTTTAAGCCTTTTATTGCTAACCATTATGTTCTCCATTATGTTAGATAGGGGCCAGAGAGTAAGTAATTCTAAGCCTATAACTGGTATAGATCACAACAGTGATGGTTTAGGTGATTTGTGAGAGGATGATTGAATTGAATGATCGTTATGAATCATATGTCGATCAAAGGAGGAAGCCTTTAGAGTTTTATGTTGGGGATAATTTGTTTCTAAATGTGACTACCCATCATAAAAATCAGATTTTTATTCATGGAAGTATGATTTCTCCCTAGTTTGTTGGGACTTTCAAGGTCTGGGCACATGTTGCAGTCATGTAATATTAGGTTACACTTCCCCTGTTGATCATTAGGATGGAAAATGTTTTTCATGTGTCATAGAACCACATTTATTATCATGAAGACTATCACATTATCAATTGTAGCATGATATATGTTGACGATGATGTGACCTTCAAGGAGAGGCCTATAAAAAAACTGTTCTATAAGTAGATGGTGTTGAGTTGGAATGCTAAACCCTTTGTTCATGTCTTGTGGCGGCATGATGGAATTGAGGAGTGTATCTAGGAACATGATTCTTAGACATGTTCTTAGTACCCTGACCAGTTTAATGTTTCTCATTTATTGTAATGATGTTTGTTTTGTGTCTGTAGAAATTTTCTTTTTATGATATGGGGTTCTCTTGTTTCATTATGCATCTTAATCTCTTTTTAGAGGTTTCTCCCTTGGGAGATGGTTCAGGAGATAGTTATGGTTGTCACATGGTTTTGTATTATCCATTTTATGAAGCGATTGATCTTCTATGGTGGTGACATCCTTAAGAGTTATATCACTGGGTGGATGTTCTGATGGCCCAATTTCTATTTACTATCAAGGATGGTTTTTGATTCTTGAGTATGATACTGATTTGAGATGTATCTAGTATAATATCATCAACCTCTCTAGTCATTTCCTTTGTGAAATTCTAGTATTTGTGGTGTTCGGCGAGGTCAAGGTGACTTATTTCTAAAATAATGAAAAAAATTCAGTTATTTTAAAAGGGATTTCAGTTCATTGAATAGTGAAATTGGTAGGTCATATATAGATATGACATATATTGTTAGATCATCTATCAGTAGGTTGAAAAATGTTTCCAAGATGTTAGGTCATCTATCGGTATGTTTAATAGTGTTTCGAGGACGGTAGGTCATCTATCAGTAGGTTATCAATAGGTAAATTAAATATTTATTCCAGGATAGTAGTTCATTTATAGGTAGGTCATCTATCAAAAGATCATTTATTATATGGTTATATAGCGTTATGTCATCAATAAATAGGTGTATAGTTTTTCTAAACAAGTCAATTAAATTTCTTACAAGTATGGAACCATTTTTCCACATTGACATTTTCATATTTGTAAAACACATTCCAAGTAATTTTTAAGGGAACTAAGGCCGATTCAATCCCATAACACATACCGTAATTCTCCTATAGTTCCAGGTTCCTATAACCAGTCAATCCACATAATCATGACCTGATACATCTTTAATGTCCCATCTAAAATTTATCGAAAACACTGCACGATTTAGATTTTCAAAGTAGTCATGATACATTTTTCCCTTGTTCTCCCTTATCCTTTATCTTGGTGTGAGGTTCATTGAACCTTTGTTCCAGAGGAGGTGTGTGAATTGTGCTATCCTTGGATCATTTTCCCCATGGAGGTTTCATGTTCACTGCCAATTATGGTGAAACCAAGAAGTGTCGATCTGTCTTCCATATAAGGTATGTTCTACCTCTATTCTTTTAGGTCCCTCAATTTGTTTACTCCCACTTCACACTTCCATATGATGGAATGTAATCCCCATGTTTCTAATGGACCTTTAATTGGGGTTGGTTGATGTAGTTGTGAAGTGGTGTCCTCGGGTTGATGAAGTCATTACTAGAGAGGTTATCTTGATCTATTTTATTGGTTCAATCTCATGTAAATAACGTCATAAACCTTTTGAGTTAGAGAATTCATGGTTTTTTAACATACATTTATTGAGTTATGATGGTTTATCCCCTATATCACAATGGGATTCACATAATAAATATTGAACCTATTAATGGAATTTGTATATATTGTGTAGAAAGGTTTTTACATCTTCATTTTTTAGATAGTGTAATATATGTTCTGTTCTCATTTAACTTGTTGTTCATGATGGAAATTGATATAGAACATAAACCCATAATTAATTGACAATTTATTTGATATATACAAAGCGAAATGTTTAATGAATCAAGTTGTTGTTTTTGTTTAGTTTCTTGATAATTAGATGGATGTAGTAATAATGATTAATTGAATTGTTTGATAATATTGAATCATGTTTATTCTTTTTAATTAATCTCATGTAACAATAATTTTTTAATTATTATTTGATAGCTTGAGATATCTAGTTGTTTAAGTTTCCCAAAGTATTAACCTATGATAACAAATTAGTTAATTCAAGGGGGATGAAAGAACTGTTTGTGTCATAAATGTAATTCCTTTTTGGTTATGAGTTACCCACATTCATGTAAAGGCCATGTGCCTTATTCTAGGATCCATGAGATCTAGTTGTGTGTGAAGCATGAATTCCATGTTTTGGTATGAGGATCCTAATTATTTTGAGTGTTTCCTTCTTCTTGTGTTGTAGTTTGGGCTTGGGATGTCTAATCCTAGATGGTTGTGTTGGTATGTTGGGGTACGGAAGCCATGAGTTTGTGGTGGTTGATGTTGATGCCTTTAGTGGAGAGATGCATCAGTTTCTTAATGTGGGTATTGGGGAGGACATTGAGGATGATGGAATAGGATGTTGTTGGGATTACCTTTTGATATGAAATTTGTTTCTATTGAATGTGATGTATATTTATCTACTTTAATTTCTCCAAAGCACGATGTAGGTGTAATTTCATACCATCCTACCAAAAGAGGGGATGACACGTGGGGTATACAATGTGATTTCCATGTTCATATTCTCAAGGATAGATGGTCCTGCACTCCATCATTAGGTGGAAATGATACAACAGGTAGTTGATCTACGACCCGTTTGATCCTTTGTGTTTTTTAGCATATAATATTTTAATAGAAAACTGAGAATTATAAAAATATGATATTTCATTTAATAAATGATTTAAAAAAGGATGTTAACCCATGGGGCTGGAGCTTTCGTGGTGAAATTTTATGGTTACAATTTAATCGAAATGTGGACTCAGTTTGGTTATGTATCGAGGGCATGGAACTTTGTTGTGATGATAATGAAATATAATGTTGAATTAATAAGGGTGAATTAGTGGTTAAGGAATTAATTAATGAAAATTGAAACTGATAAAAATTGATAATGTAATCTAATATATCGATATAAATATTTGTGTTATTATTGGAAATCATGTCTTATAAGAGGAATCTAGGAGTCTGAGAGATGTTTTCTGTAGTTGAATCTAAGACTATGTTATACCCATAGTTTGGTTGTGATATATATTATATCATGTACTATTGTGTTTCTACACACTACTCCACTTTGTCTGTTAGGGTGACTAACATATCCTGGCCTCTGATATTTAAGGGGGTGTTTTCCACAATATCCTAGTGGATGGATGGATGGATGGATAACATCCCCCTTTGGCCCCACTATCATATCTTGGGTGTTAATAGTGATGATATGCCCGATGGTTATTTTTCACATATATGTGTGTAGATGTCTCTATATTCTTGTTGTTGTTCCACACACATATATTTTCGGTATATATTCTTATCTTCCACTATAGGTATAAATTATATTGCTTGTGATGGATTGACGATCCTTACTCGGTGTATGTTCTATAATAGATGAGGTATAATAAATCATGGTTGATTTATGTTTTGAAGGATATGGAGGTTCTTGGAAACTGCCTGGTAACATTTGGTTTTAGGTATGTGGTGGTGGAGTGTTCCATGATATGATGGTTGTGGTGCTTCACCTAGGTGTCTTTGTGATAAACATTTTTTAGAGATATGCACAGGATGTGAAACATGGGGAAAAGTGGAAACTTGTGGTGATGTGGTAGTTGGTTATAATTGATAGTATTTATTATACTATATATTCTTGTATTTGAGATGTGGTGAGTGTATCCATGGTGTGTTTAGGAACCTAGTATACATATATATGTGATGATTTGGTTTCACTTGCCTTTAACTGTGATTTATCAAGCTGTTGCTACATTTTAATTAGAGGCTCATTGGGGGATCCTACTGAGTATACTCTTATACTCAACATTCGTTATATAAACTATATTTTTGATCTATTGTATTAGGTTTGAGGTCATGTTGGTCACTACTTACTTGAGTTTTTTAGGTGCTGTTTAGGCATCATGGTCATTGTGGTTTTAATTTCTATTGGTACAAGATGTTTCATTTTCAGTTGTTGTGGTATTTAAATGACATTACATATATGTAATTGGGTTTCCATTACATTTAATTCTTGGGAAGGTGTCGGTTTTGGTCTGTTTTAACTCTCTCTTCAGTATGTGTTCTCTAAGAGGGTAATGTCTATCATTTGAATGTTTTTATACCCATGGTGATAGTCTAAAACCTATTGAATACTAGAGGTGGGACTAGGGGTCTTTATATCTCTTCTCACATTGTCAACCGTGGAGGGGAACACTTTGTGGGGATGGGGTCATAAAATTTCATTCAATGGGAATATCAATGGTACATAAATTGTGTTAGAATCATAAACATGACCAATGAAGCATGATATAACATGATAACATAAATGAAACAATTGGAATTTTGAAAAAACTTAAAAATTTTATTATAAACATAGGTTAAGGATAAATTAGAAGAAATCATGATTGAAAAATTCCCAAAATGTAATTTGGTTCACTCCATGCCCAAACATGGCACATCATGAAGAAAACAATTACCCAATGTGTTGGAGTTCTATATAATTATAGGCACACCCATCACATTCATGTCATTCTCATGCTTAAGTGTCCCACGTATATCATAGAACATAGATTCATTCATTATAATATTTTATTTCATGATCAAGGAGTTTTTAATATATACAATTATCTCCCATTAGAATAATGTGGATGTTTATAAATGCGTACACCCGTGACACGAAATGGGTATGGTATTCACTAAAAAATATTTTTAGCTTGGAACATCATGGTAAAATTTTAGTAGCAAAATGATGTCACCTAAAAATTCTTAAAAAGGGTTAATGTGTGAATGAACGGTATCGAATAATTTTTATATAAAATTGGCTAAAAATTGACATGGAAAATTATATACAAATAATAGTAATTTTAAACAGAAGGTAGAAGATAAAAAATAATCATTAATAAAAATGAAATGATCCCTTTATGGGTTGACTTCAAATTCATGGGAAGAGCATTTTTAGAGATTGGGGGAACCTTATGAGGACTATAGAGAGGTAATGTCATTGTAAGGATGTGTTCTGATGATTTTTGGGGACGATAAATTGTTTCTTTGGTGGGTTTACGTACTAAATGATTGGGGAAATCTTGATCATATCTCAAACATACTTTTTGGACAATATATAATAAAATAACCAAAACCATAGACATTCTCATCGTTTTTTATAATTTTATATGTAAAAGATGATGATTATTTTTTATTTGTTAATTATACATGATGAAATTATAAAAATAATACCCTTGCTCATGTATAACTGATTCATACTGACAAGGAAATGATTTTTAGACCACAAAAAATAATAATAAATTTTCAGGACTCATAAAGGCCTTATTAAATTAATCAAATAAACATAAATTTAAATTATTTTAAATGGAAAATATATATTTAGTCATTAATACCATTTATTGTATTTATTATATAAATTTTGGGTCACAACTATGTCATAATACACATCGTATGTTTATATAGAATTTATTTTTTACCTAAAATTAAACTATCTTAGAAAATTAGAGAAAAACACACCATTGGATAGTTCGAATGATATAATTAACAAATAATATTCATTTTATCTATGTTATTTTATAAATATGTTTATATTCATTTTTAAATTAAAAATCACATTGATAGAGAAATGTTGGTTTTTTAAAAAATATATCTTCAAAACCTTATAGAAATTACATGTGACTTCAAAAAAATTAAATGATAATATATATTTGATAAAAAATATTGAATAAAAATATTTTATTAAAAATTTTATTATTTCAAAAATCCATTAATTCAAAAAAAAAATACTTAAATGAATTTTTATATTACTTAAAAATTCTATTTGTGTTATATTGTATCAAAATAAAAATCATTTATTATGTAAAAATAATTGGATGAAAATATATTAATTATTCTATAAAAAATAATACACATACTTATATTTATAGGGAATTAATACAAATACTTACAATAAACCTCACAATTCTCTAAAATAATGTTATGCGATAGTGAGACTCTTATGTTGGGGTTCGACATACATGATTTGTGCCATGATATCAACTAGCATGATCCTTTCTTGTATGTGGTCTCACTCATTATGTAGTTGTTGGATATTATTTTGGTCTAATTCCTGGGTATTGTCCAGTAATATTATCTCTCTTGGAAGCTCCAATAAATGAGCCTCATATGGAATGATCCTACGGGTTAAGGCCATCAATTCGTTTATATTTATCAATTGGATTTCATAATGCCCAATATTTACAATAATCATGTGATCATTAATTAATTTCTATAGTATAAATGTTAAAGATGAATAATAGTTATTTAAATTTTACAAAAAAAATAATAAAACAAAAGAAATTCTTGTGTTATATATTACCATATTACAAAATAATTAATTTAATTAAATTGTAATAAAACGTTCATTTAGAATAGTTTGGGTCGTCACAATATTCCCCCATTGAAAATTTTTCAGATGAAATTTTCATTTCCCACACTATAAAATATGAGGCTAACTCTGATTCAACACCTTCTCCCGTTCCAATGTAACTTTGTTAATCTCATGGTGTCCCCTATCATTTTGGGAAGGTTAATTTTATTATTTCATAAAAATTTAACACTACGATCATAGATTTTTTTATATGATCTTCATTGGAACTATCATTCTACAATGGAACCTCCTTTGCATTTATTATATGTGATGTGTCTGGAATATAATTGATTAAGAGGAATACATGGAATACATCATTAAATTGAGATATGGTATGTGTGAGTTCTATTAGATAGGTCATTGCTTTTATGTGATAAAGGATATCAAAGGGGTCTATGTAACTTAGACTATGCTATCACTTCTTCCAAAATCTCATGATATTCTTCAATTATGATATGTCTAAGAATACCATGTATCCAACATAAAACTCTTGGTCTTGTTGATAATTTTCAATATAACTATTTAATAGACTTTGAGGATCCTTTATGTCCTACTAAACATCCTTAACCATTTACACAATTTCCACAACCATTTTATGACCAACCAATTTTCATTCCACAACTCCATCCCCACATGCAAGTGTTTTGAACAACATCCCATAAAACTCTTTATAGGGATCCATTTGGATTCTTGAGGGGAAAATATTATTGTATGATATATATAATATAGAAAGGTGTGGATCCCATCCTCTTATGAAGTCAATTGTGTATGTTCTCAATATTTCATCAAGTGTCAAGATTGTCTGCTCAGATTGGCCATTAGTTTTAGGTAGAAAATCCATTATGAAGTTCAACACTACATTAAGCTAATTTTGGAGACTCTTCCAAAACATAGAGGAAAATCATGGATCGTGATCAAATATGATCAATAGTGGTGTTCTAGGATTATTACTACTTATCTAATGTATATCATTTCATGTTTATTTATTGAGATATAACCTTTAATCACAATTAAATGTGTAATAAATTTGAGATGATTCATAACAAAAGATATAGAATTATTCCATATTGATTTATTTTAATGACTAATGAAAAATTACTTGGTGATATTTTCAAATTTCCATGTAGGTATGTGTAATGGTTCCATCACCCCCTTTTATTTTTACATATATGATTTCACTTGTTGATATAAAATACATATTGATTTATATTATGTGATTTCCTTATACATAATTTTCCACCAATATTTTTTAGAGATCTAAATTTAACTTTTGGATTTCATTGTTGATGGAGGTGGTTCCAATAATAGTTTCTTTAACTCGCGATTTGATTGTACTCAATGTCTTGACCCAAATATCACAACTCCTTAATCCTTAAAATTTAAATCCAAGGATTTCCATTATCATATAGTGTCCACTTTCATCTAAATTACCACATAATCCCATTTATAAACCTTTAACCTCTCCAATAGGGACAGATGAAAAATCAGTTATGAATTAATTGATTAGGTTTCACCCATTTGATTCACATTTCCTTCATTTTATAATCTAATAAGATTGGATCCATCTCAATTCTATCCCAGAAAAAAAAATCAATGGATCATTAGTATCTAGAGAATCTACAACATTATTATCTTAAATATGATGGTAGTGGATTGATCTATCATAGTTCTCCATCTGCTCTAACCATCTTCATTGGCACATATTGAACTATTTCTCTGTGAATATATACATGAGGAATTTTTTGTTGGTTTATATTTTACACCTCTACCCAAAAATATATTGTCTTTATATTTTCAAAGATAGTATCACTGTATCCAACAATATATCATGATCTTGGAAGATCCTTTTATGAACATTCAACTTCTTTGAAGTATAGGCTATGAATTTTTCATTAATCATTAACACACAACCAAATATATTAATTTAAGTGTCACTAAATACTATAAATTTTATACACTTTTTGGTATTTTGAGCATAATTATTGTGATAATACCCCTTCTATGTTCCCAAAATATATTATCAAACACATAATTCTTGGAAAACATGGCACCCTTTAGAGTTATCTTAGTTATTGTGTTTGAAAATTGCGAGAAATTTCTCACAAATAGAAGTTAATACCACATTAATTCATGATAACTATAGATATCTATCATATATGTTAGACTGAACCACATTTTAATTACATCTCTATTTCAAAGGACCATAGATATGCCATTTATTTTCATGATATGAACCAATAATGAGACTTCCTTCAAACAGAACTCACATTTCTAATAAATGGATTAAATATTTCCCTTTAATAAGGCCTTCAACATCTTACTCAAATGCTTCACATACTCCTTGAATTTTCATTATTTTATAATATTATCAGTAAATACTACCAAATATTTGTGAAGGTAATATCTAATTAATTTAATCATCTTGTCCATAAATACTTCTAGAATATTTTATATTCTGAATTGAATTACTATGAACTCAAAGTGAACTTATCTTGTATGAAAAGTATTTACGGGGAAATCCCCCGACTCCACCCTAAAATGGTAAAGTCATTAACATAGATCCACCTTTATGAATATTTATCTTTCAAATAATAGATCTAACAAGTCCTCAATCCATGTAAGAGGATTCTTGTTAATTATCATGATCTTTTTTATCTCATGATAATCAATAGAAAGGATCAATGACCCGTCCCACTTCTTGATGAAGAGGATTAGTGCACCCCATAGTCAAGAACATGGTGGTATGAAACCATTATCATGATTCTCCTATATTAGTTTCTTCTACTATTCCTGTTCCATAATATCTATTCTATATGAAAACATGGATAATGGTTACACCCCATGTATAAGTGTGATAGAATAATCATCCACTCAACTTTGAAGAAGATAAGTAAATTCCTCTAGAAACACATGAGTGTACTCCCTCATAATTGGCATGTCTTAAAGGGTTATACGTTCTTAATAATCAATCATATTATCTAGATAATCATGCTCATATGGAAGATATATCCATGCCTAAGACGAGGATTAATATAGATTCATGATCTTCCATACATTTGTAAAAAATAAAAGGTTGATTTGTGATACCAAGAGTGATTTTATTCTTTTGGTATGTTATTATGGATGTAAATAAGGAAATACCATATGAAACTATAATTGCAACAAATTCCACTAAATGGAGTGTGGAATGGTTCACTGGTAATTTCATACCACAATCAATATTAGTGGAGGAGTTATATACTTGAGATGCTATAATTTCCCCATTTTATGTGTTCATCGATAGATCCACATCATTTCATTGTGGTAGAGTTTGAAGAGATCTAATAAAATTTCCTGATATGAATGATTTCATAGAACCAAAATTAAAATGTATGTTATCTATTACGGAATGAATAACTTGCATACTTCTCACCACTTCATTGTACGGATTCTACTCCATGGTTGAGATGGTAGAAGATCATCCTTTTTTCCATGGAGTTAGATGGTTGTGATTGAAAACCCATAGATTAGTTAATTGGTTTTCAACATTAAATGGTTCCTTTTAGATGAAACAATGAACAATCCCTGAAGGGTTGACCAGATCATTCATCACCTACAAAACATTATTCATCTTCTACTATTAGTAATAACTCTCTAAGTGTCCTTCCTTCCGACACCCCCTAGGAAATTTCCTAGTTTCTTATTTCTGCACCTTTGATAAGTGGGATGTTTAAATTTCATAGAACCATTATATTTCTCCATCATAACCAAATAATTAAAATACACATTCCACTTCATAACAATATGATACCCTTGAGATTTTATAATCAATATTTCTATATTTAGGGAACATAATTCAATTTCCACATTGCTATAAATGTCTCAGATCACCATGGATTGTCATAAACTAGGTTTTACACACCAAAGAAGTGGTCCACCTTTTATTCAGTTGTAATGATAAATCCAAATATATATTGAGAAATTATTTGGATGTTTTCCTCAAACACCATGATATATTCATTTTATTTTTTATGTAGCTAAATTTAATCCATTTACATTTTATATAAGAGTGTTCAAGTAATATATTTATCAAAAACATTTTCAACAATTCCATTCCCCTCATTTAACTAATATATTCCTCCGGCTTCATATTTTTGATCAATATAAGCTGCTGCTCAGCTTCAACACCCATATGATAAATATTTGGTAGAACATTTTCTTGCTCGGATTATTTATAGATGGATAAGATCTTCTCAATATAGTTGATCCACTTTTACGTGATAAATGTATTAGGAAATACATTTAATGTTATAGGCCTTTCTCACATAAAGGTATCAATCACATCTTGTTCTCTCATCTGGAGATTTATATGTTCATATTTATCAAGGATTTTATTTAGAAATTGATTCAGCTAAGAGTGAATCATCATAATATTCTTAATTCATTCTCCCATAAATTTGGGCATCCTGTTGGGGAAATATCACATTTCATAAGGCACTGATTGTTTACCTAATTCCTTATAGTTCTAGTAACCTGATTGAATAAAAAGAAAAATAATGTTGAGTATTTTTCAACAATTAAACACATAATGGAGGGAATATAATTTATTTAAATTGATAACTTATTTAATACATTTATTTCTTAACTTATGAATTTCTAGGATTCAAACTATGATCTCCATGATCTATTTCGAAACATATATTGTTATGGGATTTCGTTTGTTCCCAAAAGAATGTCTTATAATGGGACTATATATTTAAATATTTATATCCACTTGGAGTTTCAAACAAAGTGTGTATTAATGCTTCTTATCATGAATGAGTTTCTAGAAGAGTATAGGTTAACATGGTATTTTAGGGTTTTACCACTATGTACATATTTCCATGAGCCACATCCACTTATATCTAGATTGGGATGTATTTTCTAGAAGTACCAATTATGAAATACCTAAATTTTTATTATTTTTTATACATAGTCTTATCACTATGGATTTATCTTGACTTTTCTAAAACAGAACCCAAAATAACTAACCATTTTCTTTTATATCAACTTTGGCAATTGTTCCCTTTATTTCTCTTTAATTCATGATTTATTACATAATATTACACATAATAAAACCTGGGAGATCATGAATTGAAGATTATTTTGGAATTAGGTACATTAAATAATAACTTAAAATATGAAATACATTTTATTTATTAAAAAATTATATATCAAGCTCATGAATAAAACTACATGGGATAACCTGGCGAAATACATAAGAAATGGGTCAGCTAAAAATCCTTATAAGGTAAAAATGCATGGAATTTCATGGGGAAATTAATAAAATCAAGACAATATTAATATAAATGTGACATATAATGGATTATACTCATAATGAAAAACATGTAATCAAGATATAACACAATAACATTATAGTGACATGGGAAATGTTGCAAAAACATCAAACATCACATCGTAAACATAGGTCAAAGCTAACTGCCAAAAGATAATGATGGAAAAAGTCCTATAATGGAATCTAGATAACTACCTACCCCAAAAACACATCATATGGGACTATGAATTACCAAATGCATTGCAGTTGTATACAATTCTATGCACACCTACCACTTTTATTTCATTCTCCTACTTAAGTGTACCACATAGATCATACAACATGGATTCATTCATCATTGATTTTTTTCATGATCTAGGAATATAGAATACATACATGTATTTCCCATGTAAAAAAAATTATAATCTTATAAATGTGATAACCCTTGATAAGAAATGGTATTGGTATTCACTATACATTTGTTTTGGAATGGAACATCATGGTGAAGTTTTTGCAGCATAATGACACCACTTAAAAATTAATTATATGTTTTAATGAGAGGGGAACTAATATCTAAATATTTTGAAATAAAATATACATTAATATGTACATGTAAATAATTATACCAATATAAATAATTATAAAAGGAAGTAATAATATAATAAATAACCATTGATAAAGCTAACAATGAGAGGACACCTTCCTTGAGAATGTGACATCAAATGCATCATATGTGTTTCATAAGAACTTGGGCTAAACCATGGAGGACATTAAATAAGGGATTGTAGAGTATTTAATAGGTCTAAGGATTTTTAATAAAGATAAAAAAGTTCTTGAGTGGGATTTTAAAGAAAATGATAGCAGCATTATCTACAATTTCTCCAACACAGGTTTTGGACACTATATAATAAAATAACCATTACCACAAACCATCCAAAGGTTTATTCACATGGATTCTATAAAAGGGGAGTGGTCTTCAATATATTATATGTATAGGGGTTTAAAATAATATAATAATACCCTTTTTGATGTGGATGTTAATAATACTCTTAAATGAAATGATTTTAAAAACCTAAAATATATTACGTGTTTTGGAGGACTCATAAATGATTTTTAAAATTATTAAAACAAAAATAAACTACATCATTTGAATGGAAAAAATATATTTGGCCACATATTTTATTTATAGTATTTATTATATCACTTTTTGGTCATTATGATTTCATAATACACACTTTATATTTAAATTATATTTAACTTTTACCTGAAAATTTGGCTCTCCTGTAAAATTCTAAAAAATTAACTATTTGATAATTACACCATTGAGATGAAAAAAATAATATATATTTTTTCTAAATATTTTTATTTTCACATTTAAAATAATGTACGACATTTATTGGGAAATAATTTTTTTATAATAATAGTTTTTGAATTGTGATAAAAATTAAAATTTTCTTCATAAAAATTATATGTTAATTTATATTTGATAAATATTTTTTAATATTATTGATTTTTAATATTTCATTTTCTAAAATATAAATAAATTCATCAAAATATATTTATTAATTGAATTGGAATATTACAGAAAATTATTTTTTGTTGTTTAGTTATGTGAAAATAATATTTATTTATAATGTAAAAAGAATATGATGTGAATATATTAATTATTCTATAAAAAATAATATACATACTCCTAATTCTGGGGTATTTATAAATAACTTTTTAATGCATCATAAAATTCCCTAAGACTATTGTGTGACACAGTGAGACTTTCATGGGGTTGTTTGGAGTACAAGGTTTGGGTTGTGATCAAAAAGATCTTAAACTTCTCCCATTAATAGTTTCACTCATGCATTTGTTGTTGGATGTAAGCTTGGGATTGGTATAGGAAGTAGCCCAATGATGTTATCTCCCTCAGAAGCTATGATAAATTGAAATTATAGGGTACAATCCTACTGTTTGAGGTCATCACATCCTTTGTCCGTGTCAATTACATTTGGTGGAATCGTATATTCGTACTAGTCATGTGATCACGGTTCAATTACTATATTATCAATGGTAATGATGCTTAAAAATCATTTTAATATCATTGGTTATGTTAAAAAGAATCATTTCATGTGTTTTCTATAACCATATTACATAATAAGACATTTAGTTTAATCATAATGGAAATTTAGTTTATAAAATTTCAATGAGAGATAGTACTTTATGAACATTTTATACTAAATTAATAATTATAAATTTTTAAATGATCTCACTGATCATATAATTGAATAATTATAATAATTTTATGATTTATTCTCAAAAAGTACAAAATATTTGAAATTGAATTTATTTCTTGAATAAAAACATCACCAACTATGATGAATTTTTAATGATTATAGTCTATAAAAGTGAAAAACCAAAAATATGACATTTTCATGATATGAAAGTTGGATATTTTTAATTTAATGTGTTGATAAAAACTATTATCCAACCACCATATTTTCTTTCTACTAGTACTTAACCACATTTTATAAAAATATAATAGTTTGGTTATATGTAACACCCCATAATTTAAAAATATATTTTATTTTAATAAATAAATGTATTTGATAGATTAAGAATAATGAGATCATAAAAATGTAGAAATAAATTTAATTAATTATATATTGAATCATATTATATGGTTTTCAAATTATATTTAATTTTATAATATAATTTTCAATTAACTTAGGCAATTCTGTTGTTCATTAATGTTTATTTGAAAACAATTTTATTTTGAGAAATATTTTATATCACAAATGATTCAAATAAAATTTATGTAGAGATGTAATCATATTAAAAGTATTTTTTACGAATCATAAAAATAAAATCATTATTTATCATTTTTATAGAAAATAAAATAAAAAATATTGATTGTAAAAAAGATGCTTTTATAAAAATTACATTTTCCGGAATAATTTATTTTTATATCAATAATGGAAAATAAACCCTAATAATGAAATATTTTAATGAATTTTAGATAAATTAATACAATTATTTAACATTCGTTATATTTTTATAGTAAATAATGATTTGTATTTAATTAAATAATATTCATAAAATTATTCTTTAAAATATTTTTATTTTTGTTCTATTATTTTAAAATTATCACTTATAATTTTTAGAAAATGTATTTAAATAATGATATCATTATTTTGAATCATAATGTCCAACTTATTAAATGTGTAAAATTTTATTTTTTGGTTATAATGAATAGTAAAAATGGTATAAATATTTCACTATGGTAATGTTTTTAACGATTAAATGGGGATTAAACTAAATTGATAATGGTGGTAATAGCCAATAAATATGTCCAAATATAGTCGGTTAAATTTATTTTGATGCAGCCAAATATTATATGGGAATTTTGGTTTCTATTGTTCAACATTAAAAATAATATGAATTTATTATATTTTTATATTTTATGTATTTATAAGAGTGCCACTCAACTCACATATAAAATGAAATCTCTACTCATCACTTATTAGGACACATTGAGCCCTATAGTTATGACTATAACATCCCAATAATCATAGTAACATCCATTCCCATATCCTTGAGCTTCCATTATTTTAAAAGACTAATCATTGATGACTTTGTTTGAGTTCAAAGGAGGTCATACATGACCTGATAAAATCAGTATCATTTTTATAATGAAATATTTATATGTTAATGTTATAAAAATTTTCTACATCATTTCAAAATTTTGATAAATCATAATGTTGCTCCAACATCCATGTGAATAATAACCCTTCTGAAGAGATATGATATTTATCATGCCCTCCATACATAGATGTTCATATAGATGAATTTAAAGAATATAAAATAGTTTTTATTATTATAAATGGATTAATTTGTAATTACCATTTTTTAATTCCATTATTTGAAAAATAAAAACATTACACATTCATACATACAATGTGCTCCAGTTTATTTTTATCAATTCATTTTATGTATTGTAATAAAATTGTATATAATCAATAAATATTATACTTATAACATGACTATAATTTTATAGATTATTAAAACAAAAAAATGTGCAGGAAGAAGAGATGTTGAACTAAATCCTACATGTAAAACAAAAAAAAAGTTCACCCAAATACTTATTTTAATGAAGGATTATTAATAAATGGGTAATGTGAACTATAAGGGGAAGGTATATTATATTATAAGAACTAATATGGTTTTTTAAAAAATTTATAATAACTCTAAATTCTTTATATGTGAACAAAATAGATCATTAGATGAATTTCATGACATTAACTAAGGGTATATATTATAATCCAATTTATGTAAAAGCTTATCTATGCTAAATTAATATTGATGGAATCTATGTGATATATTTTTGGTTAAACCCCATATATTTTAATATTTTCTTATTATTTATTTAAATACATTTTGCTATCATAATTTTTCTCTATATTTTTTTAAAAAAATATTTGGAATTTTTATTAATTATTTCCTCTTTCCCTATATAAATTAACCACTTGTGTCCCTGTTCATTATAAAATAATGTTGAATATTCAATTACTTGATAAATTTTTTATTTTAATGAATTGTAAATCATAATTCACTTGATTTCTAATTTTTTAAAATGATTATTATTTTTATGTTCTAAAAGATGTACTTTGTTGTTTTTACGAAATAGTTTAAATGAATTATTCATTGAAATATTTGAAAATTAATGGATTTATCATCCATCAAGGCCGTTTATTCATTGAATATTATATTACATATTTACATGTTTATTCACAAATAAAAAATTCTCATTATTTTATATATTTTTATTTAAAATATTACCATTTTAAAATTATGGTTTTCTCATGTTTTTAATGAAGGGTAAGAATATTAATTTAAGGTTATGTTTCAAATATGTCAGTATACATTGAGGTTTCTTATGATTAAATTGGGATATGATCTAATGATACCATCCATGTTCTTTATTTAGTGGACATATGATTATGTAATGACTAATTTTTTAAGAATCTAATTTCATTTCAATATATTAATCTAGGATGGATTATTGAATATTTTTATATTCTTATATAACAAATATATACGGTTTTCATTAAGTTAGTTGTGAGCTCCTAATTATATTTCATGATAATGAATTGTGTAATGACTGATATCTCATCTGGGAATATGAATGTGGGTGATGAGAAAACCCATTCCTGGAAGGAAATGAAGTTTGTGAGTGAACATAATATATTAGGGGACATGTTCAACTAGGTGATACTAGAAAAGGTTGTGAAACATATCCAATGAGTTTATTTTTAGTGCTTATTATTATTCCATAATTATAATGAAATTTCAATATTCTTATTATAGACTCACTTAGATTTTGAATTTTAAGGATGATTCCTCACTAATGGGAAACATATCAATTGAAATTTTAAATCATTAAGTGAAGGTTCGTTTATTATGATCTATAATTGATTGGGTTTTAGCCTCAAAAATTATGATAATACTCTAATATTTTAATCATATGAATCCATATAATCTTTAATTGATATCTCACATGATTACAAATATTTGGAATCTAAGCTCACACATTATTATACCTTCAATTTGATAGGATTGGATGAAATATATTATGTATGAAATATATATGAAGAGTAGTAAGAGAATTTTTTTTTGAGTTTTCTAATATAAATCATGAAATAAGTTAATTATAAATCTAGTATTGAATTAAACTATACCATTATGGTTATATAGAATATTATATTATGGAATCTATTAAATATTTACATAGAATGATGCAATATTTATTTATGCAATAATTTGGTCACCTCGGTTTCAACCAGAGTATGGTTTTATTATATTTTGGAGATATTTTATGTATATTGTAAATATTGAAAATAAGAAACACAATTATGAGCAATAATTGATATTGGTTGAACCTAAAATGAACATATGTCTTTAACAAGGTGTCCTAATTTCTAAAATAATAAGAATTATTTTCCCTTTTATATAAATGAAAAATTATAATTTTGTATCATTATAATTATAGTATGTCTTTTGGAATAATATAATTATTAGAACTATGATAAATAATTAAAGAAATAAATGTGTTAGGAACATTAATTATTTCACTCTTCAGAAATGAAAAAAGATGGAAGTGTAATGAACATCATTATTCTACACTCACAGAACTCTTTAAATCCATAAATAATGTTGAGATTCCAAAAATGAAACAAATGTAACAAAGCACCATTGAGTCCTTAATGAGGCTACATATACAATATTATAAGGTTTTCATTTATCCACCACAATCCATGAATTAGATTAAGACTAATGAAATGATATTTTCTCTCTGTAGTGGTCAGAGAAACATTAATTTTTCATGGTGATGTAACTTTTTGATAATCATGCATAAAAATTATGGAATCAAATTAGGAATTAATGGAATGATTATGAAATTGATTCCAGGAATTGAGATGAGTGTAAGTTGGTATTTTTTAGTATGTATATTACCTACACTATTGTCATGAAAATTTAAATAGAATTCATTAATGTTAATAAGGAGAAAGATGATCCTCTTGGTTCCTAAGAGAAATCTATTGCAGGACATGTGAGATATACCTAAGGGTTTCAATAATTTAATAAGATACACAATTATAATATTAATAATGGATCCATTTGTCAATGTTCATCACCATAGAGTGAGATAACACTTTCTATTAATATGAAAGATGGTTCACTATATCTTTTCAATGATTATCAAGAACATATAAATAATAAAATAAATAAAAATTACCTTCAACCATAAATTGATGATTTTTTGAATTAAGTTTTAATAGATCAGTACATTTCAATTATTGGCCTCCAAAATGGATATAATTTGTTGAGGGTAAAAATCAATAAATATCAAGGAGATCCTTTCATATGAATAATAAAAAATATTAATGTATAGTGATTCCTTTTGGATGTACCAATTCCTCAATTATCTCCATATATCCAATGAATATCGTCATTAGAGATTACCATGATTAGTTTTTTGTAACCTCTATATTTTATATTCTTATATATTCCAAGTCCTAGTAAGATCCTGAAGATCACTTGATGATTAACTGTAATTCCTTTAGGAATTGAGAGGTTGAATGAAATATTTTGAAAATTTGAATTTTGGAAATAAAATGTGGCATTCATGTGTCATGTCATCACAAGTTCAGTGATATTTATGGGCCATTTAAATAGATTAGTCATCCAAAAATGTCTCTTACTAACCGTGATGACAAAAATCTATTTTTTTTGTTTCATTAGAGACTACTAATTATTTTTGAGATATTCTAATTTAATTTACAATAAAATAACTAAATTCACATGGAATGGAGTCATGTTTCTTTTCAATGATGGTTGTGATGATAAATTCAATGATCTAAATAGAACATTGATTATTACACTTATGATCATACTACTATGCCATAGTAATGGGTGACCGATTTATAGGGTTTTATTAAATATTGTAATGGTATTTTTTCACATATATAGTGAAATTGTAGTATATTAGGACTCATAAAAATTAATGGTGGATGTAAAAAATGACCCAACTAATGATCTAGAACATGTAGTGGTAAATCATTCAATTATGATATAGAGGTATTTTAGTTACACTGAAAGGTGTAAAATATATATCATTCATCAAATAATTAGTCATATATTAATTTAGGAAGAATGTAATATTTTCAAAATAATATAGTTGGAACTAATTAAATATTTTAACTGACCAATACATTACCACCATATGATGGCGGGCATGGTGGATGATGGTTTAACAAGGAGGGAACATGCTATTTTATCCTGTATAAGTATAGAAAGGGATATAGTACTTATATATTTATAGAGGATGAATATTTAATTCATGATATATGGGGATAGATATTTTATTTCATATAAAAATGATCATTGATATATTGATTTAAATATTACGGATTCACATAAGGAATATGAGTTCTAAAAATGAATCAATATAATGTTCATTAGTTCACTCATTAAAGTGATTGAATAATAATGTTCATGAATAGACTATCTGTCTTATAAATAAAAAAATTATCTATTTGGTAGAGAAATATTATATTTCATCAATTTATACATGTCCTAGAATTATGATAATGTATTTAGAGAAAAAAGAATATTTCTAAATGGAATTTTTAAAAAGAGATATTACAAAGTATATATCTTATTACTTTGTATGCCATCATTTTAAGGTACGTATATATATGTCTAAGATTATACTATTACTATTACCCCTATATTAGTGGATAGATGAAAACATTATGATAGATTCAATCATAGTACACCTAAAGACATTTAAAGGGAATATTTCAATTTATGTTATGTCATTTTCCTTATGATGTTCAGCCATTACAATACAATAATGGAAGATTCCATCTTGAATGGGTTACTAGGTTATACTTAAAGAAATTGGTAAGGTTTCAATGAGTATCATATTCAGTCCTATTTGGTCAATATTTTTGTTTTACCATAATGTAATGAATAATTCTTATGCTTGTTTTCTATATAGTGTTTAAAATTATCATTATATGTCATCCCCAAATAGATGGTCTTTCTGAGAGAACCATTAAAGCCCTATATTATATTCAGATATTTTTGAAAAACGATTTAAAAATAGTTTTGGATAGAAACCTTTATTTGGTCCAATTTTCATAAAGTAATAACATTCCATTGATCATTCAGATGGATCCTTATAAATCTCTATTTTTAAATATGTTCATATCTCTAACATGCTATGACGTTTTCAAGGAATGTTAATTTTTTTGACGTGAGCTTGCTGAAACAATGGAATATAAGGTTAAATATATTTAGGAACAAATGGGTGTTTCCTATAGTCAATAAAATGTTGTACTAAAAATAGTCAGTAATATTTAAATGATCAGAGTGACATAATTTCAATGGATAAAATTATTAAATTGGGGGGGGGGGGGGGTTGAATGTGACACCTTAATATTTTTGATTATATATCTCATTTATAAGTAAATTTATTCAATATATTTTGATGAACAAAACCCTTAAATTATATTAATTATTAACATATAGTATAAAACGAATGGTATTATATTGTATTTAATTGTATTAATTTTTGAGAATAATTTATAATTCACTTAGGAAATAAAATTGACCCCAAAGGGTAGTTTTAATTTATTTTTTTGAGTATAATTTATGTCATATATGTTCTACAAAAAATTTTAATCATTGTAATGAACATATAAACATCTATTTTTTAGGAATGTAGAAAATGTTTTTATATGTCATCAAAAGGTTAGAAATACAAATATAAAAAAATCATAGTAAACATATATGTTTTTAAAGAGAGTAATTTTTGGCATTTATTGTGTTTTTACAATAAAAATATATATTAATAATTAATAATTAATAATTTATATTAATTTTTTAGATAATATATTCAAATTACATTTAATTAATATAATAATTTTTTCTTGGAATAGATTTTGATTAAATTCAGTTCATTGTTAAAATGAAATTATTATAATTTCTATTTCATAATTTATTAATTATTATTTTAAAAAGAATTTCATCAAATTATAGAAATTGAGTTTTATAATATTGATTCCACATTTCAAACCATCTTGTAAAAAATTTTAATAGGAAACATTAATTATTTTTTATAATTAATAATATCCATGTGAAAGAATTATCATTGGGGTTAATATTCAAAGGGGTAATGAATTCTTAAACTAATGTGACAAGGGCCCAAAATAATCTAATATTGTATCTAAATTCAATAGAATAATTGATTGTGACCCACTAGTAAGTGATATTTGAATTTTTTATTTCTTGTTTTGACTTGTACAAGTATATAAATTTATTATTTTTAATTATTCTTATTATTTACCAGAGTTCTTCCAATACTAAATATAATAGGCCACCTATAGTATTCCCTCGTTTACACATATTAAGCACACTAGTTCAACAATAAAATAAAAAAATATATTCTTAAATATACTCCAAAAAACATATATCTTATGTTATAATCAAAATTTAATATATATATCTTCTAAAGTTGGCATTTTTCTGCCAACGTGTCACCACTCCAATCTTCAATGACACTCCTACTGATTTCACTCATATTCTTTCCTCCATTCACAAACCCTCGTGCCTGATATTTTCATTCCTATGGGCTATAGTTTCTGACTACCTCCCATCACTAAACCTCTGTTTACGGTCTCCGCTACCACCTATAGAGTTTGGTCTTCGTACAGTATCCTTTGGCTCCCTGTCTCTGGAACTCCTAGATCACCATCTTCGTCTCCGCCTGCGTCTCTGCATACGTCTCTGCCTACGTATCCTCCTGCGTCTCCGCCTGTGCCTCTGCCTCCGTCTCCACCTTCATCTCTTCATGTGTTTCTACCTGCATCTCTAGCACTCTGCGTATCATCATCTTTGTCTCCCTCTCGGCATGCGTCTCTAGCACTCAGCATCTTGTCGTCTCTATCTCTATTCATAGCAATCCATAACCTTGACTTCAGAAATCCTTCACACCACCTCGGCTCCATATCTCTATTCATCTTCACCCCCTCTTTCTATTATCACCTTTAATTTATCGCTAAATACCTACTTTGTTCCAATATCTTCTCCTCTTTCAACCACCGAATATGACTCATGACAACCACTTCGCGAACCCCATTAACAACACCAACAACATATTTAGAAATCCTACATATCTACATTTATGCAACATGTATGCTATCCCAATACCATAAATATTTTAACCCTTCTACTTCATTTTGTTCGTAGATCTTTTTGAGACAGCTTCATTGGAGATATACCATAGTATGTCACCCATTCAACAACCACTATTCATTGTTTTCCTTCTAGTAACCCATAAATTCATCTGCATTTAATATTATCTAATGAAAACTAACAATTGTAATTCATTTTCTATTCCGTTATTCTTAACTAATTTATATTTACCCATGATTTGTTTTCAATCTATTTAATAATCTTCCTTTTTCATGCTTGGAGCAGAAGATTTATAGATTGTTGATTTTTTGGATGTTTTATGAGACTTATTATTATCAAATTTTTATTCAACACCCACTCATGGTTTACTATGCTGTTATCTACCATATTATACTATACTGCATATTTGGTATTTGTAGCTTTATACATACTCTATTCATTTATTCTAGTATAATATATGTGAACTTCATATTTACAATATTCATATCTGTAAAAGTGTATTTGTTTAGATGGAAATATTCTACATAGTGTTGGCTCCCTATCCACATTTTCTTTAAACATAAGGCTTTCATAACCATTGGATTCCAATTCTAGTACGTGTTCTAATTTTCCTGAGAAGTCATGTCTTCTGATATCTATAGATTAAAACTCTAATGATTTCCATTACATCTACATGATTTTATTATTTTCAACTCCTTGAGAACAACATAATCAGAAATAGATTATAAGGATTCAATCCCCATCGGCATGTAGAGAGTCGCGATTACAAAGAAGATATGCTCATGCAACAACGATAAGCATATTGTCTTCTCTGTATTCTCTTCACCTTCAACTGTACTCTTACATATCATTCCACCTATGTACATACTTGTGTCCTTTTCACCTTCTCAGGAACAACATCTATAGAAAACATCAACAAAACAAATCACCTTACTAAACCAGGAATGAAACAGAGAGGAACATGCATGCCATCATCATCTGTACCCATTGATGGTAACATTATTTATACATGTCCACCACATAAAGGTTTCCTTTCATTATGAAACTACAAAAATATATATATCTATGTCTATCATGTACCCTACTAACATGATAAATGTTTCCTTTTCTCAAATATTTACAGGATCCTTTACATTTGATAATTAAACCACAACTGAACCTGTGACAACGTTTATCAACAAACAAATTCGAAGATGAATCCCCCTGTCACCATTATCTATAAACAGTAAATATCTATTCGTATTATCGTACAAAGTACATTAACTTAGTAATGACATATGACATTATCTAACTCAAATATAACTTCTTTTAATTTTATAGTCTATGAAGATTGTTCTAATATTTCAACATTGACGACCGGATCAAGCAAGACAAGACACTGAATGGATAGCTTCACATGAGACAACATTCTATTATATGAGCATCCTCTCCTTAAAAATAATAATAAGTAACATTAAACTTATTATCTCATTATTTCTTGAAACACATATCCTCATAATCTATACTGTTTGAAGGTCTTACAAATAATGTTCGTACTACTATAGCTTCAAGAGTTTCCTCCTCATCACAGTAAGCTATAACAGTACTCATTTTCCTTTTAGTGTCTCTATTTTCTATATAACATCACATGTATTTCCGTTGTACAATCAACTGTTCTACTTGTACAAACTCTACAAACAACCTTTCATCTTCTTCGACAGGTACATCATATATTCTCATTAGATTATTGTCATTATGGTGTCAATATAACTATGAATATATGAATATTTTTCTTTTCCACTACATTTTACACCGTCTCTAGTCCCTAATCAGCTAGTATCACACTTTTATTGATTGAACATACAGAATATAAATATTATAATGTTTAAACCATTATTATAACACACTGTAATATATCAACATATATTATAACCTGATTATGATTTTTAAACTGATGGTCTAAAACGTGTTCTAAAAGCTCAGACATTATACTATCTGATGTTATTTTTACAGTTATATCTAGACGATGTTCTTAACATGCACATTACATTCACTTCATGATGTTTGATCATTTTCTTAAGATGTGTGTTCAACACACAAATAATTTTTAATCAATTAAATTATCATAAATATTATTCCTATTAAATAATATAGAAGAAAAATATACATAAAAACATTTACAATGTTCAGTTTCGAATTCACTCTATTTGATGACATTATTCAGAAAAAAGTTCCAAATAATGTTCGTACTACTACAGCTTCAAGAATTTCCTCCTCATCATAGTAATCCATATAAGTACTCATTTTCTTTTTAGTATCTACCTTTTCTATATTACATCATATGTGTGTTCGTTTTACAATCAATAGTTCAACTTGTACAACCACTACTAACAAACTTTCGTCTTTTGAAATAGGTAAATCATATATTCTCATTGGATTATTGTCATTAAGGTGTCAATATAACTATGAATATATGAATATTTTTCTGTTCCATTATTTTTTACACCGTCTCTCGACCCCGATCAGCCAGTATCACATTTTTATTAATTGAACATATAGTATATACATATTATAATGTATAACGATTATTATAATACACTATAATGTCTCAACATATATTATTACCCAATTAGGCATTTTAAACTGATGGTCTAAACCATGTCCTAAAAGATCACACGTTATACTGTCTAATGTTATTTTTACAATTATATCTAGATGATGTTCTTAACATACACATTACATTCACTTCATGATGTTTGATAATTTTTTTAAGATGTGTGTTCAAGACACAAATATTTTTTTGCCAATTAAATTCTCATAAATATTATTCCTATTAAATAGTATAGAAGGAAAGCATATAACGACACCTTTCCAATGTTTAGTTTTGAATTCACTCATTTTGATGAAATTATTTAGATAAAAGTTCCAGAACAACACTTAATAGGTACATTATCATTACAGCTATTTCCTTCTTCTGCTTTATTAAATAACATAATATGCACTATGTAGGTACATTTTTCTATTTATAAATAATATATTCTGCATGACCTTGGCACTTTTTCATGTTTATAAAATGCAAGATCTGCACAAATAAATAATATATTTTGTACAACTAATTACATATTATGAATTAATAAATAAAATATCTTGTATTACGTAGTTACATTTTCCTGTTCATAATTAACAAATTCTGCACTTATCGAGAACATATTATGTCCACTGAATAACATTTTCTGTATTAATAAATAGCATATTCTGCACTATTGTCATCTATGCTTTACACTGGTGCTTTGGGAAGAGGACAACCCTACCAATTCATATGTCCTATGCAATGTTGCGACATCAATTCTTATATCTTCTACTACATCATCGACATTGGTACATATTTATTTATCCCTTCTATAAATATTAGAGTCATTGAATTGTTCCACTATACAATACTCAGATGGAAGCAGTTCTTTGATGTGATTATAATTATGTATTTTTTCTTTAGCTTCAAATATACATTATTTGACTTTTATTTCTATTTCAGTTGTGAATTTTACTATCTCCATTCATCATTGCATGGTTCTGTTGAACACATGTTCTAGTTTCTATTGTACTCAAATATTTATATATCTTCTAATGTTGTCATAATTCTTCCAACGTGTCACCATGACACTCCTACTGATTTTACTCCCATTATTTCCTCCATTCACATCTGCTCACGCCCGCAATTTTTATTCCTGTGGGATTGGGTTTCTGACTACCTCCCATCAAGATACATCCATTTACCGTCTATACTACCACCAATAGAGATCGGTCTGCATACACTACCCTTTGGCTCCCTGTATCTGGAACTCCTAGATCATCATCACCGTCTCCGCCTGCGTCTCTGCATACATCTCCGCCTGCGTCTCTACCTGCGTCTCCGCCAGAATCTCCGCCTGTGTCTCCACCTGTGTCTCCAACACTCAGCATATCATCATCTCTGTCTCCCTCTAGGAATGTATCTCTGACCCTAAACATCTTTTCGTCTCTATCTCTGTTCATAGTAATCCATATCCTTGACTCCAGAAATCTTTCACATCACCTCATCTCCATATCTCCATTCATATTCAACTCCTATTCCTATCAACACCTTCAATTTACCACTAAATACCTACTCTGTTTCAATATCTTCTCCTCTTTCACCCACCAAATATGACCCATGACAACTACATCGGGAAACCCTTTAACATCACCGACAACATATTTAGAAATCCTACAAATCTATATTTCTGCAATTGGCATGTTCTCCCAATCCCGTCCAAATTGTAACCCTTCAACTTCATTTTGTTTGCAAGTTTATTTACGATAGCTTCATTGGAGATATACATTAGTCTGTCATGCATTCAACAACCACTATTCTTGGTTTTCCTTCGGGTAACCCATCAATTAATCTGCATTTGATATTATCTAATGAAAACAAACAACTATACTTGGTTTTCTATTCATTTATTCTAATCTAATTTATATTTACCCATGAATTGTTTTCAATCTATGCAATAATCTTCCTTTTTCATGCTTGGAGTTGATGATTTATAGATTTTCAGTTGTTCGACTGTTATGTGATACTTATTGTTATCAATTTTTTATTCAACATCCTATCATGGTTTATTATGCTGTTATCTACCATATTATAATATACTACAAATTTGGTATTTTTAGCATTTTACATTCTCTATTAATTTATTCCAGTATAATTTATGTGAACATTATATTTACAATATTTATATCTGTGCAAGTGTATTGGTTTAGGTTGACATATTCTATGTAGTGCTTGCTCCCCATCGAAAATTACTTTCAACATAAGGCTTTCATAACCCTTGGATTCCAGTTCTAGCAGGTGTTTGTATTTTCCTTAGAAGGTATGTCTTCTAATTTCTATAGATTAAAACTCTAATGTTTTTCATATTTTAGTTGAATTAAAACAGTTATTAGTCATACATTTATAATATTTTATCACCATGGTTTATTATTATGTTATCAACCATATTATAGTGTACTGCATATTTGGTATTTTTAGATTTATACATTCTGTAATAATTTATTCCACTTTAATTTATGTGAACTTCTTATTTAAAATATTCATATCTGTACAACTGAATTTGTTTAACTGGACTTATTCTACTTGATGTTGGCTCCCCATCCACATTTGCTTCAACATTATATAACTGAAAAAATTTCCATTACATCTACAAGCATTAATTTTTTTCATCTCCTTGAGAATGACATAATCAGAAATAGATTACAAGGATGCCATCCCCATCAACATGTAGAGAGTCGCGATTACAACGAATTTTGGTCATGCAACAACGACAAGCATGTTGTCTTCTCTATATTCTCTTCACCTGCAACTGTACTCTTACATATCATTCCACCTATGTAAATATATATGTCCTCTTCACCTTCTCAGGAACAACATCTATGGAAAACATCAATACAAAAAATCACCTTACTAAACCAGGAATGACACAGAGAGGAACATGGATTCCATTATCATCTGTACCCATTGACAGTAAATTTATTTATACATGTCCACCACATAATGGTTTCCTTTCATTATGAAACTACAAAAATACATATTTATATCTATCATGTACCCTACTGACATGATAAATTTTTCCTTTTCCCAACTATTTTCTGGATCCTTTACTTTTGATTATTAATCCACACCTGAACCTGCGACACCATTTATCAATAATAAATGTAGAAGAAGAATCCCCCTGTCACCGTTATCCATAAATAGTAAAATATGTTCATATTATCTTACAATGTAATTTAACATAGTAACACCATCTGACCTTATCTACCTCAAATTTTAAATCTTTTAATTTTTCAGTCAATGAAGATTGTTCTAATATTTCATCATTGGTGACTGGATCACACAAGAGAATACACTGAATGGATAGCCTTACACGAGACACCATTCCATTATATGAGAATCCTCTCCATAAAAAAATAATAAGTAACATTACATTTATTATCTAATCATTTCTTGAAAAACATATCCTCATAATCTATATAATTTGATGGTCTTATAAATAATGTTCATACTACTACAGCTTCAAGCATTGCCTCCTCATCACAGTAAGCCATAATAGTACTCATTTTCCTTTTAATATTTCCCTTTTCTATATTACTTCATATGTATGTCAGTTCTACAATCAATAGGTCAATTTGTACAACCACTACAAACAACGTTTCGTCTTCTGTGACATGTACATCATTTATTCTCATTGGATTATTGTCATTAAGGTGTCAATATAACTATGAATATATGAATATTTTTCTGTTCCATTAAATTTAACATCATCTCTCGACCCCGATCAGCTAGTATCACACTTTAATCTATTGAACATACAATATATACATATTATAATGTTTAAACCAATATTATAACGCACTGTAATATGTCAACATATATTATTAATTGATATTCTTTTTAAACTAATGGTCTAAACTGTGTTCTAAAATCTCATACGTTATACTATATGATGTTATTTTTACAATTATATCTGGACAATGTTCTTAACATACACATTACATTCACTTCATGATGTTTGATCACTTTTTAAGATGTGTGTTCAACACACACATATTTTTTAGGCAATTAAATTCTAATAAATATTATTCCTATTAAAAAATATAGTTTCGAAACATATGACAACACCTTTCAAATGTTTAGTTTCTAATTCACTCCTTTTCATGAAATTATTCAGAAAAAGGTTCCAAATAATGTTCTTACTACTACAGCTTCAAGCATTTTCTCCTCGTCACAGTAATACATAATAGTACTCATTCTCTTTTTAGTATCTCCCTTTTCTATATTAATTCATATGTATTTCTGTTCTACAATCAATAGTTCATATTGTACAACCGCAACAAACAACCTTTCATCTTCTGCGATGGGTACATTATATATTATCATTGGATTATTGACATTAAGGTGTCAATATAACTATGAATATATGAATATTTTTCTATTCCATTAAATTTTACGGCATCTCTCAACCCTGATCAGCCAGTATCACACTTTTATTGATTGAACATACAATATATACATATTATAAAGTTTAAACCATTATTATAACGCACTATAATATCTCTACATATATTATTACTCGATTAGGATTTTTAAACTGATAGTCTAAACCATGTTCTAAAAGATCACATGTTATACTGTCTCATGTTATTTTTACAATTATATCTGGACAATGTTCTTAATATACACATTACATTCACTTCATAATGTTTTATCATTTTTTAAGACGTGTGTTCAACACAAAAATATTTTTTAGTCAATTAAATTCTCATAAATATTAATCCTATTAAATAATATAGAAGAAAAACATATAACAACACCTTTCCAATGTTTAGTTTCGAATTCACTTTTTTTGATGACATTATTTAGAAAAAAGTTTCCAGAACAAAACTTAATAGAGACAGTTTATTTACAGATACTACCTTATTCTACTTTATTAAATAACATAATATGGACTACGTAGGAACGTTTTTTTATTTATAAATGAAATATTCTACCTGATGATGGTACTTTTTACGGTTTATAAATAACAAAATCTGTACAAATAAATAATATATTCTGTAAAAATAATAACATATTATGCATTAATAAATAAAATATTCTGTATTACGTAGTTATATTTTCCTGTTCATAATTAAAAAATTCTACACTTATCAACATCATATTATGTCCACTGAATAACATTTTCTGCATTAATAAATAGCATATTCTGCACTATTGTCATCTTTGTTTTACATTGGTGCTTTAGGAAGAGGATATCCCTAACACTTCATCTTTTTTATGCAATGTTGTGACATCAGTTCTTACATCTTCTACTACTTCATCTACTAAGGTACATATTTATATCTCCCTTATATAACTATTAGAGTCATTGCATTATTGGACTATACAATACTCGGATGGAAGCACTTCTTTGATGCGACTATAATTATGTTTTTTTCTTCAGCTTCAAAAATGCATTATATGACTTATATTTCAGTTTCAGTTGTGAATTTCACTAGCTCCTGTCAACATTGCATGGTTCTGTTGAACAAATTTTTTGGTTTCATTTGTACTCAATTATCTTTAGGTTTATTTTTATAGCTAAATACATTTCTCTAAATGTTCTATTGTTTTTGCGAATTTCTTCAGGTTTCAATATGCATTCTGTTGTGAATTTGTTATTCCAAATATATTTCTATAGATAAATACATTCTTTGAGAAATTTATTAGAATGCAAGGTTGATATAATTAATACACATTTATCACTTTAATTTGAAAATTATTAATTAAAGTAATTTTTAATGATGAAAAATCTATTGCTTGATTTTGACTCTGATAATGCGGTGCAACAGAAGGTTGTAATGTACCTAGAGTCTGCAACATCACCGAGCTCTGATATTGAGCAACATTCCTGTTTCAAGGATAACTACAAGAAAAACTAAGGTGAATGATTAAAAAGCACTGCTTTCATTGGAAGGTATTTGATTATCCTTATAATATTTTTTTCTTATAATTACTTTCCCTATTAAAGGTAGAGGGTTTTCACTATTTGAATACATCTATAGGTGAATGGAAATTATTAACTCTGTGTATACACTATTTAAAAATGGTGTTGGTTTTTACATTTACATTTGTTTTATTTGTATAATCTCCTGAGATAATGATAATTTTTTGATAGCATAATCTTATGATTTCTATTATTTGTTCTGTACTTGTTTTTAATATCTTATCTATGTGTTTTTTTTGGCATTAGAAAACACAAAAATTATTATTTTTGTACAAATATATGTATATCACAAATTAATCATTTTTTGAGATGTTTCTTTTATGATATGAACCATTTTTTGAGCTGTTTCTTCTATGTTCTGTACCTTTTTGCAGCATGTATTCTGTTATAATGTACTATTAAATTAATTTTTGGGGAATTCAATAAGTATCTATGGGTGGCCATATTAGGTACAACGTCATGTATGGATTTCCAACCAAAGACGAAAGAAAGGGAAATCCCCATTGTGATAGTGTATGTAATGGACAGGAGGAAGAAGCTGGATTAAGAGGAATGCATGCTTCTAAATATGCTGAAATGTAATCACAAGAAAACAAGATGGGCACTAGATTGTTCAAAGTTTTTTGTTTCATAGTGAAAAAGTTTTGGCAAGGATATCCACTCATTGGGGGGGGGGGGTCTCTTTGTTCATATAGGCCGCTACTTTGTATAGAATGGGGTTCCCAATATCTCAGTTACATTAATACATATGTAATTATATTCATGTTCATTTTTCAATGTACTTTTCTAATTACTGCCGATTAGTTATTTTTATTCATGTATTTGAAAATTGGTACTTCTAATTTTTTTCTACAACGTGTCCTGTTTACTTTTCATTATTATTTTATATTTTCATACACGTTCATTTCATTTTTTTAAAAAAAAATTTAGTTTTTCTTTTCAATTGACTGTTCTCCACTATATTCTCCTATATGTTTTATATGTTTTCAAATAATTTTACATTTCTTATATATTCTCTTATATGTGCCCCTTATATTCTCACTCAATCATTTCTATGGTTTATTTTGTACAGTGATGGTATACTTTTATTTCCTTATGTAATATCATATATTCTCCAATATGGTTTCAATATTATCATACATATTCTTCTATTTTATTTTCTTATTCTTATTTTCTCATGTTTTCAATACTATATATTTTATCCGATTACAGTTCAATATTAAGTATCACTATTTTTTTCAATATATACAATATTGATGTTTTTTATAAATATTGAAATATAGTTTTGTATTCTTGAAAGTAGTCACTGAATGTATTTGTCGTGTGAATGCACAGGTATGTACTAGTTATTTTAATGATAAAATTTTATGATAAATGAGATTTCCAAAAAAATTATTAGTATTTTCTTATCTATTTATTGTTTTCTTCATACTTAACATCATTAAAATGTACTATTAACATGTTAAAATGAATAAATAAATATCATAACCATATTAATATTATTAAATGTTAATGGTATAATTATTTTCATCCTACATTTTATCATAGCATAAAGGATAATGTGTCATGGATGTATGTGGAAACTACTACCCCCACGAAGTGACCTGATTTGTTTTTATTTTCTTCCATGAATAACAATTCCTATAAATGGTTATGATAAATATATAAAAAATTTATGATATATATATTGTAATAGAAGGATATTTTACTATTTTTACTTCTTTCTTTCAATTCATTTGAAAATTATAACATTACACATGCGTACACATGGACAACCATATTAGCAATGTGATGTAATTTATTTTTCAACAAAAACTTGTATAAGTTTTAATAAAATTGAATAAAATTAAAAAATAAAATATTTATAAGATTATTACTATTATAGAGATTAGTAAACCGTGAAAAATGTTCTATGATCAAAATCATTAGAATAAAACATGTATGGAAAATGAACTATTTTGTTCCCAAAGATTGAATTTAATAAAGACTTATAAATAAATGTGTTATTGGGAATTAAAATTTAATTTTATATTATAATATATTAGTAAATATTATAATGGAATATATTTATAATAAAACTAAATTTATTCTATAATGATATAATACTGTATATAAATAATTTTAGGACCTATGGTAATAACTTTTAAAAAATATCATTTCACTTTTAAGCATTGTAAATGCTAAATATCTATTGTGGGAAATTTTATGACACATATCCCTTAAAACATTCCTATTTTGTCTCCATGAATTATTTACACAATTTTAATTTATTATTTCTATTTTATTCCCTTCGATACTTGAAACAATCAGGAATATATTTAAATGAAAACTCAGCCTTATTATACCATGGGACAACAAATTTTTTTCTTAAATGATGAAAGTATATAATACATTTTCAATAATTTAATTTCTTATTATAAAATAATTAATTATTTTATTTCTAAATAATGATATAATTTTTTCAAATTCTATTAAAATTACTTTTATTATTGTTTTGTAAATGAAAATTTTTATTACTTATTACCAGGTGTGTTAAATGAATCATAGTTTTAACATTGAGAAAATTAAATAATATTATTATCATTTTGAAATTTCATTTATTTGAATCTACCATTTCACGTTGTTATTTATTTTTGTGAAATAAAATTTTCAAATATTCTATATATTTTTATATGAATAATTATCATAATAAAGTACATTTTCAACATGTTTTCGTACATGGGTTTATATGTTATTTTTAATGTATTTTTCATATATATCAAAATATATTTATTTTTAGTTTTCTTCAATGGGGATATGATATGGTGATACCATATATGTTATTTCACTAGATGTTTTATGATTTAATGATGTTGAAATATTTTTGAAACTAGTTTCTTTTCTATGGGTTTTTTCTATGATGGAATGATAGATGATTCGAAGATATTATGGAACATATATATATATATATATCTTCAATGAATTAGGTAATTATTGATATATAAAACGATAATATGAAATATAATTGTGAGTGATACCATTCTTGGATTAGAGGAGACTTGGTAGTTAACCTAATACATTATTGAACAATTTAAAATATGGGATGATGGTCATGGAAGTGAAAAGTGACTATTAGTTTGATACCATATTATTGATATTTTTCTATAATTCTTATCCTATTTTCTAATTATTATGATATTCTATCATGAATTATGATTTATTAATTATGACTCCTCACTCTTATAACCCATGTTTGTTGAAATTCTAGTGATTTATGACATAAAAATTTATTTATTATCAATGACTAATTGGATGTGAACTTTATATGTTATCATCATGATATTATAACATTATTTTTATATTATACCTATATATTATCATCAATTGTTATCACATGTTTTCCCTTATAGTTATTCTACACTCAATATTTTCATATGATTCTTGTATAAGAGGTTATGAAGAAATATACTATGTATGAAACTTTGTATAGCAGTTTCAATAAGTGAAATCCATGGTGTTAGATTATAAAGATCATTCACAAAATAATTACATTGTGAATCTAATAATAAATGAAACCAATACTTTCTAATTTAGGGAGATTTATTAGTTTGAAATTCCTGTAAATATTCATTTAAAATTATTCAATATTTAGGAATATAACTCTATGTTCATCTCTTTCGGGGTACCTAATCCTTCCATGGTCTAGGAAAATTAAAATATAAAATTCTAGGAACCCATATATGTAAGATACTTATCTATATAGAGGTATATTTTTATTTTAATTTTTTTATCATCTATTTAATAAAAATATATGAAATTTGTTTCATCGATATGGAAGGTATCAAGATAATTTTATGGGTTCAGGAGGTTGAAATATTAAAAATAGGGAAGAAAAAACATAGAAACATGGTCAGATCAGGGATAGAGTTAAACATGGACCATAGCATTTTAGCTAGAATCAGGGGGATACCATTTGAAAAAAATAAGTCATGTTTATAAGGTAATAATGATAATTGGGGGACCCAACATCCAGAGTAGTTTTCATGGATTATATATGGTTTACTAAACCATGATTCTCTTTAAGGAAACAATGTTATGAAGAATTCCTGGTATGGTTAGTCTGACACATCTGGGTGATTATTTAATAGATCAAGCCACCAAACCTTCTACCATTTCAGTTGTTAAATCTTTACTATTTTTTCTCACAACAGAATTATTAATTCCTTTAGAATTCTACCGCATTTCACTACCATCATCCCTAGGAGCATCCCAATATTCTCCCCCTCTTATAAGGGTTGATTACATTTTATTACAAGCCATTAGGATTTCAATATTTTATGAGTTTATTCACTTGGTATTTATGTGAATTTATCGCTTTAACTTATTGGAAGTTTCACTTCATTATTTCACCTTCTCATTTATATATAACATTCAATCCTTTTAAATATTTTTTTGTTGTTATGTTAGTGGATGTTTTATCACAGATCTATTTTTGGGGTTATAAAAGTTTATATCATTGAACATTTGGTAGGTTGTCTATGATTTATTTCACATATACATTATATGTATACATTTGTATGTATTATATTATACATATAAAATGTGTGGAGTTCCTACTTAATTAATCTGTGAAAAATTTTTTATCTTCAAATCGAGGGCTTTTACCATCCATGGTTTATTTCAGATCCCTTGTTAATTATGAGATTGACCATACAACATCAGATGGTGTGTGATGATTCATTGAAATAGTATGTGGTAATTTAAATGTGAATGTATGTGGTTTAAAAGATGAACTCTATTAGGATTTTTTGTTATCATCACAGAAATATTTAATATGGTACATGGGATAACATTTGTAGTAAATGTTCTATGCAATTTTAATACGATTGAATGGATAATGGTTGAATTTAAATATCTATATTATTTTTTTGGTTCAACTGGGAAACTATCTTAATATAGTTATGGATGGTAGACCTCAGTGAATAATCGATGTTGAAATGGAATCTCATTGTTTTCAAAATGTGTAAAAAGATAAATTATATTTTACTATGAAACTTATGAAATTTAATTTGGATGGTTTTTTTATACAGATGATTTAGGGAGAAATTATTATTATACAGTATTTAGATTTCAAATAGACTCTATGAGAACCTTGTATTTTTTACATGATTTAGGTGTTAGAATAATGATAAACACAACAATTACACTTAATTATAATTTGGATACCTCATACTGATGATTTATTGTTAAAATATTTGGACAATTAATTTAAATACACTTTATTTTACTTGAGAGTATATAAAGCAATGATTTTTGTGTCATGAGAATGTATTGGGCCAAAGCAGACTTATTTGGAAGTTATGTGACTTTGGAGGATGGGGGAAAAGAGGTTAATTAATAAGTATTTTTTCATACAATTCCATCCATTATTTTAATGTCTATTATTCCAATTTATAGTAATATTCATTGATTCTTCGGCTAGCTATAGATCTAGAGACCATTGGAAAAGACTTACTGAGTAGTACCCACACCCCTCTAAGGCCACCCTTCAAACACGAGTTAACTTCATGAATGTAGGTCAGGACATGGTCAAAGGATTGGAAATATATGGATTATCTGGGACTCATGGGATGGATCATGTATTTTGGGACCACTCTTGTTTTGGGGAATGATTTTTAGTATTTTAATTTTTTGAATTTATATTGTTTTCAATTTTTAAAATGAGATTATCATGGTAATGAAACATTAATTTATTGGATTGTTCATGCTTATCAAATTTAGGGAATTTTTTATGTGATATTTTGTTACCATATAGTGAGTATTTCTTATTATTTTTTCTATTGTTTTACATTTATCATGACAAAATAATATCCACATTCCCCTTAATAGATCCACACTAGTATCCTACACCTTTTGGCATATAGGGATGTTCCCTTGAGGTTATATGATGATCTTGTTCACCTAATATTTGGAGTGATCCCGGATTCAACAGTAAAAATTGGTATCATAAACCTCGAATATTCATTTTAATTTCTATTTGGGCATTGTATATAGATGAATATGATGTGTCCTGGATTCTTAATGAGATCATCCCTCTGAGTAGATATCTCAAGTGTAGGAGGAATGCTTATATGGATGGGATTACTGCTTTTAGAGATCTCTTGTTATTGTTGATATTTTATTTCACCTATGGTGATAAAATATCGATTTATACTATTTATTTATGATATTTTACTGTTGGGATGGTACAACATGATATTATGTATTCATGCAACATTTCAAGAACACCTTTTTTGGGACATGCATCAAATTAGTAAAATAAGTAAAATCAGGTAATTTTCATTATTCGATTTAATAGAAAAAATGTTATTTGTGATATTATTTATTTTTCTAATTTATATATGTTTTGATGTAAATTGTTTATAGTAAGGATCTTTGTAACGCCCCGACCCCAGTTACCCAGAGTCGGTGCATTATTACATAACATTGGCATGATCACAAGAAAGATCAAATCTCGAAAGACCGATTGGTTTAGTAGCCTTGGAAACACTAGATATATTCATAAGTTTTACATTACATCATAAAATGAAAAACTACTACAACAACATAATGTCTCCATAATCCACACTACTATCCCCTCATAATATCCCTGCAGGTCATTCATAATTTACTTCTTCACATCCTGGGGAAAAAATAAAACATAGAAAAGGGGTGAGCTCAAATGCCCAGTAAGGATAACAATATAGCGGAAACTTTCATAAATAAGAATAAACATTTAAGGCAATGCATTACTAAAACAAAAGCCTTTTAAAATTGAACTTCAACATGGTATGGCAAAAGTAAAATGAAATAATGCCATTTACTTATTCACATGGATATTCTACTAATCGAATAATCACATGCAAAAATCAATAACGACTTTCATAATGTTGGAATGCATAATGCCAGACTATCATAACCACATAGCTAAGGCCTCGTGCCAAGACTACAAATAAGATTTTTTCAAGGCCTTGTGCCAAGACACTAGTTTGTCTCATGAGACCTACCGATGCATCGAGGAGCTATAGCGGGCTCCACCCGTCACTTATTAAGTCCAATGCATTCCCATATGAAAAGGTTTAAACATAACATAAACATTCGTATTAAAACTAGCATACGAAATGTCAATACTTTCACAATAAACTATGAATGGTATAAAAATAGCACATCCACAGTCAAACATATCACAAAACCTTCAATACAATATAGAAGTTTTGTATCATAATAAATCAACTTCAAATAATCTTAAAATCCATCAAAGGATGTTGACATAGATGAAATCAAAATTCTTTTTAAAGAAATATCTCCTTTTATTTTGAAATCATTTAAGATCCATATAAAATAAAACATTTTCTTTGAAAATATTCTTATAATCTTGTAAGGAAAGCTTTGAAGATTTTATAACGGCGTAAAATAACCGCACCCGCCGTATAAGTTAAAAAAACATTCTTACCTCAATTCTGTCGAAAAGGTTAAAAATGACCTTGTTTTGAAAACGACGGAATGATTCCTTTATTAACCTCTTATAAAAAGTCAAACAATGGTATAAATGACTTTAACCCATATTCTTGTAAATAGTAAAAATGTTTTGAAATACATTTCGAAGAAACATGGATGTGGATGATAAAGAGATCCCAGTAGATTATTACGTATAATACAACCTCGGATAATGAAGAGATTGTGAAATAACCCTTACCTTGTACTTTTCCTTGGTTGTGGTAGGTTAACCTCCTGTATAATGGTGAAATAATTGTTATTAAATTATACAAGAATCATATACATTAATATGATATCATATATGATCTTTTAATATTGATTTGATAATAATATCTTAGTATTATCGTTGTTTCGGGTGTTAACTTACTTGTTTTCTTTCATATGTTTTGTTACGTAAGACATGTTTGTAAAGGATAGGTTGTATATTATTCATATACAGAATGATATAAAGTCCTTAAACATCATTTTTAAATCATAAAATGATAATTACGCTTTAATGGTTACGATGGAGAATGAATCTCATCGCGTTCGTGGAGACGGTAGTCCGTACGTACGCACGAGCGACAATATGATTCTTTTGATATTAAAATAATATATAAATGGATGGTATATCATATATACAGAATCATTAACATGTTATATTTATTATTTACATGAGTTACACATCATTATTATACCCATCCAAATAATATTATATTGAATAACAATTACACCACGACGTGGAGACGGTAAGCCGTACGTACGCACGTATGGTGACATGTTATTCAAAGGGTGGATAGAATACTGAATATGATTGTACCATATTTATAATAACATCACAGTATATGTGAGATACTGGAGTTATTATTTCAGAATGGTAAGAACAAAGGAAGAAGAAGTGGAAGAAGAAATGAACTTAGAAAAGGGTGGTGAAATCATTACCTCTTCTTCGGGTTCTTCCTTTTGATTTGATCAAAAGGGCTCCTTAGGTTGGCTTTCTGATCAAACTAAGGCCTCTAGGTTGTATTGAGGGATGTTGGGAGAGTATTCGGGCAGAGTTTGGCCGAACCGAAAGGCTTTGAAGGTGTGAAGAAATGAGAAGGAGGAGTGCCCTTTTATAAGAGGGGTGAGGGGCACCTTTGGAAAAGCTAGAAATATTAATTTATAATAAATTCATATTCGGTTTCTAAAGGCTCCAAAGTTGACTATTCAAATGATGAGGTGGGTCTAGGTCGAAAGAAACTCATCCAATAGAATTTAGACAGGTTTGGGTACTTATATTAACCTTATCTTTAAGTATTAACTCTAAGTTAATTAGTTTCACTTTTACAATGTCTCTTTGTATTTTATATATTATGGTTAATAAACTTACTATATACATCCAAGAGACCCCCAAGTGGTCCATTAATGATTAACCTATCATGATATAAGTCTCTTGGCCGAACCTTAGATTTTTAGGAATTTAATATCAATTAATAATATAATATTTGTTTTAAGAATTCTTTTATGTCAATTTTGACACTATTCATTAGTTGATTTTTGTGAAACTCATAAAAGATTTATTACTTCGAACAAAGTCAATTAAATCAATCCTAATATATCATATTATCCTAGAAAATTAGTTTAATTCATTAAAAGTTTCATATTATATTTATTTGGGTATTTATAATATCACTTATTTTAATTTTTCACTATTATAGTAATTACTGCATCATCATTGTGTCATAAATAAAATAAATTATTTAATGTCTAAAAATTATAAGTAAAATATCATTATGTAGGAAATCTTTTTAGATTTCTAATGAATATTTATAATCGAAAATCCAACATGTATAACCCTATGTAAAAATTGTTCTTCTAAAAGATGTAAGCTTATGCCATTTTTATTTTTATTTTAACTTTATTAATATAAAGTGTCCCTACCACATACAAGTGGCTCCAAGGGGTCCCCAAATTGACCCAAGGATGCCCATGGTCGGGTATGTGTCCACCAATAAGGTTAGGACACGTTTTAGGGTAATTTTGTATCATTATAATATTATTTTTTTAACCCTTATTTACCGGATTTACCCTTTAACCATGGTAAATAAAATATTTACCACAGTAACTATTCAAAATGTCTAAAAATAAAAGTTACCTATTTACACAATTTGAACATCCTGATTCCAAATATGGAATCCATTTTCCTAAATTCAAAACACAGAAGTGGCAGAAATTAATTTAAAATTAATTCCCGCTGTTAAAACAAAAAGCGTGTTTTTAAGAGATAATAACTATCAAAAGATTGACACTTGTTTATGTTCGGTTTAATTGTAAAATTATGTCCAATGACCAAAATTATATTAAATGGTAAAAATATATTCTAAATATACTTTAAAACCACTCAAATTCATAATTTATCACTAGTAATTAATTTTATTAAAAAATTTGTTTTTAATTAAAATTTAGTAATTTTCACTATTCATCAAAATATGAAAGTTATCCGAAATGTACCAAAATTTCACCCTAGGCTAAATTCGATATTCCGAATCCAAAAATGAAGTCCATTTTCAAATATAAAATATATATAATTTCAAAAAGTAGGTATTACTATTCATAACGGCTAGTTTGATTAGTTATGGTGTGTTAGAACTCGGTGTTGCGTACAACACACGCTATCACATTATTCAAAGAGAAGCGTACCATAGAAGCTTGGGGTGTTACATTCTCCCCTCCTTCAAATAATTGCGTCCTCGCAATTTCTAGGGTATTACTGCATAAAAAGACTCGGGTGGTTCTTCATCATAAGTTCCTCGGGTTCCCACGTTGCCTCTTCCATCTTATGATTTCTCCACAAAACTTTTACCAGACGCGTCGTCCGGTTTCTCAGTACTTGTTCTCTTGTGTCAAGAATCCTGACGGGCTCTTCACAATAAGACAGATCCGGTTCCAGTTCTAATTCCTCATAGGTGAGTACATGCGTTGGGTCAGGCATGTATTTTCTCAACAGAGATACGTGGAACACATCGTGAACTTTGGAGAGACTTGGCGGCATTGCCAATCGGTAAGCTACAGCCCCAATTCGTTCTAGAATTTCGAAAGGTCCGATGTACCTGGGACTCAATTTACCTTTCTTACCAAAACGTATGACTCCCTTCCACGGAGATACCTTCAGGAAAACATGATCACCGACTTGAAATTCCAAATCCTTCCTTCGATTATCGGCATAGCTCTTCTGCCTACTTTGAGCTGCTTTGATGTGATTTTGGATTACCTTCACCTTTTCCACCGTTTCCTCCACCAGTTCTGGGCCTACAAGTTTTCTTTCACCAACGTCATCCCAACAGGTTGGTGTACGACATCTCTTTCCGTATAACGCTTCATATGGTGCCATTTGTATACTCGAATGGAAGCTATTGTTATAGGAAAATTCTACCAGAGGTAAATATTGATCCCACATACCCTGAAAATCAAGTGAGCAAGATCTCAACATGTCTTCTAAGGTTTGAATAGTCCGTTCTGATTGTCCGTCTGTCTGAGGGTGGTAAGCAGTGCTCAAATGAAGTTCAGTATCCAGGGATTTCTGAAGACTTTTCCAGAATCTTGAAGTAAAACGGGGATCACGATCAGAAACAATCGATAGGGGTACACCATGAAGTCTCACAACTTCATTAATGTATAGTCTTTCTAGACGTTCCAGGGGTAGATCTTCTCTTATAGCAAGAAAATGTGCTGACTTGGTAAGACGATCAACAATAACCCATATTGCATCGTTCCTTCTAGAAGTCTTTGGTAGCCCCATGACAAAGTCCATCGTAATATTGTCCCATTTCCACTCCGGTATGGGAAGAGGTTGCATGACTCCTCCAGGCTGTTGCCTTCCAGCTTTCACTTGTTGACAAACCATACATCTTGATACAAAATCAGCAATCTCCCTCTTCATGTTGTCCCACCAAAAATGTTCCTTCAAATCTCTATACATTTTGGTGCTCCCAGGGTGTATAGAGAAATTGGAACTATGAGCATCATCCAGCAATTCCCTTTTTAGATCAGGTATATTGGGAACACAAAGTCTCTTTCCAAATTTCAAAGTTCCATCTTCATACACAAAGTCTCTCAATCTCCCATCATTCACAGCTTTAATCTTCTTCTGAAATTCTTCATCATCGGGCTGAGAACTCTTAATCCTTTCTAGTAAAGATGGTTTGGCAACCATTTGAAAAAGCATTGATGTTTCACCTTCCCTGGTTATTCCCATGTCCATCTTCACTAGATCCATGAAAATTGGATCCCTTTCAATTCTCATCATGTTCAAAACTCCATGGTCTTTTCTGCTCAAAGCATCTGCCACCTTGTTTGCCTTCCCCGGGTGGTAGTGTATCGTACAATCATAATCCTTGAGTAATTCAAGCCATCTCCTTTGCCTCATGTTGAGTTCTTTTTGTGAGAAAATATACTTCAAACTCTTGTGATCAGTATAAATCTCACATTTTTCACCATAGAGGTAGTGCCTCCATATCTTCAAAGCAAAGATCACAGCTGCTAACTCAAGATCATGAGTAGGATAGTTTTGTTCATGAATTTTCAACTGTCGTGATGCATAGGCAATAACTCTATCATTCTGCATAAGGACACAGCCAAGTCCTTTCTTTGATGCATCACTATAAATAACGAACCCATCATTCCCCGATGGTAGAGTCAATATAGGAGCATTGACTAATCTTCTCTTCAGTTCTTCGAAACATTCTTCACACTCTTTTGTCCAAACAAATTTAACCCCTTTACGTGTGAGCTTCGTTAATGGGTTTGCCAATCGGGCAAAATTCTGGACGAAACGTCGATAATAACCTGCCAAACCAATAAAACTACGTACCTCAGTTATACTCGTAGGTGCTGGCCATTCTTGGATTGCCTTGGTCTTAGAAGGATCAACAGAGATTCCATCTTTAGAGACAATATGTCCAAGAAAAGAAATCTCCTGAAGCCAGAATTCACACTTGCTAAACTTTCCATATAATTCATGCCTCCTCAGAGTCTTCGAGATAATGCGCAAGTGATTTTCATGATCTTCATAGGTTTTGGAGTATACCAATATATCATCAATAAATACTACCACAAATTCATCGAGATACTCCTTGAAAACTCTATTCATCAGATCCATGAATACAGAGGGTGCATTGGTCAATCCAAACGGCATTACAGTAAACTCGTAATGCCCGTACCTGGTTCGAAATGCTGTTTTCGGAATGTCTTCCTTCTTCACACACAACTGATGGTATCCAGATCGAAGGTCAATCTTTGAAAAGTATTGAGCTCCATGCAGTTGGTCAAATAAATCATCAATACGAGGTAGGGGATACTTGTTCTTTATCGTTATAGCATTGATCTCCCTGTAGTCAATACATAACCTCATAGATCCATCTTTCTTTTTAACAAAAAGAACAGGGGCTCCCCATGGAGAAACACTAGGGCAAATAAATCCCTTATTACTCAATTCCTCTAGTTGTTTCTTTAGTTCGACTAACTCTACAGTGGCCATTCTATAAGGGGTCTTCGATATAGGCCTTGATCCAGGAATCAAATCAATGGAAAACTCAACTTCTCGTTCTGGAGGATGTCCAGGTAAATCTTCCGGAAATACATCTACAAATTCTTTCACAACAGGTACACCCTCTATTTGAACATTCCTTTCCTCACCGATAGTTACTTCATTCTCTTTCTCCCCAATAATTGAATTAAGTTGAGCTACTGGGGGTGGGTCTAAATAAGAATTAGGTGGTGACGATTCTGCTCTAAAAATAATGTGTTCCTTATCATTATCATCGAGAATCGTAACCTCTTTCTTCTTACAATAAATCTTCGCATCATAGTCCGAAAGCCAGTCCATACCGAGGATTATATCAAACTCAATCATAGGTATGACGATGAAATCAGCAGATAAAGAAAATTTATGTGCTCTAATGGGGACTGATTCACAAAACTTTGTTGCAACGATACTTCCCTTAGGAGTTTTAACTGACAACTCCCTTATTAAATAAAATTGGAAATATCTAATTTTCTTAGCAAACTGGGAAGATATGAAACAATGCGATGATCCAGAATCAAATAATGCATTTGCTAAACTTGAGGAAACCATTAAATTACCTGCCACCACGTCTTTCGGAGTTTCTACCTCAGCAGTAGTGATAGCATAAGCCTGGCCTTGATCCCTGGGCCTTTTCTGAGGTAAGTTCTCCTGACGCTTAGGACATGCATTTGCATAATGCCCCATCTCCCTGCAATTGTAGCACTGAACATTGGTAGCTTCCTTCTTCCCCTTGCAATCATGAGCTTGGTGGCCTTTTTCACCACACTTGTAACAGACTCCCATTCCCTTCAGGCAAGCACCGGGGTGTTTCTTCCCGCACTTACCACAAGATGGATATTCAACCTTTCCCTTCTTCCCCTTATTTCCATTCCCAGATTGATCAGCAGGTCTCTTCTTCTCTTGATTTGCTTTAAAGTCATAAGACTTAGAGAATTCCTTTTCGGTCTTGATAGCACATGAGACAATGTCTTCGTACGATGAAAAGGATTGTGAGACTAATGCTCGATGGAGAAATAGTTTTAACCCATCAAAGAAACGATCAATCTTACTTCTTGGGTTGCGAATATAATCACCAGCGTACCTCGCTAACCTTGTAAAGTTAGCCTCATACTTTGTGACATTATCATCCTCCTTTTGTCTCAGACTCAGAAATTGCCTTTCCATATCTGCTCGATGGTCGCGAGGAAAGTATTTTTCTAAAAACAGATCTTTGAACTCCCTCCATTCCATGTTTGATACTTCATCATCTTCCTTCATGTTTTGAATCAATGACCACCATTGATCAGCATCTCCAGTGAGGCGGTAAACTGCCATGGTAACTTTTTCCCTTTCACTACTCCCCAAAGCCTGAAATATTTTCTCTAGGGAAAATATCCATTGCTCAGCTACTAAGGGATTTGTACTCCCATTGAACGTTGGTGGTTGTTGTCTCATGAATCGATCTAACATTGATCCTCCACGCTGCGGATCAGGGTGCTCCATACGGGTAAGGTTATTATTCATAACCTGAGTAAGTTGTCCCAGTACGGTGATTAGCTGATCAGCACCAGTTGCATCACCAGCCCCACTATAATTATCTTGAGCAGGAGGGCAATCCCTACATGGAGTGCGTGCATTGATACGGTTTCCATTTCTTCCACTAGGCGCCATTTCTAAACAATGTCATAAACTAGATCAGTTTATGAATCAAAATACATAATCCCATACTTATAAAACACTAAACATAAATTGAACTATCTATGGATATAATCCATAATCATAAATATGTTTTCTTTGAGGAAGTATATACTCATAAACCCTTCATAATGATTTGTAAAGAAAGTGAGAGTTATCCTAAGCATATCCCCCGGGAGTGTCGTAACCAAGAGTGCAGCAAGGCCCGTTGTCGTGCACCAGTTCCCGTTCGAGTCTAGCTCAAAGCGGTGTTTTCGGGTTTTACCCCTAGGTACATCTGTGCCAGAGCCGCCTCTACCTGCTCGTATCCAGACAGGGATGTATTGCTCGGAAAACTCACAAAGTCTCTACAATACCAAAATTCTAGGAAGTTCTTCTATACTAATCCTCAAAGTTCATCTTAGGTCTATGTGCTCTAATCAGAGTTTATCTAAATCTAGCTTCCAAGGTTTGTACTAAACTTCCTCTGATACCAACTGTAACGCCCCGACCCCAGTTACCCAGAGTCGGTGCATTATTACATAACATTGGCATGATCAAAAGAAAGATCAAATCTCGAAAGACCGATTGGTTTAGTAGCCTTGGAAACACTAGATATATTCATAAGTTTTACATTACATCATAAAATGAAAAACTACTACAACAACATAATGTCTCCATAATCCACACTACTATCCCCTCATAATATCCCTGCAGGACATTCATAATTTACTTCTTCACATCCTGGGGAAAAAATAAAACATAGAAAAGGGGTGAGCTCAAATGCCCAGTAAGGATAACAATATAGCGGAAACTTTCATAAATAAGAATAAACATTTAAGGCAATGCATTACTAAAACAAAAGCCTTTTAAAATTGAACTTCAACATGGTATGGCAAAAGTAAAATGAAATAATGCCATTTACTTATTCACATGGATATTCTACTAATCGAATAATCACGTGCAAAAATCAATAACCACTTTCATAATGTTGGAATGCATAATGCCAGACTATCATAACCACATAGCTAAGGCCTCGTGCCAAGACTACAAATAAGATTTTTTCAAGGCCTTGTGCCAAGACACTAGTTTGTCTCATGAGACCTACCGATGCATCGAGGAGCTATAGCGGGCTCCACCCGTCACTTATTAAGTCCAATGCATTCCCATATGAAAAGGTTTAAACATAACATAAACATTCGTATTAAAACTAGCATACGAAATGTCAATACTTTCACAATAAACTATGAATGGTATAAAAATAGCACATCCACAGTCAAACATATCACAAAACCTTCAATACAATATAGAAGTTTTGTATCATAATAAATCAACTTCAAATAATCTTAAAATCCATCAAAGGATGTTGACATAGATGAAATCAAAATTCTTTTTAAAGAAATATCTCCTTTTATTTTGAAATCATTTAAGATCCATATAAAATAAAACATTTTCTTTGAAAATATTCTTATAAGCTTGTAAGGAAAGCTTTGAAGATTTTATAATGGCGTAAAATAACCGCACCCGCCGTATAAGTTAAAAAAACATTCTTACCTCAATTCTGTCGAAAAGGTTAAAAAGGACCTTGTTTTGAAAACGACGGAATGATTCCTTTATAAACCTCTTATAAAAAGTCAAACAATGGTATAAATGACTTTAACCCATATTCTTGTAAATAGTAAAAATGTTTTGAAATACATTTCGAAGAAACATGGATGTGGATGATAAAGAGATCCCAGTAGATTATTACGTATAATACAACCTCGGATAATGAAGAGATTGTGAAATAACCCTTACCTTGTACTTTTCCTTGGTTGTGGTAGGTTAACCTCCTGTATAATGGTGAAATAATTGTTATTAAATTATACAAGAATCATATACATTAATATGATATCATATATGATCTTTTAATATTGATTTGATAATAATATCTTAGTATTATCGTTGTTTCGGGTGTTAACTTACTTGTTTTCTTTCATATGTTTTGTTACGTAAGACATGTTTGTAAAGGATAGGTTGTATATTATTCATATACAGAATGATATAAAGTCCTTAAACATCATTTTTAAATCATAAAATGATAATTACGCTTTAATGGTTACGATGGAGAATGAATCTCATCGCGTTCGTGGAGACGGTAGTCCGTACGTACGCACGAGCGACAATATCATTCTTTTGATATTAAAATAATATATAAATGGATGGTATATCATATATACAGAATCATTAACATGTTATATTTATTATTTACATGAGTTACACATCATTATTATACCCATCCAAATAATATTATATTGAATAACAATTACACCACGACGTGGAGACGGTAAGCCGTACGTACGCACGTATGGTGACATGTTATTCAAAGGGTGGATAGAATACTGAATATGATTGTACCATATTTATAATAACATCACAGTATATGTGAGATACTGGAGTTATTATTTCAGAATGGTAAGAACAAAGGAAGAAGAAGTGGAAGAAGAAATGAACTTAGAAAAGGGTGGTGAAATCATTACCTCTTCTTCGGGTTCTTCCTTTTGATTTGATCAAAAGGGCTCCTTAGGTTGGCTTTCTGATCAAACTAAGGCCTCTAGGTTGTATTGAGGGATGTTGGGAGAGTATTCGGGCAGAGTTTGGCCGAACCGAAAGGCTTTGAAGGTGTGAAGAAATGAGAAGGAGGAGTGCCCTTTTATAAGAGGGGTGAGGGGCACCTTTGGAAAAGCTAGAAATATTAATTTATAATAAATTCATATTCGGTTTCTAAAGGCTCCAAAGTTGACTATTCAAATGATGAGGTGGGTCTAGGTCGAAAGAAACTCATCCAATAGAATTTAGACAGGTTTGGGTACTTATATTAACCTTATCTTTAAGTATTAACTCTAAGTTAATTAGTTTCACTTTTACAATGTCTCTTTGTATTTTATATATTATGGTTAATAAACTTACTATATACATCCAAGAGACCCCCAAGTGGTCCATTAATGATTAACCTATCATGATATAAGTCTCTTGGCCGAACCTTAGATTTTTAGGAATTTAATATCAATTAATAATATAATATTTGTTTTAAGAATTCTTTTATGTCAATTTTGACACTATTCATTAGTTGATTTTTGTGAAACTCATAAAAGATTTATTACTTCGAACAAAGTCAATTAAATCAATCCTAATATATCATATTATCCTAGAAAATTAGTTTAATTCATTAAAAGTTTCATATTATATTTATTTGGGTATTTATAATATCACTTATTTTAATTTTTCACTATTATAGTAATTACTGCATCATCATTGTGTCATAAATAAAATAAATTATTTAATGTCTAAAAATTATAAGTAAAATATCATTATGTAGGAAATCTTTTTAGATTTCTAATGAATATTTATAATCGAAAATCCAACATGTATAACCCTATGTAAAAATTGTTCTTCTAAAAGATGTAAGCTTATGCCATTTTTATTTTTATTTTAACTTTATTAATATAAAGTGTCCCTACCACATACAAGTGGCTCCAAGGGGTCCCCAAATTGACCCAAGGATGCCCATGGTCGGGTATGTGTCCACCAATAAGGTTAGGACACGTTTTAGGGTAATTTTGTATTATTATAATATTATTTTTTTAACCCTTATTTACCGGATTTACCCTTTAACCATGGTAAATAAAATATTTACCACAGTAACTATTCAAAATGTCTAAAAATAAAAGTTACCTATTTACACAATTTGAACATCCTGATTCCAAATATGGAATCCATTTTCCTAAATTCAAAACACAGAAGTGGCAGAAATTAATTTAAAATTAATTCCCGCTGTTAAAACAAAAAGCGTGTTTTTAAGAGATAATAACTATCAAAAGATTGACACTTGTTTATGTTCGGTTTAATTGTAAAATTATGTCCAATGACCAAAATTATATTAAATGGTAAAAATATATTCTAAATATACTTTAAAACCACTCAAATTCATAATTTATCACTAGTAATTAATTTTATTAAAAAAGTTGTTTTTAATTAAAATTTAGTAATTTTCACTATTCATCAAAATATGAAAGTTATCCGAAATGTACCAAAATTTCACCCTAGGCTAAATTCGATATTCCGAATCCAAAAATGAAGTCCATTTTCAAATATAAAATATATATAATTTCAAAAAGTAGGTATTACTATTCATAACGGCTAGTTTGATTAGTTATGGTGTGTTAGAACTCGGTGTTGCGTACAACACACGCTATCACATTATTCAAAGAGAAGCGTACCATAGAAGCTTGGGGTGTTACAATCTTTGACCTTTTTCTTGAATGATTCTTAATTTATTTGTAAAATAGTGATGATCCAAAATATTATAACATGGATGACTACTCTTAGCTCAAGCTAGTAACTGGCCCAACATAGGGATGAGATGGTGTAGTTACACGGTTATGATAATATACATTGAGGTAGTTCATGTTTAATATCATTATTATGGATAGTTATTAACAATCATATATATAACCATTAAGATTATATTTTATGTGAAATTATTTTTTTAAAAATTATTGATGAATGCCAAGGCCATATATGATGGTAGGGAGATGCAAGGAATCATATATAAATGAACCACTCTTAAAAGAACCATAATCAATATTGGTTCCACATGATTTAAATTAAGATATTTTTTATGAGAACTAAATTTATTTTATATAGCTAATAGAGAAGGATCTATTGGGAGTTACGAAGAACATTCATGATATGACATGTGATTTCCAGTTGTGACATCCCCTGATATTAAATTTATGGTGTAGTCCTGAGGTAGTTATGTTTATTATTGATTCCATATACAAAAAACATTACCTATTGGAAACACCTTTGGATATGTTTTTTATGACGTTGCCTTAAATGTTGTGGGGGATGATGAAGCACTGGTAGGATATTTAGGTCTAGGATGTGTAGTTTGGAATGACATACATGGGATGTTTTCAGATTATTTATACCCAAATTCCTAGAAAACAAATTCAATTTTTTTATAATTTTTACATATGTGAATATGTTGGTGATTATTATGATCACCACATAAATGAACCTAAACTGTTTTTGACATTGTAAGGGGATGTAGAAGATATGGAGACATATTTTTTAGCTGGAATCAAGTGTGAAATCAGGTCAAGGGTTATTAATTTATATAAGTGTAAAATAATTGTGTTGATAAATGTGGATCTTAGTGGTAAAGGGATCCCAAAGGATGAATCAAATTGTAGGAATACAATGTTTTGCGAGATCTGGAATTCCATCATCAGGTAGTAGAAATCAACATTATGATAACATTCACTATAGTACTGGAAGGAATAGAATATTAGATAGTGTAACATCTTCTTTGTGTAGTGGTAAAGCGTGATACTATAAGTGTACCAGTCCTTATCATATGATAGGTTAGTGTCCCCACTACAAGTGGGGTGTCGTGGTTGTGGTATAATGGGGATTATATATAATGACCTAGCCTTAAACATTACAAAATATTAATTTAAATAAATAATTCACATAGAGGATCCTTTCATGTTTAGAGCTTTAGAGAATTATTCCATAAATATTACATTACATCTCAAAAATTACAAATAAAAACTTCTACTTAGTATCAAATTTTTTTACAAATTAATAACTTTTAAAAAGAAACAAGTATAGTTCTATGTTTTATACAACATGACATTTCCATGATCCCATCCTCGGCCCTATTTATATTTAATTCTTGTGGAAATCATTTCAAAAACATGGGATGGGTATAGAAATCTCAGTAAGGGATATAAAATAAGGAATGAAAACATTAACCCATCAATAAATACGAATAAATGAATTCATACTTTTGGATCATAACATATTTCCTGAAATCAAATGATTTATGAATAACACATTGAAATAATAAATCACAAAGGCAACTTACAGAATTCATAGCATTCATACATTGTAGCTATCACATTTAAATAGGGAGCCACATTTGGAATACACATCATAGTATATTCCATAAATCTAATAGGAGAAACATTAACGTTTACCTCCTTCATCTTACCCAATGAATTGGAGTGTTATCTTGGGCTCACCCACCATAGGTTTATCAAAGAACCGGCTGTATACGTAAAAAATGCCAATTAACCAGAACATAATCATGACACATAACAAAATAACAAAGGAAAGATAACATTTACACATTCCAAACAAAATATATCAGGTTAAGATATTTAAATAATAAACACTTTATCAAATAATTTTCAAAACCATTTCAAACATTTAATAATGTTATTTATGAACCAAAGTGTCCCATAACACATTGATGCTTTTAAAATAATTATAATTTGAAAAAAATAATTTAATTATAAACAAATCCTAATTTTTTTTTGAAAATATGGACATTAATAAGAAATATTTAGAATCATTAATCATTCAGAAAAATTAAATGATATTTTAGTTAATCTATTTTTAACAAAATGAGAGATGCTTGAATACAAATAATTTAGGAATAAAATTTAATCAGAACATTATAATATCATTATAATAAATGGATTCATGATATAATATTCCAAAGAATTTTATATACACCAAATAAGAGTGAAATTTTGCATGACAACAGTGAAGTCTCTTTGGAATGTAATTTGAGATGAAATCCCTTATAAAGATTGTATCCATATATTTATGATAAATTAATTACACAATAATGTGTGAAAAATATAAATAAACTCAATATGATTAGATACATAGTGTAAATAAATCATAAGACAATCCCACATGTTTTTTTAGACAAATCTAATGACTTGGATGTTTAACTCAATGAATAGAAATTTCGTTGAAATTACTCATATCTAGTTTATATCATTGACATGAAAATTTGTAAGTAGAGAGATTATGTGTATCAAAATTATATCAACAAAATGGGGAGTTTAAATTTAAATATAAATAACTAAATAGTGATTCCACACATAATCCTATAATGTCAAAATAAATCATTTGAATATTAACCAAAGGAATTGAAATAGTGTTAAAAGGTTCCCTTGCCGATTTGGTAACTTAGGAAACGTACCCCTATGCTAAATGGATCATAAAATGAAGATTTAAATACCAATAAGATTAAGTATATTACACAAATAAAACAATAATGAGCTATACATACACCACACAAAAGTTAATAATGGAAAATATAGCATGAATCTCACAAGAATAAAAATCGAGATGAAAATCCTTTACCGTGTTGTAATCAATTGGGCCGTATGAAAAATAGTTAATAACTAGAAAATAATTCTCAGAATAAAATGAATAAAATGATAATCATGATAATATATATCAAATTGTCGTACACAATTCACCACATGAAATATAATAGGGGTGAACAATGTAAATCTCACAGAATTAAAATTGAGATAAAAAAATCCCTTACCTCGTGTTCGAATTGACCTTTTTGTTCCATGTTCTTCCTGAATAATAAACATAAGTAAATTATAATTGATTAAAAACCCGTTTTCAAGTTTATTATTACTTTTATATCACTTATTACCATGTTATACACATTATGTAATCATTTAAGTTAATAACGGTCATTTTGTTGATATTTGTTACTTGAGATAAAAATGAACTTCTCAAATTTACAAGTTGTATATGTGGTAAAACATCCAATGTATCCAGAGTGATATTATTGATTTAAATATCATATATATCTTATATATTCAGTATATATATGTATTTATAATATTACATAACATTTGGAGGTAAGAAATTAAATGCACCGTTCATGGAGATGGTAAGTCGTACGTACGCATGAATGATACATTCATTTTTCTTTCATATTTAATATAATTAAAACATAATGATACATAGGTATATTATAATTCTAGTATAATATCATATATAATATCATTATATCCATCCATTATGTGTCCCACATATGGAAGTAAAAACTCATATCACTTCGAGGGTGCTATAGCACACAATTCCTAAAATGAAATTATCACGTTTAACCATTAAGAAAACAATAAAAATTTTCTATAATTGAAAAACACAGAATAATAAAGAAAACAAAAACATAATATATATCATATATAAATTTATTTCCATCATACTGGCCAGCATGAGAGGTGGTATGAGATATTTGAACAATCATTGTTCCATGAGGCGTTAGTTTATCATCCATAGAAACAATATGTTCTATACCCAATAGATAGAGTTGAGTGAAAGTGTAGTTAAAATAATTTTAAAGAAAACATCCTACAATATTGAGGATACTTTTTTTTGTTATAATGGAATATAATAAAAAGATTTTACAGGTTGGAGAAGTAAAATAAATCAAAAGAACATAAGAGAAGATGTTAACATTAAATCGGGTAACTCCATTTGGTTTGAACCAAAAGGGTTTCTTGATAAGCCTTATGCCTAAGTTAATAATTCTTGGTGGATGAAAGGGATATTTAGAGCTTATTTGGGTTGGGGTGGTTGAGCCAATGGGCTTGAGAGGTGTGAGTAATGGGTTATAGTTGAGGGTTTTTTATAAGGGAGTGGAGGATCTCTTCAGGAAATTATGAAACCATTATTTTTTTATAAAAATATGTTTGGTTTCTAATAAAAAAAAACATATTAAAGTAGAATATAAAATGAATCATGGTTTAAAAAAACAATACAATAATAATTGGACAGTTTTTGGATATTATTTTAATCATTATAATATTATTTATTTAAATCTTTTATTAATGAGGTAAAAATTACATCATTATTGTGTAATATATTATTTAATTAATTTTGTGTCTAAAAATTAAAAAATACCATAATTTAGTAATTAGTTTTATCTTTTTAAATAATATTTATAGTAAGAAATATTACTTATATAATCCTATGTAAAAATTAATTTTATAAAATATATTTGTTTGTGTAATTTTTGTCTTTACATTAAGTTAATTAAAAAAAGTGTCATTATCACTCCCATGTTACTCTAGGGGGTCCCAAAATCAACCTAATGAGGCCCATGGTAGGATATGTTTCAAAAAATAGGATTAGTACACATATTAGGGTAATTTTATATTGTTATAATAATATTTTCTTTGCATAATTAACAGGATTTACCTTTTTAACCATGATAAATAAAATTTTTACTGAAGTAAATATTCATAATGTCTAAAAATAAATGATAATTATTTTTCACAATCCGTTCCTCCTAATTCCAAATATGAAATACATTTTTCCATGTTTAAAACATAGAAGTGGAAGATATTAATTTAAAATTAATTTTTCTTGTCAAAACTAAAAGTCTGTTTTTTAGAAATATAAATTACCATAAGATAAACACTTTTTTATGTTAAATTTAAATGTTAAATTAATTCCAATGAATAAAATTGGATTAAATGGTAAAAATATAATCCAATTAAACTTTATAACTTATTATAAATAGTATCTAACCATATGAATACATTATATTAAAATTCAGTTTTGAATTAAAATACATTATTTTTCACTATTCATTAAAAATTGAATTTCATTAGAAAAATACCAAAATTTTACCCAAAGTTATTTTCAATGTTTGGAATCAAAACAATAATTTTATTTTCAAAAACAGAACATAAAAATGTTACCAAACTAGAATTAAATAGGTTTCACTATTAAAAGTTGGTATATCAACCTTTTAAAGTAAATTATATACATTCACTTTTTATGCCTCAAGATTTTATCAGGTAAATGATAAAATATTTTACAAAGTAGTATAATCATTTCGTAGTTAGTTCTATTTATCCTCTCAATTACAACCGCTATGCGTTAAATACCATTAAAATAATAATATAATTATATTATTTTTCAGTACAACTCAACATTGTGTGCAACAAAAGATTTCAAAGAAACATGTTGTTGTGTATCAGATATTCCATCAAACATAACATCCCTTTTAAATTAATTAATGTACAAATATTAATAAATATCAAAATAACTTATTATTTACTTAACTGGGATGTTACATCCATCCCCCTTTTTTTAATTGTGTCCTCATAATTTTAAAATTGATCTTGGAAACTTCTTTGAAAGTCCCACATCGGAAAATGAGTCAATAAATCTATCACATTAAAATAATGGAAGAGAAGTAAAAAGGTCACCCAAGACAAAATAAACAAGTTTTCCCAGAAAAAATACATATGGAGAAGAAAAAAAAACCATCATGTTCATATGGAGAGTGATATAAAACATTATTACAATAATGTCAACGACCATAAAATCACAAACATGTGAGTGGTTAAACGGTCATTGATTCACTAGAAGGAAAATTAAATAGACAACGTAGTTTTTATGTTACATTTCATATTGTTGGGGATTTTATTTACGATCTTAACTAAAATTATAAGGGAAAATACTGACTTGTCATATTGACATTAATACATTACTATATTTTTACAATGAACTCATATTTTCTCCAAATGATGATTATTCAAACGGAATTGGTCACGTTAAAATCCATGAATCAACATCTAAACTATCACATAATCCCCAAATGATAAACTTTATATTTCCCTTATCTCTAGAAATCAACCAAAACCAAAATGGTTTTTGAGATATCATTCAATACCCCAAAAGGATTGTCCTTTGTAAAAAATACTACTCTTAATCTCCAAAATTCATCAAATAGTACACAAAGGTCATCAAAGACCATTCATTACACAACGATCCTTAAAGTCTATCAATGTAATCTAAACTAAGATTGGATCCCAAAATACCAATGAATTTTATCATATATTCTTCCACATAAATCATAACATTTATCTAAAAAAACATCAACTACTCTTAAAGTCTCATACTTAACATTAGTTAACCAAATCAAATATTATCTATGATAGGTTAATAATTTCTATAGATAACCCAAAATAAACATATTCTTGATTCATAATATTATCCAACTAAAAAGAATTAGTCATTCTAACCAAGTATTTCATGTAGTCCAATTGTAGGCAATAAATCCCAATCGTTCATTGGTTTTGGGTTCGATTCCCACAGCTTTGTCCGACATGATGGGTCGTCATGCAGTCTACATGTTTTCCTTGATAAAAGACTATATAATTTTATAACATTCCCAAGAAGAGATAAATTCATAAAAAATAACCATAAAATATTTTAACAACAATGTTTTTCTAATAACATTCATTTTGCATCCCCAAATGAATTAACCTATAATTACCTCAAATTCAAGGATCCTATATACCCAAATAGTTCTTTGTAAGTATATCCACAAAATATAATATACCTATTCCAGGAATAAAAGTTTCATATATCAAACTTTAGAGTTACACATACTATATAAATTATCTTAATGTAATCTAATCATCAAAAGAGCATTAATTCTTTTAAGCATTTCACCATCCCAAAATCTACCATAACCCTTGAATCCATTATATATTGACTTAATTCTCATTAAAAATTCTTCTTGATCCTTTAACCATTACTTTCCAAAATATCCAGACATACTTTTATAATAAAAAAAATTCATGTATCATATCAAAATATTCAATAATATCTAAACATCAGTTAAGAAATAATCCATGTATTTTATCAGTCATTTCTAGTTACCTCATCCTCAATTTAAATTTATTTAGTTATTGGTATACATATATTTGTATGATCCTACTAATCCCATTCCCAAACCCTCTTTGTAGGAAACTTATTTTTATAATGACCATGCACATCCCATTTAAAACATTCAATTTATCCCTCAGAAGTAACTTCTTTACCATTTATAGAGTCAAATAGATGTTTTTTCATGGATGGTTCTTGCATTATGACCTTGAATACCACATCTATAACATATTCATGTCCCTTTGAAACATTTTCCTATGTGTTTCCTTCCACATCCTTGATATAGAGGTTTTTTAATATACATAACATTATTATTATTACATGAACTTCTGTGAAGAATATTTTATCACATATATGATGCCTTATAAAAATAACCATGGTTCAGGTGGTCTATCACGACTCCAAATAGATGGGTGAGAATAACTACAACAGTTCTCATTTAATCTCCCATTTCATTCACATGCTCATTCAGAAAATCATCACATTTTTCTTCACATCGGCTGTTACTTCGGTTCCTACTAGATACTTCCTTTTACTGAAACCAAAAAGGTCAGTGTGAGTATATCTATAAAATCATCATATAATATCTTATATGGCGGTTAAACACTAAGATATACTTATTAATGTTATATTAAACACATTAAAATTTTCTAAAATAACTATGAATATTTCTAAAATCCTAACCATTATGGTAATGTCATTTATTCTTAATGAACACCCAAACCTCTAAATTTATCTAAACCGACCTCTGATACCAACTATAAGGACCCAACCTTAAACATTACATTATATTGAATTAAATGAATAATTTACATTGAGGATCTTTTCAGGTTTAGAGTTTTAGGGAATTATATCATAACTATTACATTACATATCAAAAATTATGATGTAGACACTTCTACTCAGTTTATAATTCTTTCACAAAATAAATACACTTAAAGTAAAACTTGTATAGTTCCATGTTTTAGACAGCATGTATTTTCCATGATCCCATAATTAACCCTATTCATCTTTATGTCTCGTGGATTGAAATTTAAAAACATGGGATGAGCCTAAAAATCTCAGTAAGGGATAAAAAATAAGTAATGATAACATTAACAATTCAATAAATACAAATAAATGAATCCATACTATTCGATAAAAACATAACTCATGAAATCATAAGATTTAGGTATAAAACATTGAAATCATTAATCATAAAGGTAACTTATGGAATTAATATCATTCTTACAGTGTAGCTATCACAAATAAATAGGGAGTCACATTTGTAATACCTATCACATTATATTACCTAAATATATTTGGAGAAACATTAACATTTACCTCTATCACATTACCCAATGCATTGGAGAGCTATCTCAGGCTCACCCGCCCTAAGTATATCACAGAACCACCTGTTTACGTAAACAATGACCAATAACCATACCATAATCATGACACATAACATAATCATAAAATAAAGATAACATTTCCACATTCCAATCACAATATATCAAATCAAGATATTGAAATGAACAATACTTTATCAAACCATTTTCAAAACAATTTAAAAAATTAATAAAGGGAATTTTGAACCAATGTTCCCCATACCACATTGAATATTTTAAATGAATTATCATTTGAAAACATTAATTTCACTTTAAATAATCCCTAAAAACTATTTTGAAAACATGTACACTAATGAGAAATATTTATAAGTATAAATCATTAAAACATTGAAAATGATATTTTAGTTAAATATTTTTTTATCCAAATGAGATATGCGTGAATACAAATAATTGAGGAATAACATTTAATTAGAACAATATAATATCATGAGAATTAATTGATTCATGATATAATATTCCTAAGGATTTTATATACATCATATAAGAGTGAACAGGTTCATAAAAACAATGGGGTCTCAATGGAATGTAATTTTAGATAAAATACCTTATAGAAACTCTATCATTAGAGTAAGGATAAATCAATTACATAATAATGTGTGAAAAATATAATTAAACTCAATATGATTGGATATTTAGTGTAAATAAATCATAGGACATTCACAAATGTTCTTTTTAATACAAAACCAATCACTTTGATGTTTAACTCAATGAATGAAAATTTAGTTAAAATTACTCTTATCAAGTACATATTGATGACTTGAGAATTTATTGATGGATTGATTATGTGTATCAAAAGTATATACACAAAAAGGGGAGTTTAAATTAAAACATAAATAATTATATAGTTATTCCACACATAATCATAGAATGACATAATTTAGAATTAGAAGAAAAACCCAAGGAATGGAAATTTGGGTTAAAACATTCACTTACCAATTTCATAACTTATGAAACATGAAACACATTAAAGTTGGGTCATAAAATGTAGATTTAAATACCAATAAATTGAACTATATTAAACAATTAATACAATCATGATGAGTACATACCCCACATAGAAGGAAATGGTGGAAAATATAGCATGAATTTCATAAGAATAAAAAGTGAGATGAAAATATTTTACCACGTTGTAATCAATCGAGTCGTATGAACAAAATTTAATAAAAAAAAATGATTCACCAAATAACATGAATATAAAGTGAAAAATTATTATATATATCAAATGGCAGTATACAATGCAACACATGAAATAAATTAGTGGCGAACAATGGAAATCTAACGTATTTAAAAGTGAGATAAGAAACCCCTTACCTTGTGTCTGACTTGAATTGTTTATTCTTAGTTATCCCTGAACAATAAACATAAGATAATTTATAATGAAGTAAGAAAATTTTTTCATATATATTATTCCTTTTATATCACTTATTACTATGTAATAAACATAATGTAATCATTTAAGTTAATAAAGGTAGTTTTGTCGATATTTTGTACTTGAATCATGAACGAACATTATATATTTACAAGTTATCTATGTGGTCAAAAGAAAGTTGTCTCCAGAATGATATTAATTATTTAGATAAAAAATATATCTTATATATCCAGTATATATATGTATATATAATAGTAAATTACATTTTGAGGTATGAAAGTAGATGCACCGTTCATGGAGATGCTAAGTCGTACGTATGCATGACCGCTACTTTCATTACCATTTCATATTTAATGGAAGTAAAACATAATTATACATATGTATATTATAAAAAAATATAATATAATATATAATATCATTAACTCTATCCTTTAAACGTCCCACATATGGCATTAACTAGTAATATCACATTGAGGGGGCAGTAGTCCGCACTTCCCAAAATGAAATTATCTCATTTACTCATAATGGAAACCATAATAGTATGATATAAATGAATAATATAGGTTAATAAAGAAAAAATAAACATAATATATATCATATATAAATATTGTTCCATCATAATGGCCACCAGGAGAGGCGGTAGGATGTATTAGAACAATTATCATTTTGTGATGCGTTAGTTTTCCATCCACAGAAACAGTATGTTCTTTACCCATTAGTTAGAGTTTTGTTAAAGTGTAGTTAGAATAAATTTCATAAAAAATATTATAATATTTCCGATACTCGTGTTTTTATAAAAGAATAGGATAAAATGAGTTTTGGTGTTGGAGAAGTAAAATATAAAAGGAACTTAAGAGAAGACATTACCTTTAGATCGGTTAACTCCCTTTTTTTGAACAAAAAGGGTTTAATGATGTTTTTATGCCTAAGTTATGGAATCTAGGTGGAATAGAATGATCTTGAGGGATTATTTGGGGAGGGGTTGGATGATCCAAGGGGCTTGAGAGGATTGAGTAATGGGTTTGACGTGAGGGCCTTTTATAAGGGAGAGGAGGGTCTCTTTAAGAAATTGTGAAACTATTATTTTATTTTATAATAATTTTCAGTTTGTAAAAGTAAAAAACTTATCGAAGTCGAATTGAAGATGTAAAATGGTCGAAATAAAATCATCCAATTAATTTTTTATAGGTTTGGAAATTATTTTAATTGATATAATCTTATTTATTTAAATATTTTATTATTTAGATAAATACTGCATCATTATTGTGTCCTATAAAATTTAATTTATTTAATGTATAAATATAATAAAAAAATTATCAAGATGTAATAAATATTTTCATATTAAAAATATCATTTATTGTCTAAAATATAACTTATATAATCCTATGTTATAAATTATTTACAAAAAGAAAATTTTTTATCCTTTTTTTCATTACTTTAAGTTAATTAAAATAATGTGTCATTATCAATCCCATGTGGCTGCATGTGATACCAAAATCGACCCAAAGATACTCATGTTCGGATATGTATCAAAAAATAGAATTATTACACATGTTAATATAATTTTATATTATAATAATAGAAATTTTTTACCCTAATTTACCAGATTTACCATTTAACCATGGTAAATATAATTTTTACTAAAGTAAATATTCAGAATGTCTAAAAATAAAAGTTACGTATTCACACAATTTGAAATTCCTAACTAAAAATATGATATCCAGTTTTCAAATGTAAAAACATTGAAGTGGTAGAAATTACTTTTAAAGTAACTCACGTACTCAAAACCAAAATCGTGTTTTTTAGAAATATTAACTATCAAAAGATTGATAGCTATTTATAACAAACATCAATGTGAAATCAATTACATTGAAAAAAATTATATTAAATGTTAAAATTTTAATATAATAAAACTTTAAAACCAATTAAAATGAAAATATATAAATAATAGTAAATTGGATTAAAAGGAAGTTTTGAATTGAAATATAATATTTTTAACGATTCATAAAAAGTTGAATTTTATCAGAAAAATACCAAAATTTTACCCAAAGTGAATTTTGATTTCCCAAATAATTTTTTTTATTTTTTGAAAATAATAAATTAAAAAATATACCAAAACTGTATTTATATAGTGTTCTCTATTAAATTGAAGTAAATCACTATTTTAAAGTAAATTATATTCCTTTACATTTTAAGCCTTTATCTTTTATTGGTTAAATGTAAAAATATTTAAAAAACATGTATAATAAATTTATTATTAGTTCTATTTATTCTATAAATTAAAATAACTATCCATTAAATACCATAAAAATAATAATTTTTTTATATAATTTTCAGTACAACTAAACAATATGCGCAACCTATGATTTCAAAGAAACACATTGTTGGGTATAGGATATTCCATAAAACATAGCATCCATTTTAAAGTAAAATTATTAATTTATTTACTAATATTAATAAATATAAAAATCTAATATTAATTATTTACCTGGGATGTTACATTATATGGAGGTTCTATTGGAACTGTCATGAACCACGACGAGTCACCAACCAACCTTGCGCCTGACCCGGTCCGCGACATGGCCCGAAGGGCATTCCCGATCCCCACGGGCTGGCACAAGTGCCCAGGTATCAATAGTAACCTGTAGGAATGGTTTACCCAAAATAGTATACACAAACACTAACAATATAATAAAATGGAACTAGGAATTGACAACCAAACAGACCATTAAACTGAAATCAAATTTAAAGGTTTACAACTAGAACCAACCTCCAAAAATAAACGACAACAAAAGAGACTAAAACTTTAACTCAACCTCCAAGCGACAAGACTGGTGTAGCATCCACATGCCACAACACCAACCTGCACGAGAAGACCATCAACGACCAAAACCACCATTGTTGATCACGATGCACAACCTGGAATACACAAGAAACAAGGTCTACATACACCCAAAGGTGTATGAAGGGTGTGAGAAAAAGGCCCAGTAGGATGTCACCCAATAAAAATGTTCCATGACACAACATCAAAAAGATATTTTAATGTTCTTATTAAAAATTATACTTTCAAAATGTTTTTAAAGAAAACATTTACAAGCTAAAAACTAAAAGAAAACACTAATAGAACCCATTTCACAAACACAATTTGAAAGGGAAAGAGAAAAATTCATCAAGGTCATACATACACATACTCACACACACACACACAATCACACACACATACTCACACACACACACACACACACACACATACAAGTGGTCCTCCATATGCCGACAGAAGGAACCACGACATGGACGGTAGAGCACTATGGGTAAATCCCCTAAGGTTCATCTAGATCAAGTGAGATCCTAGAACCTCACGTCTCAGTGAAACATGGATTGGAAACCACGAGCCTCAGAAACATTGCTTAGAAGACCACGACCCTCAGAAAATGTGGCTTATAATGCCACAACCCTCAGTCATCATATGTTTAGTTAGTGTTGCAATTGTCAATCTAGCTAAGTGAAATAGGGACGATACCCATCCGGGTCACTAGCACACTAGTTCTGGTCCACCCACATAGATACCTAGGGGTTTTCCCATGTTCTCAATCAGGTTTCACGTTCACATAGTGTATATAATTTTCACACACCCCAAACTAAACAAGACATTACACATACAAGTCACTACTAGCATACCCAGACACCATAAAAAAAACACACGCACACCAAAACCATTTTATAACATAGTTCAGATCACTTGAATAACATGATAAACTATTTAAAAAATTTGAAGAAAAATTATAAATTGCACAAAAAGAGTTTGGACATGAGACATGCCCAATTTCACATGTAATAATCCCTTGAAAAACTTAATTCACTTGTAATTTGGTCAAACAAAACTCCATCGCTCCACATATAATTTAATATGTGTAATTAATAATTTATGAAACAATTCAAATTAAAAACAAATGTTTAAAAAATATAGACGAACTTGATTTCATATATGAACATCACTTGAAAACCAAAAGTAAAACATATAAAAACCAAAACATGTTTTTCCATTGTTCAAACAATTTTCAATTTAATTCCAAAAGAAACCAACATGGAAAACACACCCAAAGTGACTCATTTTCATTTAAAATCCCCATTTAATTACACAGACACCTCAAAGTCCTTTAAAACGAATTTTACACCGACCAGACGACCCAAAACCCGTTTTTCAACCATGTTTGGCATCCCAAATACCCCTCAGATAAACAATCGCTCAGTTTACAAAAAAATATCACGTGTATACCATAAAACCTCACTTCAAAACACACATACTTTTACATGAAAAGAACAATTTAAAATTAATTGAACACTCAACTTTTCTAAAACCTCATTTTCACCATTTGCACAATTGATTTGACAGTTTTAAGAGTTACCATAACAAGGTCGAAATGAAAAACATAACCATTTCTAAAGAGAGTGCAATTTTCATCACGCACGCACGTCAAACAATTTTTAAGATGCATTTATCACAACCTATTAAGCACAACCAATCATTTATACGATAACACACATATATACAACAAAGTATACTATTTCAGAAATCCAATTTCATCTGACGAGCATGACAGAACATTATAAACTTGGATCACACCATGAAATTAAATCATAGAACATATTAAATTAATTAAACAACCAAACTAAATTATCTAAAATATTTCAAGACATGGAACCACCTACAGGGGTGTAGCGGACGTCACAAACAATGTCCACAAAGACTGTCACACGCTAACTGCACCTCAAACGAACCCAAAAGTGAACAACAAACAAGATATTGTATGAAAAAAACTAAAAATCAATCCATAAATTGAACTATATACCCATTGAACAACTGAAACATGAGGATTAGGGAGAAAACTCAACTGAAGGGGGTAGCAGTCGCCGGACAAGGGCTTCACTGGAAAGGAAAAAAAGAGGTCACCAGCCATGGGGGTTGCAGATGTGTGATGGTCGGCCGAAATTCAGGAGCTGCGGGGTGCGGTTGGTTAGAGGGACGACATGATCAAGGAGGTCGAACAGAAGGAGAGGGATGCGGCAGGAGGCATGGATTGGGAGGCGTGGCCGGATCGGTGTGCTGTATAAGGAGGGAGTTTGCTGGGGGCTCAGCCAAACTGGTCACACAAAGCTGTTTCATGGGGCGTTGCGAGGGGATCCGGGATGACGGAGCAAATTTTCCGAATGGGTGTGGGGCGCTAGAGGTGAGCAGTGCCGAAGGAGGTGTCGACCATGGAGGGGGTGGTGTGACTGGATGATTACAGGGGGAGGGGTGTGACGGGAGAAGAAATAATGATGGGATAGAATGTGAGAAATGGAGGGAAAAAAGAAGAAAAAAAGATATGGGGAGTGTTTCGACGGGTTGTGGGAGGGGGAGGCGAAACTAACAAAATAATAATAATAATAATAATAATAAATAAAATAATAAAGTAATAATAACAATAATAATAACGTTAATAACAGAAATAGTAATACTAATAATAATTATAATAGTTCGAATAATAATAATATTCTCTAATAATATTATTATTATTAAAATAATTCTTTAAATTTTTATTACCCTAACCACTTTTATTTTTTTTTCAATTTCATTATTCACTAAATTTTGTTTGATTGCCTTGAACATCAGGCAGGTTGCGCGGTGAACCGAGCAAGGCCGCATGGCTTAAATAGCGGTGCGCTGAACGTAGACAAGGACCGAACACACATTTTCAAATAAGAACTCAGAAATTTTATGTTGGGCACCCACCTGAACTACCCGATGCGCTGAAAATTAATAAAATATACAAATTAGAAATGACGGGTGTGGAAGGAACCCTCTAGATATGGTATCTAATGGGGGATATAGGCTGATGTATTGGACTGTGAGGGGATCTTCTACCCCACATATGTTTGGAAGTTATATTTTATGTACCCTTACTAGTTATGGTGTATTATGTTGTGAATTAGGTAATGATCGGCAATATTCTAAATTTATATCAACTCGTAGGACTCATGGAGGTGATTAGGGAATTGGAGAAAGTAAGGTGAATGTTGTTCAACCTCATCCCACCTGTAATGAGAATGGGTATTTTATTACAGAATATACAACTCAATTTTTTCTACAGTTTAATTTGGATTGATTATATTAGACATTAAAATTCATTTATAACCTCCCATTTTGTGAATGTTTTTGGACTACAATAGAAATATTTTATAGACATATGTCTATAGAAATTATTAAAAGGATGTGATTACAGTGTATTTATAATTGTATAGAGTTATAACATAATATATGTTGGTGTATTTTTTTCAATTTGTTCATACATGAGATGAATTTTTTAATTCATTGAGGAATAGAATTTTTATTTCATTAAAAATATCACATTGACTATTACCATAATATGGTGAAGTTTCATATCACGTGGTAAAAACTATGTTCATCCACATGAATGGTTAATTCAGTAATTTCATGGCTGAAAAATGAGTCATCTACTATTAGAGATCACAACCTAGGATGTGAGTATTATTATAGATGGATAGGGAGTGAGGAATGATTTTTTAACAACTATATTGGATCTACTTTTATATATATATCTTGTGGGGATTCAAACAGGCCACCTAAGATGGACATTGAGTTTATCATTATGATTGTTTTTCGAACAACAAAATTATCCATTCCTATTTATAAAATTAAGATAGTGGAGAAGAAATATAATAAATCTTAGTTGGATAAATTAGGTGCTAAATGGTTTATTCTAGTGAGTATATATACTTGGGTTTCTCTATTATTCATTTCCATTAAGGATTATCAAATGATGATATAATCTGTTGATTACATGAAAATGATCCAAATAAAAATTGAAAAACATTTTATTATTTCTATATTATTCATCCTAGTATACCAGTCAAGGGGTTCCTATAAAATCTTCATTATTTATTTCATATTATATTACATTCCATTTTGGGTGAGAATATCTGATATAAAAAGAAATATTTTTATAATCATATATGTAATGTATGAGTTCATTGTGTTTTTTGTGCTAATGAGCACACATTATTTATCTCTTAACATGTGTAATTAGATATTCCATAAATATTTTTAATAATTTGTGGTGGTATTATAAAATAAAATCACAAATTGCACTCATTGTATAATGATCATTCCCAATATCTTAATCAATTTTCGAGTGTGCTGAGAGAGAATCAAATATATAGAAAGATAAATAATTATCAGTAATAGATTAAAAACATGCACTTATTGCGTCAAATTATCGTAGTGGATAGTGAATAAGATTACGCCAAAAATGTATTAGTAGTTGTTTCTATGGATCAGTTGAATAATGTTTTTGAAATTAAAGTATTTATAGGTTTATTAGGATATTACGGATGGTTTATCATGGAATTTTCTCACCTTGATGGGTCGATATCAAGTTTAAAAATTAATTGAATAATGTTTCTATTTTCTATATCATATGATAATTATACTTAGGATCATAACTATAATTTCAAGACATCATTAATTATATCCATACACTAACTGTGTAAGGAATATACTATACATTAGGATGTAAAAAAATGGGCTTGGAGTAGTATTGTCTCATGGAGAGAAGGTCAATGATTATGGATCGTTGATGTTGAGGCCACATTAATGTAACTATCATTCAAATGATATCATTTTGGAAGTAGTGATTCATGACATAAAATGTAAGAGGCATTATCTTCTAGGTTTGAGGTTATCCATGTCTATGGTCATTTAGTTATTCTTATTATCCAAAATTATGAATTTTATAATTCACAGATATATTTTATTATTCACATCTTGGTGTTGTTGGAAAATATTTATAGTGGGGAGCTACATCTTGAGTATTTCATTAATGGTGATGAGGTTATCCATAGCCATGGTCTGATTTAGCTGTCTATGTATATGAATTCAAATATTATTTTTTATTTTCAAGATTAAAAGTGTGAGTTGCACCTTGGTCTGCCCAAAATGTATAATGATCTTTATAGATTTTATTGGAGTCATGAAATGAATAATGAGATCATTGTATTAATAAAACGATAATACATCTATTAAAATGTGATGGTTGAACGTCAACATATTTTTTGTCTATTACATCACCTCACCATTCTAAAATGGACAAGAAATGATATCACCATAGGTTTTTAATGGAATTACCTATGAATACTCAAAAATTTGATATTATAATGGTGAATATGGACTAGTTGAAAAACATATACACTTTCATTGCATCTGTAGAGACTTTCACACATGATGAGATCAGTTACATATATGTTCCAAAATTCATATGTTTTTGTGGGGTGATTCGATGTATTATTTTCGATCAAGATCCATGTTTTACATCATAATTCATGAAATGATTACAAAATGTAGTTGGTAATAGAGAGTTTTTACCATTTCCTACCACCTATAGTCAAACAGTAAATCTATGAAAAATATCATGGTGTTGGAGAAATGTTGAGATCATGTTTTTGAGATTTTTATGGAACCTAGGAAAATAATCCAATGAATTATGCTATATTCTTTTACACTAGTTACAAAATGAGTAATTACATTTCAACCTATATATTACATAACTGTAAGACTTTCTAATCACCTCATTTTTGGATCGATATTAGTGAATCATTATTGTTGGGGATGTGTCTTATCGAGGTGACTTCGTATAATTTACAATTGATTTGAAATTATTTTGATACATCATTGTGTATACAATATTTATATATAGATTAACACCAATGATGTATCAATTTTACAATGGGTGACTATGTTTTAAATATCGTATTCCCAAAAATAGGTCACCATAATACATAGAAATAGGGTATATTGGAGCCCAGCTATGTTAGTCTATTATATACTATTGAGAGGATTGTTTTGGTAGCAGATAATTTCTCTCCCCCATACTGTTATTTTGTTTTTTTATGATTTTAATCATTTTTTGATACTTTAGCAGTAACCCTTATCCCTTTTTCAAGGGAATGTTGTTGAACATGTAGTTGGTGAGTCTCTTGAGGAGCATATGATTCATATTATGGATCATAGTGAGAAATATATTTGGGGCTACTACTGTGAATTTTTTATGAGTGTTATGGTGTCAGGGGTGTGATAGGAGGTAACTTGGTAGAGTGATGATGATATGAGGTTCTAGTGGCCAGGTGTTTTTAACCATGGTGGCTTAGTGATACTAGGGATCACATCTATATAATAATTTTTAATATAAATGACATGTTTTATGATATCATTTCATATAGAGGTTCATTTTATTTTAATTTACAATTAACCCAATTTAAAAATAATTTATGTATTTCATTTCAGGATTAATGGAAATATCAGTAGTACATTGAGGGTTCAAGAAATGGAAATTTGGGAAATTGTTATTACAATATATGGTATATGTTTTACAAATTTAAACGCTCTACATACCATGAACTAGATAGATAAATAAGGACCCTAAAAAATTAGAAATCACTTCGTTATATTACTGTATTTAATTACGTATCTTGTAACCACGATCTCATCCATTTAACCTAGAATATTGTACCAAATTAATAAATTTCTACATAATTGAAGATTATTTTATTCATAATACAATATTCAAATTTTGAATACATAACATTTTTTTATTTCATGTGGATTCTACAAATACATAAAAAAATATATTAAAAAAATCCTATTAATCTGGACATGTTTATCAAAATAATCATGTTTTATTTTTAACTGACAGAAACCATTATATAGTTTTCTAAAAAACATAACATGTTTTATTTTATTTCACAAATAAAAACATTTAGAAGATGTATACCATTTAAATATTCATCAATAACATCGAAAATAATTTCATGACCCTTAACAAACCCTTCACCTATATTTTAACACATGATTCATTCAATATTGAATGTGATTTATTGATTAAAAAATTACAATGTCATTTCTAATAACAACTAAATTTGACCTTTACAAAAACAAATCTATCCATTATTTTAAACACTATATCATTCAAAAAAATATCATCCATTGTATACTCACTATAAAAAATGAACATTAATCACCATACAACATTGAAATAAATTATTAATATAATATTTTTTTCTTTTATGACCGTACACAATAAATTAAGGAATAGAAATAAATAATGACCCATTTGTTTTTAGAGGATAATTTCACATTCATTTTTATTACTATATACTCATTAAAATATTATGCTATATATTTGTATAAAAAATTACCCTTAAAAACAATAAGTAAACACATTGAAATTCTTTACAAATATAATTCTTCTATATATGACAACATGAAACATCACACACACACAAAATAATTTATATGTTAAAATTAAAACCCTCTCCATTAAAAAATTTTCTAAACATATACACTCAATTAATAAGAGATTGATACTAAGTTTTAGGAAATAAATATCAATGGTTTCATTTTTATTTCCCAATATATGACTATAATAATAAATATAATTAATTGGGGAGGATACAAAAGAACTATGACATGTCCCTGATATTTTTTAGGAAGATTTCATATCAAAAACCAAGGTTTTAATAAATCATCTTTATGTAATTGTTTGGTTAAGGAATCCATCACATTATCCTTTAAAGGAATAAAATAAATACCAGAAAATAGTTATTTAATATTCTACATTATAAAATGGTACTTGATAAAACTACAACCAACTAAAATTTTTGTTATATATTTCTTAAATTATTGAAGGAGCCTTTATTTTCACAACCTAACAATAATGGTTACCTTAAATCAACCATGAGATACATTTTATCATAATTTATTATATAACTTATTGTGTCAAAGGAAAACATTTTCTATTATCCATACAATATGAAATGTGGTTTTTCTTATTTTATTCCATTTAAAATTCATATATTTTATGAAGAATATTTTCCCAAGAGTATACTTTAGTTCAAGGAAACCTCTAATGGAATATATATAAATACATCCAAAATTAAATTAATTTATATTCATTTAAAAATATCTAAAATTTATATTGGACTTAATGAGCCATATGATTCTTTTTAGTACTATGATATAAGACCCAATATATTCTATTTCATATATCGAAAAAAATTACAAACATAATAAATAAACACTTTGGAAGATATTAAAAAAACGAAAACTCCAAATATAACCAATAATAAATTTTTACATATTTTATTGGTGTATAGATTTACATTTCCACTGAAAAAATAATCAATACATTTTTGGTATGATTCTAATAAGAATGAAAGATGAGATTATTAACTGATAAAATTAACACTCTCATGAATAACTTCATCATTAAAAGCATCAACATCACAATAAACAAAAACTTTTTAGTGTAAAATTTATTACATACAACTTAATGTTTTCTAGGAAATATAATATTTAAAATACATATGATAAAAATGTGATATTAATAATAAAAAAGTAATTATCGTTAATTTTATTATAGTTTTATGGCATGATTTTTTCTATTTCAGAATATATTTTGGCTGTATTTATTATTTTCTTATTGTTTATGAAGAAATTCATCAAAAGGTGTAAATGTTCCTAAATTGGTTAGTATAGAATCATGTAACTCATCTATTCTAATTTTTATAACTAATCCCAATAATAATAAGGGAATACATTAATTTCATTTTCAAATACCTAGTGTTCGTTCCACTTTTTAATATTCCAATACAAATAGAGTTAATTTTCAGAAATTGCAAACAATATTAATCATTCATTGATAATGATGTTATAATAAGACATATTGTAACAAATGCTATGTAACTTATTTTTGGTACTTGAATCATTGACATAATATCATGATAATATATTTAAAATCTTACAAAATAAGTTTTTATGAAAATGAATTCTAAATAAAGGGGGAGTCCCTAATGAACAAATGAGGATTTGGATCGTTGGGAAGAAATATAATAAAAGAAGAACTGTTTATCAGTACAGGATCAAGAAATGAATTTTGAGAATCGGGATTCCAATCATTCTTATATTTTACATATCAAGTCAGATTATTTTTCCTATCAAATTATTTAATATCACATATTGAATGAAACTCCCTAAATTCATTCAATATCATTCATAAATAATTCATTATTATTATTAAATTTACATTTATAGTCTTCATATTATTATATCATTCCATTAACTTTGAAACAAGTTATTGATATGAATTTTTTTATCAGTTAAATTATTGATAACTTTAAATTAACATTCATATAAAATACTCAATACTATGTTTATATAGATATGTGAATAGTTGGAATCATCCCACTTGGAATAATTATGTACAATAATTATTATTGTTTTAGTAACAATAAATAAAGTATTTAAAGGTAAAATGAATTTAAACATTATGTGTAATTTTAAGGATCTACTTAATTATTTTCATTTATGTTATAAAACTATCTCAATTTTAATTTCATATACTATTTTTATCAAAATATTATTTTAAAAATAATTCATATGAAAATGAATTTCATAAGAAATTTCACTTTCACGAACTATTTTATATAGTTCGACCCCAAACTACCATAATAAATATATGAATTAAAAGAACAGGGGATTGTAAATTTAAAAAATATAGTGTCTTCTTATGATGGAATCATAATGTTCTTAGAGTTATTATTTAGGATGATATTATAATTTTTAATAGAAATAATTTTTTTCATAGTCAGTTTATTACGTTTATTCACTCCATTTAATTTTTATCCAATATTAAATTGGGTATTCTACTATTATAAATTTTAGGTAATGGAATTGGTTGATATAATTAAAATATAATAGGATAAAAACTAGAGGGAAATTATATTTTCATTTGGTCTTTGAAGTTGATAAATCCAAGATATGGTTAAACAAATAATGTATAGTAAATTGAAAACATATAGTGTTAATATTTTTTGAATATAGATTTTTATCATGAGTAGTGGTGGCCATTGATGGATTATTTTTAGTCATTGATGGGAGTAACATATCTCAAAATTATGATAACTAATATTCTCCAATAGTCTTATGTTTATTATAAATCTACCATTTATATGACACATGAAATTTCTAGTTTTTATGAACCTTAATTTAAAATCCAAATATTAATATTTAATATATTTTACAAATTCTTGTCACATTAAATGTTATTAAATATTTATATGATGAATTTATGTAAGGAAAAATAAAAAACTCATTATCTGATTATGTGCATTATTTTATGAGTATCAACCCTCCAAACAAAATAAATGATATTCTTATTTAGAATTTTATTGAAAAATATTTCCCTCCTTCCAAGGTAGTGAATATGTGGAATGAAATCCAAAACATTTAGAAGAAGGTGTTAGAATTACCATATAATAGGTTTCAAATATTTTAATCACCAGTTTCATAATGTATTTATCTTGTTTTATAAAAATATATATAATAAAAAGATATCAATTTATTCATGTCTTAAATAAGTATTATGTTTGATATATCATTTTTAGAAAAAATTACAAAAAAAATTGGAATAAGGAATTATTGAATTTATTAATGAGATATCTATAAAAATGTTTCATTATAACTTAGATGGAATTTCTAAAAAGAGGGTACTTTATTATGTAGATCATACCATAGAATATGAAGAAGAATATTGTGGAGGTTATTTCATTATGTTGACAGTAAAAATTGAATTGTAAATATATATTTGTTATATCAAGAAGGGAGAGATTGGGAAAAAATATTCCTCTTAAAAATCATTCTTTTCCAAATTAATACACATAAAATTATTGAGGTTAATGTTTGGGAAAAAGAAAATGAAATCCAAATTCGTGTTATAAATAAATTTTTAATACAATTTTTTATATTTTAAAACAATTTATGAATAAACAATAACAATTGAAAATAAATTAAACAATTACTTGAATGAACTATTTTTAAACCTGAATAAATATCAATGAATTGAATCAACATAATCATTAACACATTTCATGAATCTAGAAGAAATAATAAGGATTAATAATGATAAATTAAAATATGAGTATTGAAGGATAGAAAATATTCTTCATAGAAATAATAAATAAAAATCCGAATTTGATATAAATTTAATTTTTCATACATGTGAAAATGATAATGAAAAATATATATTTAAATGTAACAAATGAATAGAAAAAATTATGAAAATATTTCTAAAATTAGGCTAATGAGGAAGTGACAGATTGAAATCTAAAAATATTATTTTTGGGATAAAGTAAATATTATTTAAAAAATAACACTTCAATTTCAATAAATGTTTCAAAATTATTAAAAGATTGGATGTTTAAAAAACATTCTTTGCAATATTTATATATCTGAGAACTAATATTCCATTTTGATAATAATTAAAAAAATTACAAAACTATACCAAATTTTCTAAATAAATTGTTTTCAATAAAATTAATCCTAAAGTGTGGGTGATAAATTTTCTTATAAAAATATTTCATAAATCATCAAACTCAAACTACTATATATATTGTTAGATTAATTATTTTTTTTTCACACATTGGAAGAATATATATATTAAATTAATCTAAAACAATTTTTGACCGTGGATAAAAAATAAGATTGATAACATAAAATAGATTTTAAAATCATATAGTTAATAAGATAAAGAGGAAATTAATGGATATAAAACCTATCGACATCATAGTAAATTATCCCTGTAAAATTTTGGAAGGAGTTCTTATTAAAGATAATAATTATTTTTTTCTTGTATAATGTTTAGTAAAAAAATTGAAGTATCATGTTGATTTTCAATATTATAGGAGAGAACCTTTCTATAAATACGTAATGAACTCATCTATATAAAAAACAATAAGTATATTTTAAAAATTAAATTTGAAAAAATTTTATTACTGGTAAATTAGAATGCTAAACTAAAAGTTAAGTATTTAAATTTTCATAAATTTGATTATGAAGAGAAAATTTTAGAAGATTGTAAGTTATAAATTTTTTTGATGAAATTAATATGATATGTGATGAATATCTTTATATCGATAAAATATAATAGTTTGACTAAAAATGGTAAATAAATTTATAATAAAGGAATAAAAAAATAGTTGATGAAAATAATTATTCGAAATCCATTATTTAATGTGATATAAAAGAATCTAGAAAAGGAAAATAGATAGTATCAAATGTTGGTCAACAAGGCGTATGTGATATTCATAAAGTGTTGAAATTTGTTAACAAATTATTTTTATTTGACTATAATCATGATATTTATTTAAGAATGGGACACTATAAGAATTTAAAAAATGAAAATGAAAGTGAAACAAAGGGTGAAGGATGAACATTCATGGATGAATGAGTCACTAAATAAAAAGTCACAACATTAATGAATCGATGATTAATGGTAAAAATAATGAGTCTAAGGAGACTCTTCCAAATAGCTTAGATAACATAAGTAATTGATGTTTTTGTTTTCTGTTTTATATAGGGAAAAAAATTCACCAAGTGTTTTTTGGGGGTAATGATAAATTGGTATGATGGATTTCCATTCTTGGGATGATACTCCACATATATATGGGGTTTTTGTAGGTTGAAACATATATGTTTCATGAAATCAAAATATAAAAATTAATCATTCTTAATTTTCATATATATTTTTAGAAACATTCATGTTGTTATTAAATTTTTACAAAGTACCACAACATATATATAAAAAGTTGTGATTCATGATTATTATATTGGGAATAAAATTGATAATATAGGAAATGCATTATAACTATAACCTTAAATTTTAAAATGGTGTCAGTCCAAATCCGATTCTATAAAATAAAATCCCCTCTCACTAATAATTAACACACCAACCATATGTAAATTCACCATTTCCCAACCATTTTTCCTTTTTATTATTTTTAAATTTTTTTATATTCTATCATTTCATTTAATATATTTTTTAAACATTCTCTTAATTTTTAATTATTAATTATTTTTTTGATGGGATTAAAAAATGTGAATACAAAAAAGGAATGTTTTTTAGGAATAGTTGAGTTAAGAATTACTACTAAAATATTGTAAGGAAATAAACACAATAATACTGGATGATTTCATGGGAATAAATTATTTACCTCTTTGTGGGAAGAAGTGAATTCAATCAAAAACTCATCATTGGCTTACATAAGGGGGATTTATAGTCCTATGTGTGTGAGTCGTGAACATAAAATTCATAGAGGTAGTGATTATTTGTGAACTAATACCACCATCATCATATGATAGTAATGACGTTCCTAAATGGAGAAATCATGTGAGTGTGTTAATATTAAGAGCATTAATTTCATTCATAAATGGATAAAAATACCTTGTTTAAAATTACCAATTTTATTTTATAACACATGAAATGAATGATATATTAAATTTTTTTCAATATTTTGGATTTATATTTTGTGACTCAAATAGTTAACCCACTAATGTTAAATGTATTTTTAAAAACTTTATTTCTAATTAGTCCAATCAATGTGATCAATGATATCACCCCTTCAATAAAACCTCCTTCTCCTCTAAGGTTCCGCAACATATCCACTGATTGAGAGTTTGAATATGTAATAGATAATTATATTCCATAAATGGTTGAATAGTAAATCATGGTTTGGAATCAAATTTCAAAATATTAGGTTTCTGAATTCTTGATATTATAGAAGAAAACCCACAACTACAACCTCTAACAATACAGTAAGCAGTAATGTATGGAAATTATTGTAAATTAATAATTTCTTAATGTATTCTTATGATTTTTATTAAATATGTTATTATTTTTCTAAATTATTCACTACCAAATTATTAAAATAAATATTTTCAAATTTGACAATTAGAAGAACACACATAAAATTCATTCCTTTTAAAATTAAATTATGATGTAGGATGATTTTGAATAATCTATTAACGTTGATCATCACTGGATATTTCTGAAATATAAATTTCCTATGTAAGAGGACTCTGACCATATGACATCTAAATAAGATAATGTTTTAAAAAATTTACCTAATAATTAATTGCTTTATTACTAACCATTTTTTCATTAAATGGTTATTTTTCATAATTTATATTTTTTTGGATATTTCCAAAGTCAATATAAATGTGGTATGAAAATTTGTTTTAGTTTGTTTTCATTATATGGTTTAAATTTCGTGGAAACTCCACAATTTTTTTAATGCCTTAAAATATTTTTAGATGATATATACAACAATGTTTTAATTTCCAAAAGATATATAAATTTTCAATATGAAAGTATTAGTTTCATAAAATTGAAATGTACAGTAATGCGTAAGAGTATTATGATAATTATGTATGATTCATTTTGATGTTGAGAATGAAAAAAACTATTTGAATATCTATGAATTATATAATAAATATATATGAGTCATTCATCAAAGATGATGATATATTTTGATATATATTTGGAATATAATAAATATATATTGATTTATAATTAAAAAATATAGAAATGTAAGGTGATATATTACTCACTAGTAGTATACAAAAAATTTCATTTTACTTGAATTTAAACAAAATACTTATAACGTCTATGATACATAATTCTTAAATGAATTTCCACAAGAGGATGAAATAAAAAATGTAATAGTTGTTTATGGAATGGTTGTGTCATTATGAATGATGAGGTATTGGCCATATGTGGATTACAAATAAAAATAAAATTATATTTTTTGATATATAATCTTGGAATTATTTGTTTATGATTCCAATCATGTCATAAATAAATCAATTTAGAATTTTTATCTGGAATGAAATAAATATCGAATATTGTAGGTAATTTGAGATATTTTTATATCTTAATTATAAAAGTTAATTAAATTAGAAGTGGAATTAAAGAAGAAGATTATTGAGTTATCATTGTTATAATTAATTGAATTGAAAGTTGAGAATGATTAATTACATGATTTTATTACATTGAATATTATTAGTTCCATCTCATATACGAGGTGGATATTTTCCATATAGACCTTTCATTTCACTTTAAGAACTATTATCAAGGATATTAATATTTAAAATTATTCATTCAATTTTAAAAATAATCTCCTCGATATCCACATTATTGGAGATATTTTATAAAAGATTTGGGTATTATATTGTAAAAACATTATTGTATTTAAAATATATATAGTTTCTTATTTCCTATATCTTCTTACATTTTTGGTTTCATTATATTTATCTATAGTTATATATAATCATCATTTTGATGGTGACATTCCTTCACTCTTTGAGGGGGGAAGCATTTCATTTAATTTATGTTGGTTTAATGTATCTTTATTTTGTTTTGGTAGTTAAATATTAGTTAATCATACTAAAATATGTGGCCTCTCACACATTCATATTAATATAATAATAATAATCATCATCATCAATATTTTAATTTCTAATATCCTATGTCATTAAAGTGAATCATTTCCCCAAGTGAATCATATCACCAAGTAATAAATATATTAACAAAACATTTATAAATATTGTTTGTTCAATTTATTATTTATTTTGATGTATATGTTTTTTGAAAATATTAACAATGAAAGTATTAAAATATTGATTTCAGGTTTCATCCTTGATAAATTGGCTATATTTAATGTTACACAATTATACAAGCTTTGGTAAATAAGAAATCTTTTGATTGGGGATCTGTTTAAAATTCCAACAATCAACATCAGTATTTTTATCAATTTTATGATTGAATTTTAGAACAAGGTATTTTATTTCAAGGATATTTTTAATTTTATATCATGAATTTTAAATTTTTAAGAAAGTCATGTATGTAATTGAGGTATTAGTTTACAATCATTTTCAATCATCACAAATTTTCATTAAAAATATACAATAGCCGACTTATATTTCTATATATACTATTTATTTTTTTCATCAAGGAATGACTATTAAATTTGATAAATGAAATTTGAGTATATATAGTTTTATTTATCCCATGATATAATCAGTAGTTTAGATAATTTCATGATTTTAGATTTCCTTCAGTCTATGAAAATAATATTTTAAAAGTATTTTTTATCATTGACTATAAAAATTAATCCTAAAAGTTTCATTTTATTTTTTATTAAATGATTTTAAAAAATTTCTCTAGTTTATGAGGGTATATAAAAATGTTTTCTCTCTTTCAATGTGGTTTTTATTACATGTCAGAATCATTTCCAAATGTATAAAATTTTAAATTAATTTTTAATATTATTTTATAATCACAATTAAATTTATTTGAATTAATAAAAAAAACTATTAATATATATAAAAATATATCTTAATAATCTATTTATTACTAATAATTTAATCATTTTTTATTATTATATTTCTTTTTAATTGTAAATCATTTATAAATAATATTATTTCATTATTTACCTCCATATGTATCTTACCAATTAACAATTAAATGTGATTAAAAATATTTAGTAATTAGAACATAAGAATATAAAAATTATTATTGAATGATAAATAAAAATATTATGTAACATATAATTAATATATCAACATAAAAATATAAAAATATAAATAGTGAACTTAATCATATAAATAATTACAAATATATACATAGAAATATATAAATAAATAAATATAAATACATAAAAATTTAAAATCAGAAATAAATATATATGATTATGTATATATATATATATATCTATGTTCAAACATATAAATAAATATAAACATATAGACACACTCACACACACATATATATATGTTTATAGTTTTAGTATTATATTTATAACTATTATATATATGTAATTTTATATATAATTATATATATATATATAAGAAGACATCAATATATATAGACCTATTTATATATAATAATTTAAATGTATTTATATATATATAATCATTTTTTATTTATAGTAGAATATATATCTATGGATTTATATAAATATATATATAAAGATATATACTATTTTACAATTCTAAAAGTGTATAAGTATATTTTTATAAAAAAATACATATTTAATATAATATATGGGACTATATATACGTCAAAAAAAATTAAAATACGGGGACGAAAACCATTTATTAAAAAAAATTCATAGGATGGTAACAAACACAAAATATATTTCCTTATCAAATAATGATAGATTACAAACCCAACAATTTGATGATCTTGTCTTGATTATCAAGGATCACATTGTGATGATCCCCCTATTAATTTACCATGCCTCTGGCCTCAAACTCATTGGTGATGACCTCAACACCATGTTTTAGAACGTTTCCATAGTTCAACATGGTTTTCTAACTCCATGTATACATACACAATCCCTACTAGGGCCTCAAAACCCAAATGGGTGACCCTCATCAACATAATATTATTCCAATCTGGGGTAGTTTTCTCGGATTAAATCATTGTTATTTATCTCTGTTATATTTATCATAACATAATCTCGATCATTATTTAGATAATCAACCACTCTAATAAGATTGAGTGTGGAATCTTGTGCCAAATTTATATCCCATGAAACATGATATAAAAATGTCATTTCACCAACATCGTGTTAAAGTCCCAATACTGAGGGCCCTTATGACACCATTTAATTAGTTCATTGAGTGGAAACCATTGAACATGTTCTATTGTTATTTACTATTAATGAAGAATCCACTTTACCTTTTCATTTATATCTTCTTGAATACTTTTGTTTATCCAAAATATGAGAATTAGTACATAATAGAGATTCCAACTGCATGTCATTTTTTCCATTATTGTCATCTAGTTGATCTGTAACACCAACAATAATGACATACCAAAATTATATTATAGAAGAAAGTTCTATACTATTTTCAATACTTGGCCATATACAAGCTTATTACTCAACAAGACCCACTAAATGCACTCCAACAGAAGAGGTTGTAGGGAAAAATTATGTCCTTGAAATAGATAGATCATCGAATAACAAACTATAAAATTGAAGATAATTATAAAAAGTAGTAAAATAATAAAATATTATAGAATATTCACCTGGGGATTCAGAATGTCTTACTACAAAGCATCTGACCAAACAGGGCGAATATTATTCCAGATCTAACGAATTTCCATGCTTATTGATAAGAACCATCCCCTCCTTGATTAATTAATGATGCACTCCTCCATCGTGAGGGGGACTATGTCTTGTATTGTAAAAGTCTCATCTAGGAATGGATTTTATGTTCCTTTTGTACTTAATAAATTAATTTGCATCACTCCCACATGTTAAGAAAAAATAATTGATCATTGATATATTAGAATTAGAAAGGTCATGACCAATGATCTTGAAATCCATACAAAACATGGAAAAATTTTCATTCGTAATTCTAAAATAAAACTTATAAATGTCAATATAGATAATGAATTGATTATATAAATTAGAGAAAAAATCAATACCCAAAAAATAAAAGTGCCCAATTATTGTATTTTTTTTATTTTTCAATTATAATGGCACACCATTTCCCATTAAAATGTCATATAAAATCACTTGATGAAAAATTACCCAATATAAGTAATATAATTTAAAAGAATATTAAACATATGAATTTTTTTATCACATTTTAATAGATATTATGGACACATTCTAAGATTTACAATATTTCTCACTAGAGGTAAATCATTCTAAGACCCCACTCATTCATATTTAATTCTTCCATGGGTTATAGAATATGGATGAAATTATATCCCATCAATATATAGTTCTAATTGAAAAAACCCTAAATATATGAATATATAATGACTAGATCTCTAAATCTACAAATCTTAGACCCTATAAAAAATGGGACACACAATAATTGAGTGCTTAATAATCTCAAGATGTAACGACCTCAACCCTAGAAACCCAGATTCAGTGTTCATTTTTTTTAAATGGAATATATACCAAAGATAAAATAAACATTGATTTATTATATTAGTAGTTTTGATGAAGTATAAACACACATGGCTGCCTTTCACATTGGTAATTATATGGTGAATTTTAAAAATAAAAATTAACCCCTATCATGAAACTTATTCAATGATTTTATCTTCATAACCAGGGGAAGGAAATCCAATAAAATGGTGATCTCAAAAAATATTTAAGTGTTACCTTAGTTAATAATAATAAAATCATAATTATTACGTTATAATATTTATAGAATGGTAAAACAACTAAAAAACCATTCTATCAATAAACATAGATTAAAAAATACATTCCGAAATTTTTTGACACTGAAAATATCATGGAAAGTAATAAAAAGAAACAGAATGAAGAAAATGATAAATTATTGGACATCATGTATTGATAACATGAACCATTATACCAACAATCTGGTTTATGTCTATGGGTAGAAACCATTCTGATTCTTCTTGAAAACAAACACGATGAGTTTGTCAATAACTGTTTTGTCTCATGTGGCATCTTGATGCATTGAGAAACTACATATAATCGAACACCACACATCACTGAATATCCCAAAAATTATTCATGAATAAATTTAATTCATGGACAATATGACATATAAAGAAATATATATTTATTAGAGAATATGTATTTAAAAATATTTCCATATTGAGATTAATAGTCAAAATAAATAGTATGTAAAAATATTATACGGATTAAGGAAAAATCAGATCCATGAGATAAGAAATATTGATAATTAAGATAACTATAATTTCATATAAAATATAATCATAATGAGTTATTAGTTACACCACATAAAAAATATTATTTGCACAGTACGAGTGATGTCTTAATGAAATTGAAATTGAGAAAAAATTCATTTCCTTAATTCATGTATAATGTTGTCTCATTTGCAACTCCTAAAAATAAAATTATATATCAAAAAACTAATCCAAAATTGAATTATAGTAATTTATAAATCTATTTAACAATTAATATAATTGTATTTAATGTCTTAATATTTTCAATGAAATTGATTTTTTTTGAAATCATGTTTTTTACAAAAATTCTTGTTTTCCCCATATTTTCATATTTTATTAAATATAAATAATACGTTAGTATGATTAATTATAAAATCATAGAATTATTTCAATTACATATTTATAAATTATATATTATTCATAGTTTCCATTCATGTATATTGATATATGAAATGTAATGGAAATGTCATTGTTGGTGGTTAAATTACCTTTATCTGGATGTTGCTGAAATAGTTGGAAAATGGAGTATGATATTAATATATTTAATATATAAATTATTTGTAAAATCGTATAATAATTAATATCATTTCATATAAAAGAATAAATAATTTTTTAGTATATGTTTTTTATGTAGTTGGGAAAAAGGAGTAGGAGAAAAAAAAATGGAAGTGTAATTGAAGAATTATTCTTCCTCTGTTTGGATCTCTTATACAACACTACATCTCCATATATAATTAAAGTTGTATTACTACGTTACATGAATATGGATTATAATATGATTAAGAGAGATGAATAATGAATATATACATCTCTTTGGAATAGGTGGGATGAGTAATTTTCCTAGGGATATAAATGGGATTATTTATACATGAGGAGAGAGGAATTTTTTAATTATATATTATATAAAACGTAAAACATTTCATATTTGTTTTTTAAAATATAAATCATTATTAATAGAAAATAATGATTTTAAAACTTTAAAACTACTTTAAAATTTTATATAAATAATTTATTTCAGTGAATGTGGAAAGAATGAAAAAAATTCATTTAAAAGAATCACTTGTGACTTTAGCTTTTATAAAATTCATTTTTTGTTTGGAAATTGAGTTTATTTTATTATAATGAATAATTTATTAAAATAAATATATAATATCTGAATTTGAGGTTCTAAAAATATTTATTTCACAAATTTATTATAAATACCTGTAAATTTCAAGGGATTTTTTTTATTAATTTTCTTTGGAATTTTACAAGAACGCAGTTTCTGACGGCACCTGATTCCGAGGCCCGGTGTGCCTGGAATCATTTTCCAAAGTTTGGCTCGGGTACATGCAGTGAACGAATGAACGGGTTTTTCTAACCTTTGAACCGGTGCTTGGAATCAAATTCCGAGGGCACCGATGGAATCACAGTGCCGATATTTGATTAGAAAAGCCTCTTATGGAGTTGTGTTTGCTCGGGTGTGGTTTTTAATTTTTGGGCTTTAAGTTAAGAAATAAAATAATGTGGTACGACAGACTTTATTTTATTTCACTTAAAGCCACTTAAAAGACACTTTAAGCTGCATAAGCTGAGTTGAAGAGGATAGGGTAGAACCCGAAATATCCTACCCTCCTGGTAGGATATTTGTGAGGTGGGCCCCGCACGAGCCCCACCGTTTCATTTCCACTAAGTAACGCACCCGCGAAAACCCGTCTTTATGAAATTCAATTGTGTGTTGTTCTGGTTAAGAAACGGCCCAATTAATTGGGCAGTTAAATCGTTACAATTAATTCAATGAATTAATTGTTTGTTTCTTATCTTTTGAATTTCAATAGCTTAGGTCAATAATAAAATAAGGGTTGAACTTATTTTATTTAGTTGGACTTGTGGCGTGGAGAGAATTTTGGAGGAAAGCGTTCTTCTTCGACGAAGAACGCGAAGAACGCGAAGAACGCGTAGAACGCGAAGAACAGTCCGACCTCCGACGAAGAATGCCAAACCCTTGGAGATCGACGACGCGACGCCGTGCACCGCGATGTCAACGACGCTTCTTCCGCGATTCTCCCTCCGCGACGCTTCTTCCATGACGATCCAACCCTGCGACAACCTTCGATCGACAACGATAAGGTAGGGGGTAGCGCTTCTTTTTAATTCTTGTTGGTTTATAACATCAACATGGATTTAATTATTATAATTAAATCTGTATGTTCTCGATCCTCAGAGTTCGTCGACGCGACGCCGAGTACCGCACGTCAGCGACGCCCTCCCGTGACGCGGCGACCCTTTCTTCCACGACGGTCGATCTCGCGTCCGACGACGAAGTTAAGGTAGGGGATTTTATTTTGGTTTTCTATTATCTTTTTAGAAAAGAACGACGAGCGCGGACCAACCAATTCCAGGTTGATTCACGGATAGTTCGTTCATGCAGATTGATGTTGAGGATTATTATTTAATTTGTTCGTGATTATTACCCTGACGATCTTCGTGAAATATGACATTTTTCTATCAATTAACGAGAGGGGGTCGGACCGCAGAAACACGGACGACCCTCATCCTTATCCTTGTGGGCTTCTTTTGTGGATTGAAACGGGGATGGCGTGGTGTCGTCGCATCACGCGGAAATGTGTGGCAAGGAATGTGCGGCACCGTCGCGCCGCGTCGTGAAAACGAACAAGGCAGCGACGCCGTCGCGCCGTGTCAGAGAAACCCGAAGACATCCTTGGACGGAGTCGGGCCACGACAAAGGGGTGCGACGCCATCGCGTCGTGCCGGAGAACTACGAAGATGACGCGTTTTGCTAATTGACTTGCGGATTGTCGGACGATGACGAACGGGGCCGCAAGGGCGATTTGAAAGCTTTGCAGCAAAGGTTAGGTCTCGAGAGGAGCTACGACGTAGATAGAAGCCAAATCGGAACACCGGAGCAACTTCGGTGGCCCGCGGAACCCACCGGTGGCGCGGGCCGCCGGCGCGGCAGCGCCGGCGGCAGGTGGCGGCGGCCAGTGGACCCACGGCCGTGCGGGTCCGGCAGACACGGGAAGCGGCTTTGCCACGTCCGAAGATCCAGCATGGCCCCACGCGGGGCCGCATCACCTTCATCCCGCGGGGGAAGCGCCCCGCGGCTCCCCCGCTCGGCCGCTCGGCCGAGCCGTGCCGGGCCGACCCGACCGGCCGGGTCGCGCCGAACCGGGTCCGACCCGGACCCGGGTGGGGTCGACCCTGTTCGGGCCGACCGAGGGGGGGTCGGGCCGGGTCGGTCCGGACCCAGACCCCCTGTCTTCGGGCTGTTTTCGGTTTTTTGCCTGTATCTTGAGCTACAGGCCTCCGAATGACGTGTCGTTAGCGACAACACGATCCTTGGATCGAGACGGTCGTTTCGGTATACTACAACCAAGGTTTCAGAATACTTTGGGTTCGGCCGGGTTGGTTCGTACACAAAACCAATCGGGCCCTCGGAGCGGAAACACTCATATCTTGAGCTCCGGATGTCCGATTGATGTGTCATCAACATTGATGCTTTCCTCTAAGTGAGATGGATCTTTTGGCTTGCTCCGCTCGAGGTTTGGATGTCGTTAGAGTGCGGTCGGGTTGGTTCGCTCACGAAACCAACCGGGCCCCTGGAACGAAAAAGCCAATAACTCATAGACCGGGCATCCGATTGATGCACTTTCTGTATCATTGATTTGCTCTTGTTGGGACGGAACATTTGGCATACTTCGCCCGAGGTTTGGATGCAGTTGGAGTTTGGGCGAGTTGGATTGTACTCGAAATCCAACCGGGCCCTTGGAATGGAAAATCTGATATCTTTCAGACCGAACGTCCGTTTGATGAACCGTCAGCGGCGTTGGTAATCACGTTGAGAAGCAGTCCCTATGAGTATACCCTACGAGAGTTCATGGTACAGTTGAGATACGACCGGGATTGGTTCGCTCACGAAACCAACCGGGCCCCGGGACGAAAAAGCTAATAACTCACAGACTGGGCGTCCGATTGATGCGTTGTCTGTTGCGTTGAGACCCCTATGACGAGCCGGTCCTTTGAGATACTTCTCCATGGGACGTCGAGATACTTCTTCGTGGGACTTTGAGATACTTGGAGTATCGACCAGTAGCTCGTGGAGCGGACCCTCCTGGAGACGAGCGTGCGGAGTACGAAGACTGTGTAGCCGACTAAGACCTGACGACTGCTTGACTGGCTCGACTTGGAGTGAGTCGACTAGCCCAGTGGACGGAGCACTATTTTGTGAGGTGCAGACCCATGTCGGATGGATCACTACCTGTGTGACAGTGCAGACCCGCGGTACTCGTCCAGAGAGTACCTCAGCAGGCTACTAGGGGGTGTGCACTATTGTGTTTGGGTGGCATACCCCAGTGGGAAGCACTACTATGTTTGGGTGGCTGGCCCGTGGTACTCGATAGGAGGAGTACCTCAGCAGTCTTAGGTTAGTGAGAAGTACCTCGGAGTCGTGACAGGACCATTGTACACTCCAGAGACGGAGCTCTTCAGCATTTACGGTTTCGATAATGAAAATACTGGTTTGAGCTGAGTCTATGACCTATGTGTTTCCTCATGATTGATATGGGTTACTTGATAACTTAGGTATATGTATGGGAATATACCTGGGTAGTGGTTATCCGTTGATTTCACAATCCTTGTGTTTCCTCAGGATTGAGATGGGTTACTTGATAACTTAGGTATATATATGGGCATATACCTAAGTAGAGGTTATCTGTTGAGATCCTATTTGTGGTTATCCTTGTTGGTTTTAGTGAGACCTTTAGGGTATTGGGTCCCTACTGAGTATCGTTATAATCACCCCTGCACGGACTTTGCCCGCACCTCGTTGTGTTGGTTGCAGACGACAGGCAGTGTTAACGGAGGCCGAGTGTTCGAGGACTGGACGGTACCCGGAGATGGACCACATGACGAGTCAGTATCCGGAGGTGGACTTCGCGACGATACGACACACGGTGGAGGTTGACAGGCGAGAGCGTTATGGAGGTTATATGTACCTACCCTTCAGGTAGGATCCGTGGTGGATGATCTAGTAGTTGCGCCATCTGTACCTACCCTTCAGGTAGGATCCGATGAGGATGACCCAGGAGCCGCTTCAGTTCTTCCAGCTGTTGTCGTTTTCTATTGTACTTTGTTCAGTTGTAGTTTTACTTTCTTTTAGGTTTGTATTCTGGCCCATTTACTTTTCCACACTTACTGTTGTACCAGTTTTTACTTATTGTTTACTTTTTCAGCTTGCTTACTCTGTGGTGCTTGTTTTCTTTACAAAGTCAATGCCTTCCCTTTTTACTGGGATTTACGCCTTTGGTGCTAGTTGCTAGCCCCTGGCCTATGGAAGGCGGGCTTGGGGTAGTCACGGTATGGGCTCCGAGGACAGGTCATGAAAAATTGGTATCAGAGGAGTCGGTTCTACCACAGAACTTATAACTCTGATATTTTCTTTCTGTGAAGCAATAGTGTTAAGAGTACCGAGTGTGGTTTTCAGTTTAGGGAATCCAGTGTTGGTGCGGGCTGCCGACGTATCCATACACCGGGACCCTGACAACTGATTTCCGACTTTGTGCACGAAAACACTGATTGCATGTGTGTTTCCAGATGTTTTTAAATGTCAGCTCAAACCAGGTTAGCTAACCACGTATAATCGTTTGACAGTGTCGCGTTGTTTCTTTCAGGATGCCTTTTCTCAGACGACCAGCTAGAGCCCAGATGGATGTGCGTACTGACAGCCTGTCGAGCGGTGAGGCTTCGGTACGGACCCTCTTGCAGTTGAGGCACTAGCGGAGGCACCAGCGGTACTACTATACGTTGGGCCATCGATGCCACCAGCCCCAGCAGTATGCGATTCATGCCACTTGAGCGTTCTGTACGAGTTCCAGCACCAGAGTCCACCTAGATTCTAGGGGGAGACGGACCCGCATGTGGCTGAGGATTGGCTGGAAGTTGTGGTGAGAGTCTTCAGGCTAGTGGGGATGTCGGAAAACCTCATGGTGATCTTTGCTGCCAGCCTTCTTCAGGCAGCAGCAGGCAGGTGGTGGAGCCACTTGTTCCAGTTTTGCGACGGGATGACCTTTACATGGGAAGACTTCGAGACCTTCTTCAGGGTGGAGTTTGTGCCAGTAGCTCTACACCCTGAGCGTGTTCAGGAGCTGCTGCCTTTCCCGCGTGTTTTTCGATCAGTAGCCGAGTCATATGTGGGAAGTAGACAGATGATGCAGAGGTACAAGAGGGCCAGAGCCAGCCGTACAAGGATTAGGAAGTGTTATGAATGCAGCGGGAAGGGTCACCTGGCACGTGACTGTCTGACTCCTCGCAGAGTCGATCCGCAGGCTTTGGAGGAGCCACCGAGGCAGAAGCAACGGCGGGTGCTTGAGCAACAGCCGAGTAGTGGACAAGGCAGTAGAGCTCTGAGAGCAGGTGGAAAGGAGCGGAACTAGTGGATACGTCCCTTGTACTTTAGTTCCATTTTGCTGTTGTATTGGTGTCTTTGTACTATGAGCTGCAATAATGAAAAGACACTTATCTTTGTTTGCTTTCCTGTCCTTTTGTTTGGATGATACCGAGTGGTCCTAGTTAAAACTGTTGACTTGACCCTCACTTTCAAGATTTATACTGGAGAAGACCCTGTGACCTCACACTGATGCCGACAGTGTGACTCGACCCTTGGAGGCGAGAGTGACAGTTGGATCTCTTGGTAGTTACGTCAAGGCCTTACGACGTCATCCGTGGAATGAATACATCATTCATGTCAGGATTGACTATATTAGGAAATGGGCGTGGCTCATCCAGGGGATGAGACCGAGTTTCTCTTTTCGACAAAGGAGAAATTTTAGCAGCTCTTCAGATCATAGGTGAAGAAGGTGCAGATCATCCAGGAGCAGATGAAGACTGCACAATGCTGTAAAAAATAGGGAACCGGTGCCAGTCTTGGAGACTCGGGCATGTTAAATGTTTCCATAAGAGGAAGCTTAAAGGAGAGATGATTCTGCGAAGCAGAAGACATGGAGGCAGATCTAGGAGAGCAACATAAGGTGGTGTACATATTAACATTCTACAACCACCCACCTTAGTTATCCCTGCCAGGCTCAGGGATCTGGAGGGCGGAGGAAGAGTGTGGCTGCATGCAGTCAAGGAGTGTGACCAAATGGCTCTAAAAATGATTCAAGGGACAGTCTGTGTCCACTACTATCTGCTGTAGTAACAGACGTCGAAATGAATCATTCCTCACTTTCACAAATCTTGTCCCAGACCTAGAGTTTCCGGTAAGCCGTGGACTTGACCCTCACGTCTGGAGATACCTTGGGAAGAGACTCGATAATCACACTTATGCCGACGGTGTGGTCAGACCCTCGAGGTGAGAGTTTCGGTTGGAATCACTTGGTGGCAGCATCGAGGCCTTACGACGTTGGTTTGAGTATGGACTGGGCAATCACAGTTCATACACAAATTGACGGTATTAGGCAAAAAGGTTGTGGTTTAACTACGACGTCAGGATGTGTTTTCCTTGGTCGGCGAAAAGGAAACCCCAGGCAGCACAAGATAAACTCATGCCCAGGAGGGTGCGACCGATCACTCTTGAGTCGGTCAACCTTACCCTCATGGCAACAGTCATTTTGAGTTTCAGTTCTAATAGTAATTGGAGGCCTCATGAGTTCAAGGATGACAATCACGTCCTTATACGGGTCTCACCTCCACGAGGATTACAGAGATGTGGCTAAGGTGGCATGTTATCTCTGAGGTTCCACGGACCTTTCTAGGTCCTCAACTGGGTAGGTGGGGTGGCTTACCGCTTGACCCATCCACCTCAGTTACACCATGTGCACGATGAAATCCGCGTATCTCAACTGAGGAGATACGTGCTCGACCCTTCGCATATCATCGACCATGAGGAGCTGGACGATGGTGATGAGGTGACTTCCACGAAGGTTCCTATGGGGATCGAAGATCGATAGGAGCAGATCCTAGGAGGACGGTCGATTCCTCTTGTGCACTTTAGTTGGCGTTACGGGAACCTCCAGGTGAGCACATGAGAGCGGAAGGCTCAGATGCGTGCTCAGTACCGCTTTTGTAATCCTAGTTTTTGTTAAAGCTTTACGGGGATGTAAAGCCCTGAGGTGGGAGTGATGTAAAGACACGTAAATTTCCAGGAAATTTTTTTCTTAACTTTTTTTGGAATTTTACAAGAACGTAGTTTCTGATGGAACCTGATTCCGAGGCCTGGTGTGCCCGGAATCATTTTCTGAAGTTTGGCTCGGGTACGTTCAGTGAACGAATGTGCTAGTTTTTCTAACTTTTGAACCAGTTCTCGGAATCAAATTCCGAGGGCACTGATGGAATCGCAGCGCCGATATTTTCATAGAAATGCCTCTTCTGGAGTTGCGTTTTCTCGGGTGTGGTTTTTAATTTTTGGGATTTAAGTTAAGAAATAAAATAATGTGGTATGACAAACTTTATTTTATTTCACTTAAAGCCACTTAAAAGCCACTTTAAGCTGCATAAGTTGAGTTGAATCGGATAGGGTAGAACCCTAAATATCCTACCCTCCTGGTAGGATATTTGTGAGGTGGGGCCCGCATGAGCCCCACTGTTTCTTTTCCGCTAGGTAACGCACCTGCGAAAACCCGTCTTTATGAAAGTCAACCGTGCGTTTTTCTGGTTAAGAAACACCCCAATTAATTGGATAGTTAAATCATTACAATTAATTCAACGAATTAATTGTTCGTTTATTATCTTTTGAATTTCAAAATCTTAGGTCAATAATAGAATAAGGGTTGAACTTATTTTATTTAGTTGGACTTGTGGCGTGGAGAGAATTTGGGAGGAAAGCGTTCTTCTTAGACGAAGAACGCGAAGAACACTCCGACCTCCGACGAAGAATGCCAAACCCTTGAAGATCGACGATGTGACGATGTGCACCGCGACGTCAACAACTCTTCTTCCGTGATTCTCCCTCTGCGACACTTCTTCCACGACGATCCAACCTCGTGACAACCATCGATCGACAATGACAAGGTAGGGGTAGCGCTCCTTTTTAATTAATTTTGGTTTATAAAATCATCATGGATTTAATTATTATAATTAAATCTGTATGTTCTCGATCCTCGGAGTTCGTCGACGCGACGCCGTGTACCGCACGTTAGCGACGCCCTCCCACGACGTGGAAACCCTTTCTTCCGTGACGATCGATCTCGCGTCCGACAACAAAGTTAAGGTAGGGGATTTTATTTTGGTGTTCTATTATCTTTTGAGAAAAGAACGATGAGCGCGGACCAAGCAATTCCAGGTTGATTCGCGGATCATTCGTTCATGAAGATTGATGTTGAGGATTATTATTTAATTTGTTCGTGATTATTACCTTGACGATCATCGTGAAATGTGACCTTTTGCTATCAGTTAACGAGAGGGGACATGACCGCACAAACACGGCCGACCCTCATCCTTATCCTTGTGGGCTTCTTTTGTGGATTGAAACGGGGATGGCGTGGTGCCGTCGCACCGCGCGGAAACGTGTGGCAAGGAATGTGCGGCGCCGTCACGCCATGTCGTGAAAACGAACAAGGGCGCGACATCGTCGCGCCACGTCGGAGAAACCCGAAGACATCCACGGACGGAGTCGGGCCACGGCGAAGGGGCGCGACGCCATCGCGTCGCACCGGAGAACCACGAAGATGACACGTTTTGTTAATTGACGTGCGGATTGTCGGACGATGACGAACGGGGCCGCAAGGGATATTTGAAAGCTTTGTAGCAAAGGTCAGGTCCCGGGAGGAGCTACGGTGCAGATGGAAGCGAAATCGGACCACCGGAACAACTCCGGTGGCCCGCGGAACCCACCGGTGGCGCGGATCGCCGGCGGCGCCCCGCCAGACAGGGCCACCGCGGCTTCAGCCGCGGTGACTAGTGGACCCGTGGCCGCGTGGGTCCGGCACACACTGGACGCGGCTTTGCCGCGTCCGGAGATCCAGCGCAGCCCCACGCGAGGCCGCGACCCCTTCATCCCGCGGGGGCAGCGCCCTGCGGCTCCCCCGCTCGGCCGAGCCGAGCCGGCCCGGCCCGACCGGCCGGGCCGCGCCGAAGCGGGTCCGACCCGGTTCGGGCTGACCCAGGGGGGGTCGGGCCAGGTTGGTCCGGGCCCAGACCCACCGTCTTCGGACCGTTTTCGGTCTTTTGCCCGTATCTTGAGCTACGGGCCTCTGAACGACGCTCCGTCAGCGGCGACACTATCCTTGGATCAAGACGGTCATTTCGGTATACTACAAACAAGGTTTCAGAATACTTTGGGTTCGGCCGGGTTGGTTCGTACACGAAACCAACCGGGCCCTCGGAGCAGAAATGCTCATATCTTGAGCTCCGAATGTCCGATTGACGTGTCGTCGACTTTGATGCTTTCCTCTAAGTGAGGCAGATCGTTTGGCTTACTCCTCTCGAGGCATGGATGCCGTCGGAGTGTGGTCGGGTTGGTTCGATCACGAAACCAACCGGGCCCCTGGAACGAAAAAGCCAGTTACTCACAGACCGGGCGTCCGATTGACGCATCGTCTGTCTCGTTGATTTCCTCTTGTTGGAACAGAACTTTTGGCATACTTCGCCCGAGTTTTGGATGCAGTTGTAGTTTGGGCGAGTTGGATTGTACTCGAAATCCAACGGGCCCCTGGAACGGAAAAGCTGATATCTTTCAGACCGGACGTCCGTTTGACGAACTGTCACCGGCGTTGGTGATCACGTTGAGAAACAGTCCCTATGAGTATACCCTATGAGAGTTCGGGGTACAGTTGAGATACGTCCGGGATTGGTTCGCTCACGAAACCAACCGGGCCCCTGGGACGAAAAGGCTAATAACTCACAGACCGGGTGTCCGATTGACGCACCGTCTGTTGCGTTGAGACACCTATGATGAGGCGGTTCTTTGAGATACTTCTTCTTGGGACTTTGAGATACTTCTTAGTGGGACTTTGAGATAATTGGAGTATCCACTTGTAGCTCGTGGAGTGGAACCTCCCGGAGACGAGCGTGCGGAGTACGGAGACCGTGTAGCCGACTGAGACCTGACGACTGCCTGACCGACTCGACTTGGAGTGAGTCGACTAGCCCAGTGGATGGAGCACTACTTTGTGAGGTGCAGATCCATGGCAGACGGAGCACTACCTGTGTGACAGTGCAGACCCGCGGTACTCGTCCGGAGAGTAGCTCAACAGGCTACTAGGGGGTGTGTAGTACTGTGTTTGGGTGGCATACCCCGGCAGGAATCACTACTGTGTTTGGGTGGCTGGCCCGCGGTACTCGACAGGAGGAGTACCTTAGCAGTCTTAGGTTAGTGAGGAGTACCTCGGAGTCATGATAGGACCAATGCACACTCCAGAGACGGAGCTCTTCAGCAGTTACGGTTTCGATAATGAAAATCCTGGTTTGAGGTGAGTCTATGACCTATGTGTTTCCTCATGATTGAGATGGGTTACTTGATAACTTAGGTATGTGTATGGGCATATACCTGGGTAGTGGTTATCCGTTGATTTCACAATCCTTGTTTTTCCTCAGGATTGAGATGGGTTACATTATAACTTATGTATATATATGGGCATATACCTAAGTAGAGGTTATCTGTTGAGATCCTCTTTGTGGGTATCCTTGTTGGTTTTAGTGAGACCTTGAGGGTCTTGGGGTCCCTACTGAGTATCGTTATACTCACCCCTGCACGGGCTTTGCCCGCACCTCACTGTGTTGGTTGCAGACGACGGGCAGTGATGACAGAGGCCGAGTGTTTGAGGACTGGACGGTACCTGGAGGTGGACCACACGACGAGTCAGTATCTGGAGGTGGACTTCGCGATGAGACGACACACGGTGGAGGTTGACGGGAGAGAGAGTTATGGAGTCTATATGTACCTACCCTTCAGGTAGGATCTGTGGTGGATGATCCAGGAGCTGCGCCATCTGTACCTACCTTTCAGGTAGGATCCGAGGAGGACGACCCAGGAGCCGCTTCCGTTCTTCCAGCTATTGTCTTTTTCTGTTGTACATTGATCAGTTGTAGTTGTACGTTCTTTTGGGTTTGTATTCTGGCCCATTTACTTTTCCGTACTTACTGTTGTACTAGTTTTTACTTAGTGTTTACTTTTTCTGCATGCTTACTCTGTGGTGCTTGTTTTCTTTACAAAGGCAATGCCTTCCCTTTTTACCAGGATTTACGCCTTTGGTGCTAGTCGCCAGCCCCTGGACTATGGAAGGTAGGCTTGGGGGTAGTCATGGCACGGGCTCTGAGGAAGGGTCGTGACATTTATCATCAATGATTTAATTTAAGTTACACTTGTTACGTGAAAACCGTATTATTACTATTCATCAAAATATGTCATATTTCAAAAGAAATACAAAAAAATAATACTTGTAAAAATATTACATATTTATTTAATAAATTTAATTCATTTAAAGAAATAAATTTTCAAAATATGAGATTGTTAATTTTTTAAAAAATCATCATTTATTGGAAAAGTAACGATTTTAATGTTGTAAATGATTTTATGAAACATTTGAAAATATATTAAGATCTTATAAAATTATTCTATAAAATTACTATAAAAATTATTAATTTACGAATATGTTTTGTTTAATTAGTTTTTCACTTAAATCAATATATTTGTTATAAAATTTAAAATAAACATTTACACTTCACAAAAATACCAACACTTAATTTAACATCCATGAATGATTTATTTACATAATCTATGATATATATAAGTTATATTTTTATTAATGAGATATATAAATTATATTGATTCTATATTATGTGCAGATACTATTATACTGACCTTGTTAGTATTCATAATGGTCACATTACTATTCTACATTACAATTTAATATTTAATAGTATATCACTGTTTGTTTAGGTTTAGGGTTTTGTGTGATACAGGATATTGATTAAATTTAATTTATTTAATAATATACATACCATAAAATCATGGTGTGTGATATTTTTCCCAACATAAAAAATTCATTCCTTGAATTTAATCATGAATATTTCTATCTAAACAAATGAGGTTCGTTCTTATTCATTTCATCCTTAGGTTACCACACTTATTCTTACATTTTCTACTTTATCCAAAGTATTTTTACTAGTAGAGTGATATGGTTTCTCAATAATGTATCACTAGTGTCAAAACTATCAATATTATCATCATATTAAGACAAATTTGGTTCTATTTCAATTTCTACAGTGGTGAGAACATGTGTTGGGTCTAGCATGTACTTATTTAGAAATTCAATGTGGAACACATTACAAATATTTGATAGACCTAAGTGAATTACTAATTGTTAAGCTAGACATCCAATTCATTTGTGAATTTTAAATGTTCTAGTTTAGCTGGGTCTTAGATTCCATTTCATACCAAACCTTATGACACCCTTCCATGGAGATACTTTCCGAAAGTCATGATCTCCCACATTAAATTCGAAATCCTTTTTCTGGTAATAAAAATGACTCTTTTTCAAAAATTGTTCCCCATTAATATATTCCTAAACAGTGTTTACCTTTATTGTTGTTTCATAAGAAACTTTGTAGTGTATAAGTTTACTCTCACCAACTTCATCCCAAAACGTTGATTTAGTATCCCCTAGCAATATAATTATTCATATTGTCCCATTTGAATAGTGGAATAGAAATTTTTATTGTTTGGAAAAAACTACCAAAGGATAATAATTATCTCACATAACTTGATAATCATGTAACTATGTTGTCAATATATATTCCAATTTTTGAATTCTATTTTTAGAGATTCTATCTATTTATGGGTGATAAGTAGTACTCATGTAAATCTCATTATCCAAATCCTTTAAAAGAACCAATCATAATATTAATGTAACAATGGGCTCTAAATCTGAAATGATCGATAGAGGTTCACCATGATATCTTAAAACATCACTACTATAGATATATTCTAGGTTCTCAATAGGTAAATATTCTCTTATAAAAAATATTATAATTTTATAATAGGGTAAAAATAACCCATATTACAACATTCATTATTTTTTTCCTTCGTAGTCATGTGAAAATGTCAATCATAATGTCATTCCACTAACACATAGGAACATGTATAGGTATCATGAATCCACTTGGATACTATCTTCTATCCTACACTTATTGAACAACTAGACATCATGACCCATAGTAAACAATTTTGTAGTTCATATTATCCCACCAATAATAATACTTCAGATATCAACTCATGTTTGTACATCCAAGGATTATTGAGAAATTTAACATATTTGCATCATCTAAAATAACCCTTTATTCTATCATTTTTTGTGGAGAACATAAACATATTAAAAATTTCATAATTCCTTCCTCATAGACAAATATTTTCAATATTCTAAACTAGGATATATGAATTTTACTTGGAAAATTATCAACATCATATTGAGAGATTTTAATCTTCACTAAAAATATAGTTTCTCAATCATTTGAAAAAGGATAGATATTACCCCTTCAATTATAATTTTAATATCAATATTTACTATATCAATTAATATATGATCATTCAAAATCCTAATTTGGGTTAAAAGTCTATGATATTCTATACTTAATGCATATACCACCTTATTTTCATTCCTAGGTGGTAGTGTATTGAGAAATCACAGTTTGTGAGTTAGTCAATCAATAATGTTTTCCTCAAATTGAGTTATATATATATATATTTGTATGTATTTAAGACCCTCCCAATCCATATATATCTCACATATTTCACCATATATATTGTGTCTCTCTATCATTAGTGAAAAGATTACTACTTCAAAATCAAGATCATGAGTTGTATAATTTTTTAGAAGTCTTTATTGCCTTGATGTATATGCAATAATTTTATCATTTTTCATTAGGAAACAACCTAGTCCTTTTATCTATGTATCTATGTATATTTAAAACCATCATTTCATAATGATAATCTCAAAATTGTAACATTGGTTAATCTACCCTTTAATTATTAAAAATATTCTTCAAATTCCTTTGCCTATATGAGAATAACCCTGTTACACGTGGGCATTGATAATGTGTTATCAAATTGGGAAACAAAATCATTAAAACGCAGATAGTAACCTCCTAAACTAAGGAAATTATGTACATTTGTCATGTTTTTTGTTATTAAACTATATTGAATTGTCTTTTTATTTTTAGGGTCATCTCATTTTACATATTTAGAGATTCTATGTACATGGAAATAAATATCATAAAGAATGAATTCACACTTTAAAAATTTACCACATAACTCTTTCTCTTTTGGAGTCCTAATAGTGATCTGCATGTGGTTCTTATATAATTAATAGGTTTTATAATTTACCAAATATAATAAAGAAATACCAAAAGAAATCTTCATGAGATTAATTTAATATTATGTTCATCCGTTCACAAAATAATGGGTGAATTTTCCAATCCAAATAGGATTATTGTAAACCCATAATATCCATACCTCTTCCAAATTCTTATCTTCATAATAATTTCCTTTTTTAATCAAAATTTATGAAACCAAAACAAATTTAATTCAATGAAAAATGTTCAGATTCATGGTTTTGATTGAATAAATCATCAATATGAGTTAGGGGATACATGTTATTTATTGTAATAACATTTATTTCTCTATAGTCAATGCCCATCCATAAGGACACATATTTCTTATTAACAAAGATAATGTGGGATTTTATGGAGAATCACTAGGTTAAATAAATCACTTACTACTAAAATCCTTTAGTCATTTTTTCTTCCCCACTAATTCATTAGTTCCCCTTCTATAAAGTTTCTTAAATATTGTTTTTAAATCATGGATTAAATCAATGGTAAACTCAACTTCACCCCTAGTTGTGTCTAGGTTAATCAATACGAAAAAAATCATTTCATTCCCATACAATTTGTACGTCCACAACATGAGGATTACTTGCTTCATCCTAGATGATGTTTTCTCTTCATACTAACGAATTTCATCTAGTACAACTATTAGGGGATGATCTATATAAGAATCATATGATGATGTTTCATCTCTAAAGTTAAAAAATTTTACATCTTCCCAAATCATTTCTATTGTAGTGAGACATCCCATAAGAGTTTTGGCTAACAACTCCCCTATTAAATCAAAAGGTAAATATCCAATTTTCTAAGAAGAATAGGTAGATATAAAACAGTGTGATGTTATAGAATAAAATAATTAATTTAATTAATTTAAATATAGGTTTAATATTCATACGACCACTTCATTTGGTACTACTAAGTCATTTGTGGTGACTGGATATAATTTTCCTTCACACATTGAGATTTTCAATGGCAGATTCCATTGAATCTTTGGACAATGGTTTGAATAATTCCCCCTATAATTATATTTTATGAATGAAACATAATTTATTAGTTTCTTCCCATTGCATTCATTAGACTGATGACCCTTTTCACAACACTAACCAAAAACCACAATGCCTTTCATGCATTTTTCATGATGATTCATTCCACAATTTTCATATTATGTTTATTTATTAATTCTCTTATTCTTCATTTTAGTATCACATTTTTATTGGTTATAATGAGACCATTTCTTCCATTGATTTCCCTTGAACATATAGTATCTATAAAATTCATTCTATATTTTTATGGAACTTAATAATATTTCATTATATGATGATTTTTTTAATCCATTTCCCTTGGGAGACAACACATCTAACTTTAAAATAAATTATAAATCATGTTTTCAAAATCATATATATAATATGAAGTATACATGGATTTTCTAGTGATGAAATCCTAATACTCTACAATATTATATTCTTCTTTTTTCATTATAATATAGAATTTTATTTTCATTTCATTTCACTGTTCATGAGGGAAACATTTTTTGATGAATATTTGTCTATTATATCCCGTTTTAATGTTTCAAATTTTATGTTCCTCCATAGTATTATGGATCAAAAACCATCGCTCGTCTCCATCACTATTGAGACAATATACTATCAAAGATATATTTTAATTTTCATTGCATAGTAATGCTAAAAATATCTTTTTAGGAGACACAATTATTTGCATAGCTACCAAGGGATTTATAGAACCACTAAAATATCAGGACTTTTTCCATGTCATACTATACAAAATATGTATAGTATGTTTATTTTTCATAAACTAGGTATATTTTCCTAATATGGAAATGATATTATTAGCTCCAATACTAACTATATTGACCTTCTTAGTGGTGAAATACTAACATTGTCTATGGGTAATGATTCTAATTATTCTTTTAGGAGTCATCAATATATAATAGAAATAACGAAGTTAGCTCATAAATATATTTACTATTCACTATAAGGAATTATTATAATTTAGATGTTTACTTAACATCTATTTCCTAGTGTTTCTACATAACTTTCTCTCTAACCAACTGTGACAACCCTAACCACAATACCCAAGAGTCAGTAGTCCAATTATTATAATGTAATTGATTTAATGGATCACTTTACCAATGATTGATCAGATTAATAGTATTTAATAACTATATACATACATGTTTCCCTTATTATATCAATAAATATATATATATATAAAAAATAAAATAAATTAAACTACTTCCATGATACTTATTCATACAATTCATATACATAACCCAGTAAAGTAAAAAAAACATGAGATAAAATTCTTATTTACTGTTACATTATTTAATAATAATAGAAACATAATCAATAAGTAATATTTAGTACGAAAATTTAAATTACTAACCAAAACTCAATCAATAAAATGAGAATAAGAAATACATCCATAGATTTTTTCATAGTGAAAATATCATGGAATATAATAATTGAATAATAAAGGAAGAAATTAATTAATTAATAGATATAATGCATATGGAACATGAACCATTATAAATTAAACACAACTTATGTTTTTTGTTTGAAGCTCATCTGATTCAGTATAGAAACAAACATGAAGGGTTTATCGCTTACTATTTTTCCTAATGGGACATGTCGATGCACCAAGGGTCTATTTATAATTGAGCACAACCCATCACTAAATTTCTAATGAATTATTAATACATAGATATAATTCATGAATAATATAACTTATCAATATATCACTATTCATTAGTGTATTGAGATATATCAATATTTTTCCACATATAATATCATTAAAAGTAAAAAACCATATGTAAAAATAAAATATGGCCTATACAATAATCATATCCCTGATACCATAAATATGGATATTTAAGATAAATATTGTTTAAAATAAATAATAAAATAAAATAAGTAGTCGATAAATAACATAAGATTGATTAACATCACAATACCAGCTAAGTATAAATTAAATGATATAGAGACAAAGTCTATTATCTTAATACTACTTAATTTTGTTCTGTTTGAGCCAGCTAGAAAATAAAAGATTTTTAATTAAAATAATGATATATAATTGAATTATAGTAACTTTTTTGAATTTTTATCAAATATATTATTTTTCATCAACTTATTATGTTTTATTAATGAAATTGAAGTGTTTTGATATCATGTTTTCATATAAAATTTACTATTTTACCTCAATTTCTATATTTGATTATATGTAAATAATAAATTATTATTAATAATTACACAACAATAGAATATATATTATTAAATATTTATATATTATATAAAATTTATATTTTCCATCCATGAATGTGGTTATAATAATGTACTTTTCAATTTTTCTATAGGTGGTAAACTGACCATTAACGGGACGTTTTCGAAAGATTGGGAAAATGGAGCGTGAAATTTATATGTATTTTATATATGATACTTGTATTAGGTTTACATAGTTAATATCAATTTAAAATATATCATTACTAATTTTAGTGTTAATGGTTTTAAAAGGAATGGGAAAAAGAGTAATCCTAAAAATAAAAATAGAAGGGTTAATGGAGACTTACTCTTTCACTGTGTGGCTTCTTATGTACAACATTATATCTCCTGTGTTTTTTTGTTTTATTACTATATAATCTACCTATGGACACTAATATGATTAATAGGGAATATTTATGTAGATATTTGGCTTTGTAATGGGTGGGGTTAGTGGTTTTCAATAGGAAGAGAGAGGGGTTATTTATACATGGGGAGAGGGGTGTTTATTTTTAAAAAATATTTGATAAAATTATATCTCAAATGTAAAACATTTAATAATTTTTTTAAATATAAATTACATATTAATATAATATAAATAGTTTTATTCCTTTAAAAATCGTCATAATTTTACTAAATGAGTTTATTAAAATGGAATGCGGAAAGAAAAAAATCCTTTATTTAAAGAATCACATTTCAATTTAGGTTTGAGAAAATACTTTTTAGTTCTGTTAATTGAGATTATTATATATTAATAAATAATTTTTGAAATTAAAAATAAAATAGTATAACATGATGTTCTATAAATAATTAAGTCACTAATACATCATTAGTAATGTAATTTAATTTACACTGGTCATGTGCAAACTATATATTTAATATTCATCCGAAAACTGAATTATTTTATAATATTACCAAAAAATAACCCATGGGAAATTTCATTATGATAATTTATCAAATACATTCATTTGTATGAAAATATGTTTCTAAATATGATAAATTCCAATCTTTAAAAACAATTTCATTTACTTAAAAAAATTCTAAAACATCATAAATTATATTAAATGAATTTTATACCGTAATAAGTTACAGAAAATAAGCATAATGTTTTACAATCAAACTATTTATGTAAAAACAATTGCAAACTATTTTTTATATCATGTATTCCGGTGGCATGATAAACAACCTTTAAGCCCTTTGGTTATGGGTCCATGTCATGCAGTAATTTCAGATGTGATGTGTTGTTACCCAGCATGAATTATTTCATTTTTCTAAAACAATATTTATATAATTCCAATATCATTCCAAAATATTGAAAACTAGTAATTACCTTAACAAAAATATAATATAACCCCAAATGGATACCAAAACCACTATTCTAATTTCCATATACGTAAGGGAATTCTTCCTCAAATAAATTTTTTATACTAACCTAATAGTTTGTATTCCTATAAATCATTTCCAAAAATATCCTTAATTTTTTTCTATTCATTCCACAAAAATTTAAAAAATTGTAGATTGAGACTTTAAAATTATGATCAACATTAAAATTATAAAATAATTTTGGTATCAATAGTTCTTTAGTAAATATATTTTTATATATACATATATTCTTCTAAAATTTAACACAATAATTATATTTTTTATTATTCTTATAACCAAAATACAATAGATAAATTATTTCTACAATTTAATTCCAAAACATAATATATAAATACATCAACATTTTTATTTCATTATAGGTTCATCCTTGGTCTAAGGTTTAACATATAGGATTGGGAATCGAATTATATAATCTCTTGGTTCCCCATAAAAAATATAATAAACATTATATAGATCCATACGATGAAATTTATTACCATTCATATAATCACTTTTAGGATTTTTAATCATTGAGACATTCATTTTAAATAATTTCACCACATGTTTAATATAGTTAGTTCATTTTCATAATCTATTCAAATCATTAATATTTGTTTCAAAAGTAAATGTGTATTATACAAGAATATCCCTATAGGATTGTAAAAACTAGGTACCCATTCTGGCCTATTATCCTATACCATGTAATGATCTAGTCAATGAAGATGCTTCTTTTTTAGAGTTATTATTGCTATATGTATCTATTTTAAAACCACTCAAACTTGTATTATCTATAAAGGGATGAATATATAGAGATAACCACATAATATCATCCTTAATAGTACTATAGGATGTTTTACTACCTAAATGTAACACCCCATGCTTCCATAGTACGTTTCCCTTTGAATAATGCAATAGCTTGAATGGTACGCGATGTCGAGATTCTAACACACCACAACGAATAAAACTAACCGTTATGAATAGTAATAGCCACTTTTTGAAATTTTATACATTTTATCTTTCAAAAAGGACATTATTTTTGGATTCATAATATCGAAATTAGATTGGGCTGAATGAATGGTACTTTTTTGATGTCTTTATTATTTTGATGAATAGTGAAAATTACTAAATTTTAATTAAAAGAAACTTTTTAATTGAAATAATTAGTAGAGATAAATTATGTATTTGGGTGATTTTAAAGTATAATTAGATTATATTTTTACTATTTAATCCAATGTTGGTCATTTGACTTAATTTCACATTCAAACTGGACATAAGCAAGTTGTAATATTTTGATAATTATTATTTCTAAGAAAGACAATTTTTGTTTGGACAATAGGAATTAATTTTAAATTATTTTCATCCACTTATGTGTTTTGAATTTAGAAAAATGGATTCCATATTTAGAATCTGGAGGCACAAATTCTGTAAAAAGTTATCATTTACTTTTATAAATTTTGAATAATTACTTTGGTAAATATTTTATTTACCATGGTTAAAGGGTAAATCCGATAAATAAGAGTAACAAAATAATATTATAATAATATTAAATTACCCTTAAATGTGTCCTAATCCTATTTTGTGATACATTTATTACCATGGGAATATTTGGGTAGATGTTTTGACCCTATGGAGGCACTTGTAAGTGATAATGACACTTTATATTAATTAAGTTAAAGTAAATAAAAAAATGACATAAGCATATATCTTTTAGGAAAACAATTTTTACATAGGGTTATAAATGTAATCTCTTAGAATATAAATATTCATTAAAAAGGAAAAACGATTTCCTGCATAATGGTATTTTATTAATAATTTTTAAACATTTAATAATTAAGTTTATTTATGACACTATAATGCTGCATTATTTTTCTTATTAATGGTTGAATCAAATAATTGGTATTATAAATATAAAAATAAATATAATTTGATCGTTTTCATGACATCCACGAATTTTATTGGTTAATATTACATGTTAGGATTGCTTAAATGATTTTTTTTGAATTAATAAACTTTTAAAGTCTTTAACAAAAATAAATTACTAAATAGTTTCAAAATTGACAAAAATGAGTTTTTAAAACAAATATTACTTTATTAATTGATATTATATTCATAAAAATCTAATGCTTTCCCAAAGGACTTATATAATGATAGGTGTATCATTAATGGACCCCTTGGGGGTCGATATGATGTATATAGTATGTTTATTAACTATAAAATATAAAAATACAACGAGACATGGTAAATGTTAAACTATTTAACTAAGAGTTAAATCAAAAATATAATGTTTATATAGTGACACAAACCTGTAAAAAACCTATTGTTTGAGTGGTTTTAGACCCATACCCACCTTATCCTTTAAATAATACACTTTTTAGAAATTTTAAACCTAATATGATTTTATTATAAACTAATATTTCGAACTTTTCCTAAGGTGCCCATTGCTCCTCTTATAAAAGGGAACGCATGCTTCCCTCTATTTCACACCTTAAAATCGTTTTGGATCTTCCACCCTCTAACTAAATATTCTCTAAACTTCCTTAACTTCATCATAGAGGCTCTCATTTGGTCAGAAATCCATCCTTTTTATCAAATCAAAAGGAAGATCCTGAAGAAGAGGTAATGTTTTCACCACCCTCTTCCAAGTCCCGTTCTTCTTCCAATTCTTTTTTCATTGTTATTTCAATTATAAAATAAAAATTCCAGTATATTCTATATATTGTTATGTTATTATAAATATGTTACAACCATATTCATTATTATATCCATCCTTTGAATGACATGTCACCACACGGGCGTACGTACGACCTACCGTCTCCATATCATGGTGTAATTTTTATTCAATACATTATTATTTGGATGGGTATGATAATGATGTTTAACTGATGTAAATAATAAATATAACACGATAAGTATTCTTTATATATTATCTAACATCCAATTATATATTATTTTAAAATAAAAAGAATGATATTGTCGCTCGTGTATACGTACGAACTATTGTCTCCACGAACGCGATGAGATTCATTCCCCATCGTATCCATTGAAGACTAAATTTCAATTGATTATTAAAAATAATGTTTAGAGACATTATATAAGTATGTATATGAATAAGATGCATCCCATCCATAATAAATATGGCTCACATAAAAAATAATATAAAGCAAAATGAATCTTTTAATACTCAAAACGACGATAATACTAACATATTATTAACAAATCAATGTTAAAAGATAATATATGATATCATATTAATGTATATAGTTATTGTATAATTCTATAACAATTATTTCACAATTATACATCTGGTTAACCATCCCAACACCAAGGAAAAATATCAATGATAGGGGTTTCTTATCTCACTTTAAATTCTTTGAGATTTCCATTGTTAGCCACTTATTTATTGTATGTGGTGTGTGTACTACACATGATTGTATTAATTGTGTAATATACTATAATTTATGGATATTTGAATCATAATTTTATGATCCTTCTTCCATGGGTGTATGTTTTGTATGTTATCAAATTGATAAGGGAATATGAACTTTCAATTTCCACTCATTCGACTTTAGGCATACTTCATTGATTATTTTACTCCAAGATTATGTGTGGAATCACAATTAATTTTATTATGTCATAATTTCCACTCCTAATTCTGTTGATATAATTTTGATACACATAATAACTCCATTTATAAATTATTCATTCATTGATATGAACTTCATAAGAGTAATTTTAACTCAATCTCCATTTGTTGAGTTAAATATCAAATTCATTGGTGTTGTTTTTCAAGAATATGTGTGAATATCCTATGACTTATTTACACTGAATATCCAATAATATCGTGTTTATTTATATTTTTTACACATAATTATGTCATTCATTTATCCTTAACCTAAGGATATGGTCTTTATATGATATTTCATCTCAATTTTCATTCCATTGAGACTTATTTGTTGTTATACACCAAATCACTTTTATATGGTGTATATAATATTTTTTGACATATTATATCATGAATCCATTTATTCTAATAATATTACAATGTTTTTATTACCTCAATTATTTGTATTCATGTGTCTCTCTTTTGGTTAAGAACTCTAAGTGAAATATCATTTTAAAATATTTTAATGATTTATTATTCAAAAAAATTATGATTAATTTCCATGTTTTAAAAATGGTTTTAATGATTTATTTATATGGACATTAATGTTTTCAAATGAAAATTCCTTTTAAATGTTTCAAAGTGGCATAGGACACATTGATTAAAATATATATTTTTAAATGGCTTCTTGACATATAGTGTGACTTTTAAATGATTTAAAAAAAGAGATATATTTCTCTCAAATAGTTTTGATTTCATCTATGTAAACATCTTTTGATGGATCTTAAGCTTATTTGAAGTTGATTTATTATCATACAAAACTTCCCTATTGTATTGATGGTTTTGTGATTTTTTTGACTGTGGATGTGTTATTTTTATACCATTCATGGTTTATGGAGAAAGTATAGACATTTAGTATGATTGTTTTAATAAGAATGTTTATGTTATGTTTAAACTTGTTCATATGAGGAATGAATTCTATGTAGTATGTGACTGGTGGAGCCCACTATAGCTCATCGATGCGTCGGTAGGTCTTATGAGATGAACTAGTGTCTTCGCACAAGGCCTTGACAAAATCTTATTTTTTGTCTTGGCACGAGGCCTTGACTTGTGGTTATGATAGTATAGAATTATGCATTCCATCATTATGAAAGTGGTTATTGATATTGGATGTGATTATTTGAATAGTATAATATCCCTATGAATAAGTAAATGGAGTTATTTAATTTTATTTTTGTCATATGATGCTGAAGTTCATGTTTAAAAGGATTTTGTTTCAGTTATACATTGCCTTAAATGTTTATTCATAGTTATAAATATTTCTGCTATATTGTTATTCTTACTGCGCATCTAAGCTCACCTATTTATAAGTTATATTTTTCCTAGGATGTGAAAAGTATTGTATGACTTACCTGTAGGGATAGTCTAACGGGATATGATTGTGGTCTATGGAATCAATGTTGTCGTAGTTTTTTATTTTACGATGTAATGTAAACTTTACAAATGTATCTAGTACTTCCAAGGCTACAAAACTAATCGTTATTTCGAGACAACATCTTTTATGGTCATGCTAATTTAATGTAATAATGCACTGAATCTGGGCTTCTAGGGTCGGGGAGTTACAGTTGCTATTAGATGAGGTTTAGTACAAACCTTGGATACTAGATTTAGATAAACCTTGATTCGAGCACATTTCCCTAAGATATACTTTGAGGATTAGTATTGATGAACTTTCTAGAATTTTGGTATTGTATAGATTTTGTGAGTATTCTAAGAAATACATCCCTGTCTGGATACGAGTAGGTTGAGGTGTCTCTGGCATAGATGTACCTAGGGGTGAAACCCAAAAACACCACTTTGTATTAGACTCAAACGGGAACTGGTGCAAAAAAATGGGCCTTGCTGCACTCTTGGTTACCACACTCCCGACAGATATGCTTAGGATAATTTAAATTCGATTTAAAAACCAATTTAAAGTATTTTAATATAAGATGAGAATAAATGAACTTGGTTAATCCTAAGGTGTTTCAAATTGAGAATATGATGTCATGATATTCTATAAATGATTTTATGACTACTATTACTCACACATATATTTCTGGTTTTAGTCAATGGCTGGATTCCAAGGAAGTCATAGAAACTTTGAGAATGATGTACAAGGTGGGAACGAATGTGGAAATGAGCAACAAAATAAAATATTGATAATCGTAAAATATATCGTGTTTATGCCAAATCATTTTTCCAAAACTATGATAAAAAAAATATATTAAACAACTACCAAACTCAATAAATAAGGTAAAGGTGATGAATGATAAGAGCTCTATTAGTTGAGACCATGAAGAAAAGAATCCTAAAATTCATCATATAGGAAATGTGGAAGGAGACACCCAGGAATGTGTCTCAATGGAGAAAATAAATTCTTTACTTGTGGGAAAGAAGGACATAAAGTAATGAATTTCTTAGGAGAAATGAAGAATGATATGGAAGAAAAAAAATTCCCAAAAATCTGTTTATAGTCATTTTTTGTAAATGTAGGGGACCTAGCCATTACCTGAATGAATGCCCTTTTCTATAGGATATTTTCTTGGTCAAATAAGAAACTATGTGGAAATAAATGGTTGGAGAATTGTTTAAAAGTATTAGTGCTCCTTGTTGGTGGGATTACATTGGAATAATTTTCTCTTGTATTTGTAACCCTGCAGTTTTCCATGTGAGAATGATATTTGAGGATGACTTATCTTTTCTCTTGTTGATATATTTATATATAACCATTTGGTTTTATATGATCACTGGGTTTGATGAAATTAAAAAGTTTTATATTTTGGGATGAAAATGAATGGTATGAAATAAAATTTCTGGTCAAAATTATGTTATGGTTATTTTGTGGAATTTATCTCATTTTGGTAATGTTATAAAATATAGTTTTTGAAAAAGGACAACACACAGACCTTGTGACAACCCATCACGTTGGACATAGCAGTGGGAATCGAACCCACAACCAACGTGTGATTGGGATTTATCACCTACCACTGGATTATGTGAAGCCCCTATTTAGTGTGACTAACTTTTTTTAGTTAAATGGTTTTAGTGACCAATAATAATTTGATTTCAGATCTTATGTCTTATCAAACTAATATCCTTAGTATGGGAATATTATTTTTTGATTAAGTGATAAATGTTATTTTGGAAGATGTTCTCTTAGTTGGGAACACTATATGCCCAAGTAAAATAGATTACTATGGGATTTCATTTGAGGAGTAATGGGGGATTTTTATCTATGTTTTTATTTTGGATTTATAGTAATTTGAATTATTTATGGAAATTATTAACATATAATATAGAATATGTGATAAGGTTAATTACTTTTAAGTATGTGACTTTAGGAGTAGTTGATGTCATTTGGAGATACAATTTAACATGGAGGAATACATAACCAAATTCTTCTATGTTTTGGGATTCAATATTATTTTGGATTATATTAATCGGTTTTAAGGACAATTGTTTATTGAATGGTATTTATTTAAATATGGGGTATTGTTGGTTTAATTTTAGAAATTATGATTAGATTTTCTTTCACTAATGGAATATCCTTTTGGGGGATCATGAGATCTTCTAATAACCGTTTTGGTTTTGATTAATCTCCAACGACATGGTAAATATATAGTTTATCCTTTGTAGATCATGTGATTCTAAAGAAGTTTATTATTTCTCTTCAAGTGTTATCAATTCTTCTTGAATACTCATCGTTTAAAAAACGAATTAGTAATATAAATTTATTACAAAATGAAACTCTAAATAAAAATTTAGTATATCTATTTATTTTCATAGTCAATATCATAAATTAATTCTTCATCTTTATGTAATGTATCATAAAACAAAAAAAAATTTGTTCGTTTAATTTTCATACTGGGAGACTAATGACCATTTGTCCCATCAAAAGTTTGTGGTTCTCTTGTAGTTAACTTTCTCCTGATCATTTTCTCTATCCCTCTCCATCAGAACGTGACAGTTATATTTTCTTCCATATCCATTTTTTCCTACATGGAATCCTAATATGGATTATCTCTGGTGACCTTTGTACTTCTCTTTCTTTATTTTAAAGTGATAGTTTTATTGACTCTTTTTACGATGTGGGACATTCCATTATATTCCAAATATCAATTTCAAAAATTGAAAGGAAACAACTTATTGAAGTAGTGGATAATGTAACCCCCCAATCTACCACGGTAAGTATCCCTTTGAATAATGCAGTAGCTTGCATTGTACGCGACTTCGAGATTCTAACACACCAGAACCAATCAAACTAGCCGTTATGAATAGTAATACCCACGTTTTGAAATTTTTTACATTTTTTATTTCAAAATGGACTTCATTTTTGGATTCAAAATAACAAAATTAGCTTAGGGTGAATTTTTGGTACTTTTCTGATAACTTTAATATTTTGATGAATAGTGAAAATTAATATATTTTAATTTAAAACAAATTTTTTATTGAAATAATTAATAGTGATAAATTATGAATTGGAGTGATTTTAAAGTATAATTAGATTATATTTTTACTATTTAATCTAATGATGGTCATTGGACATAATTTCACATTCAAACTGGACATAAGCAAGTGTAAATCTTTTGATAGTTATTATTTCTTAAAAACATGCTTTTTGTTTTTACAACAGGAATTAATTTCTGCCACTTTTGTGTTTTGAATTTAGAAAAATTGATTATATATTTAGAATCAAGAGGGTAAAATTTTTTAAATAGATAAAATTTATTTTTAGACATTTTGAATAATTACTTCTGTAAATATTTTTATTTACCATGGATAAAGGGTAAATTTGGTAATAACGGTAAAAAAATAATATTATAATAATATTAAATTACTATAACATATGTCATAACAATATTGGATGATACATGTCCGACCATGGTCATCATTGGGGCGATTTTGGGACCCCATGGAGCCACTTGTAAGTGATAATGACACTTTATATTAATTACGTTAAATTAAATACAAAAATGATATTATCATATATCTTTTAGTAAAACAATTATTTCATAGTGTTATAAATTTCACCTCTTCAACTATAAATATTAATTATAAAGGTAAAAAATCTTCCTATTTATTGGTATTTTATTTATAGTTTTAAGACATTGAATAATTAAATTTATTTATGACACAATAATGAAACAATATTTTCCTTATTAATTAATGAATCAAATAATTGGTATTATAAATGCTAAAATAAATATAATTTTAATGTTATGATGACATCCAAGAATTAAATTGGTTAATATGCAATGATGGGATTTCTTAAATGATTTTTTTTTTCAAATTAATAAATTAGTAAGACTTTAAAAAAATCAATTAATAAATAGTGTCAAAATTGACAAAAATGGGTTTTTAAAACAAATATTATATTATTAATTGATATTATATTCCTAAAAATCTAAGGATCGGCCAAAATACATATATAATGATAGTTGTTTTATTAATTGACTACTTGGGGGGTCGCTTGGATGTATATAGTATGTTTATTAACTATAGAATATAATAATACAAAGAGACATGGTAAATGTCAAACTCTTTAACTAAGAGTTAAATAAAAAAGGTAATGTTAATATAGTGACGCAAACCTATATAAAACCTATTGGTTGAATTATTTTCTACCCATCCCCACCTTATACTTTATATAATACAATTTTTAGCCTTTATAAACCCAAAATGATTTTGTTATAAAATAATATTTCAAGATTTTCCTAAGGTTCCCATCACCCCTCTTATAAAAGTTAAATCACCCTTCCCTCTAATTCACACCGTAAATGACTTTTGGCTCGGCAAATCCCTACAAAAATATTCTCTAAACATCCCTAAAATAATCCTAGAGGCTCTCCTTCGGTCAGAAAGCAACCTACAGTGCCCTTTTGATCAAATAAATTGGACAAACCTGAAGAAGAGGTAATGTTTTCACCACCCTATTTCAAGTTCCTTTCTTCTTCAACTTATTCTTTCTTTGTTATTTACATAATAAAATATTATCTAAAGTATATTATATATACTGTGATGTTATTATAAATATGGTACAACCATATTTAGTATTTTATCCATCATTTGAATGACATGTCACCATATGTGCGTACGTACGGCCTACCGTCTCCACGTCGTGGTGTAATTGTTATTCAATACATTATTAGTTGGATGGGTATGTTAATGATGTGTAATTGATTTAAATAATAAATATAAAATGATAATTATTCTGTATATATGATATAACATTAAATTATATATTACTTTAAAATCAAAAGAATGATATTGTCGCTCATCTGTACGTACGGACTACCGTCTCCAAGAATGCGTTGAGATTCATTCCCCATTGTATCCATTCAAAAATGAATTTTATTTGATGATTAGAAATAATTTTGGGAGACATTATATCATTCTGGATATGAATACAATATATCCCATTCATAACAAATATATCTCTCATAACAAATAATATAAAGGAAAATGAATCCATTAACACTGGAAATGACAATAATAATAAGATATTATTAATAAATCAATGTTAAAAGATCATATATGATATCATAAAAATGTATATGAATCTTTTATAATTCAATAACAATTATTTCACCATTATACAAGAGTTTAACCTACAAACGACCAAGGTAAAATTAAAAAGTAAGGGGTTTCTTATCTCACTTATAATTCCATGAGATTTCCATTGTTCACCACATAGTTATTGCATGTGGTGTGTTTACAGAACATGATTGTATTCATTGTATAATATAAATTATTTTATGGATATTTACATCATAATTTTAAGATCATTCATTCATGGTTGTATGTTTCGTATGTTACAAAATCGATAAGGGAATTTGAAATTTTAATTTCCACTCATTAGGCTTTAGGCATACTTCATTGATTATTTTACCCAAGATTATCTGTGGAATCACAATTAATTTTCGTATGTAAAAATTTCCACTTCCCTTTCTGTGGATATAATTTTGATACACATAATAAATCTATTTATAAATTCTCAAGTCATTGAGATGAACTTGATAAGTGTAATTTTATCTCACTCTCCATTTGTTGAGTAAAATATCCAATTCATTGGTGTTGTTTTTACAAGAAGATATGTGAATGTCCTCTGAATGATTTACACTGAATAACCAATCATATTGAGTTTATTTAAATGTTTCACACATAATTATGTCATTCCTTTATCCTTAACCTATTGATATATTCTTTATATGATATTTCATCTCAATTTTTATTCCATTGAGTCTTGTTTGTTGTTATACGACAAATAATGTTTATATGGTGTATATAATCTACTTTGACATAGTATATCATGAATCCACTTATTATCCTGATATAACAATGTTTTGATTACCTCAATTATTTGTATTCAAGTGTCTCTCTTTTGGATAAGAACTCTAACTAAAATATCAATTTAAAATGTTTTAATGATTTGTTATTCTAAAACTTTCTCATTAATGTCCTTGTTTTAAAAATGATTTTAAGGATTTATTTATATAGACATTAAAGTTTTCAAATCAAAATTCCTTTTAAAAGATTCAATGTGGTATGGTACACTTTGATTCAAAAATATATTTTCAAATGGCTTCTTGACTAATAGAGTGTCTTTTAAATGATTTTTTAAAAAAAGAGAGATATTTGTCTCAAATAGTTTTTATTTCATCTATGTCAACATCCTTTGATGGATTTTAAGCTTATTTGATGTTGATTAATTATGATACAAAACTTCCATATTGTATTGAAGGTTTTGTGATATGTTTGACTGTGGATGTGTTATTTTTATATCATTCATGGTTTATGGAGAAAGTATTGACATTTAGTATACTAGTTTTAATACGAATGTTTATGTTATGTTTAACCCTGTTCATATGAGGAATGCATTGGACTTAGTATGTGATGGGTGGAGACTGCTATATCTCCTCGATGCATCAGTAGGTCTCATGAGACAATCTACTATCTTGACATAAGGCCTTGACAAAATCTTATTTGTAGTCTTGGCATGAGGCCTTGACTATGTGGTTATGATAGTTTGGTATTATACATTCCATCATTATGAATGTGGATATTGATATTGCATGTGATCATTCAAACAGTAAAATATCCATGTGAATTGGTAAATGGAATTATTTCATTTTATTTTTGTCATATTATTTTGAAGATCATGTTCAAAAGGCTTTTGTTTTAGTTATACATTACCTTAAATGTTTATACATATTTATTAATGTTTCCACTATATTGTTATCCTTACTGAGTATCTGATCTCACCCATTTCTATGTTTTATTTTTCCCAGGATGCGGAAATGTATTTTATGACTTACCTACAGGGATAGTCTGAGGGAATATGGGTGTGGTAAATGGAAACTATGTTATCATAGATTTTCATTTTATGATGTAATGTAAACATTATAAATGTATCTAGTACTTCCAAGGATACTAAACTAATTGGTCTTTCGAGACGTCAACTTTTGTGATAATTCCAATGTTTTGTAATAATGCACCAACTCTGGGCTTCTGGTGTCAGGGCGTTACATAATCCTCAAAGTATATCAAAGTGTAATGTTTTATAATATATGGATTCATTAATAATGTTAACATGGTTTCTATTAAACATCCTCTAATAACAACTTTTATGACCTTGACCCCATTATCCTAGAGCCTGTGTCTATATTATTTGATTGGCATAATATATAAGGAATCACATCCTAGTGGACCAAATAGTTTAGTGGTCCATGTAAACTGGATGCATAAAAGAATCATGTATTAAATTTGAATAACCAAAATACAACATAATATTTTTATTTAATTTCATTATTATCTTTAGATTATCCATTCATATATTTCAAGTTATAAATTATGGATTCCTAGGGACGGAAAAAAAATAAGGGTTATCTCAAATACTCAAAAATAGATATGTATAGAAGAAGATATCAACTTTAAATGAATAATAATAAAAATTTAATAATATATTTGGTATGTTAAATATCTAAACATGAATTAAATTTAATATATTACTTAATTATCCTGATTATATAAGTATTATTAAATTTGTTATGATATATAACTTAACACACGGTCCATTTTATTAAATTGACTATAATGAATATATAAATAATAATTAACTTGGAATCATTAATAAATAAACCTACATTCCTTTTAAATAAAAATACAATCATGAATATATAAAGAATAATAAAAATATAAAGGAAAATAACTGAACACAAATTACATTAAAATGACCAGAATATCATGAATATATATGTAATAATCAATATTTAAAGGTGAATTACTGATCAAACATTCCATTTAAATAACATTACTATCATGAATAGATGATGTATTATAAATATGGCTAGATGAATAAATGAAAATATATTCTATTTAAATAACATTTTTATTAGTTATTGATAAGGAATAATTAATATGGAAAGGTAAAAAACTAAAAACACATTCCAATTAATCAATGACTATAAATTTATTGCATCTAGATATAAAAACCTTGAAAAAATACCATTAATAAAAATAACTAAATTATTAATGAAGGAAATTATTAATTATTTGACTTCATGAAATCATGACTAGTGATATATATATTATTAATACTGTTAACAAAAATTTTTATAACTAGTTGTAAGACCCCCATTTAATTTTATTTTATTAATTTTCCTTATCATACAACTGTTTTATCAAGGGGATATGTAATAACATGTCCCAACATTTACTACATTTCCAAATAATTCAACATATATTGAATAATCATTTTAATTCATCAACTATGTTACTTATAATAAAAAATTAGTATTAAGTAAAGGATTATGATTTATCTATATTTACCAATATATAAAAGTAACATTCTACTACAATATCCTATGAAAAAATGATATACGGTTTATGAAATGAATATATTAATGATAAATAATATTGTTATTTAGGGAAAATTTAATGTCCAATGATTATTACATTTAAATATTTCAATAGAATGTTAATGACTACTAAAATGAATCACAAAATTTAGTATCCAAAAAATCCATTGTTAAAGGAATAATAAAAGGTCCATCTAATTTATAAAAATGATATAAATTCATCATTTCACTATTATAGTAATAGTAATATAATTTTTTGTTGTCATTGATGAATATCTATACAATAAAAATATCTTTAGAAAACATCTTGAGTATAATATCCTCTTCATGTAAAAAATAAACTATAAAATATAAAGGTGCTCAAAACATTTTCAAAATCCATTTATCTAAAAATAATCATTTAATATTATAAACTGATCTTTAAAATAATTAGTTGTCATGAAATCTTGAAATTCTTTCCATTCTTTTCATATTCAATGAAAGATTACTTGCACTTTTTTCGTAAAAACCAAACGTTCCTTATTTTTAAAAATAACATTAAGATTCCTTTAGAAAAATTAAAAGAATAAATGGATGAAAATTAATTTTATAAATCTTATGGAAAATTAATTTCAATTATTTAAAAATTTATAGATAATATAAAGTTTTATGAAAATGGATTTTTGACTGAAGGGATAAACAATGTCGGATTTTCTTAAATAGAGTTTTTCTAGAATTATATGTTCCAATAAGTGGAGAAATGATAATATTAATTTTTAATTTCATGAATAAATAATGGAAAAATATTTAATGTTTCTTATTATACTATTATAAAATATTGTCTTTCAATGGTAATTCAAGCATAAAAATCCCAATTAAAATTATATTATGATGTAATTCAATAAAAAATCCTAACATTGAGGTGAGAGTTGAACAATTAATCGATTATGTGTATAAAATTTTAATCCAATTTAATTTTTTTAAAAAAATTAAAATATTAAAAATTCATTTCACCTGTAACATTATAATATCAAATATAATGAAGAAGTAATATAACCCAATGACAAGGAAATCAAGTATGAAATTATTTACCACACATTACTATTATGAAAAAACACATTTGTGGAAATAATTTAAATTTATTATTTTAAATCCATGATTCATAAAAGAATAATTATATTTCATGTAATAGGGGAGTTTTATACATCGTATAAAATGAATTATGTGCATAACATTGCAATATGCCTTAATGAATGGAAATTGAAACGAAGTCCCTTACCATACAATTCCGTTAATTGGAATATAATTAAACATTATATATAGTAATTTTAAGAATATATTTAATTTATAAGATAATCATTTTCATATTTATAATATCATATATGATTCTACTATAATATCTTCTCACTCGTCTGTCAATAATATTTCATTATTTTGATTGTTTTGGGATTTAATTTAGGTATTTTCTTATACATGTTTTCTTATAAAAATTAATGGTAATTTTGTATCATATTATTCCACAATCTATAAAATTATTTTTATTTTATAAATAAATATTTTTAATTAGATATATTTTTAGAATAATTATTCAATTTTGACCATGGAGAATGAATCACATTGCATCATGGAGATGGTAGATCATACATATGCATGACCAACATTTTCATTTATATAATGGTTGAGTGGGTGAAAAATAGGATGATGCTTTAATTTTCCAGAATTAATATAATTTCATACATATCCCATATATTTGATAAATTGTTCATTATTATGTTCCATATATTCTGTTAGTGAAAAAATCACTTTTCTTCACGAGGTGGTGGACTTCTATTCACATGAGCGAAGTTATTGTATTTTTAACTAAATGGAACGTAAGATGGTATACTATATATATAAATATTAATTTTTTATAATTATATTATAAATATTATATAAATGTTTTAAATAAATTGTTATATCAATTCTTAAACGTGGTGATGTAAAACTAATTTCACCAGTTCATGAAGCAATGGTCCACTGTACACATGATCGAAAATTTTATTTCCCAATTCATAGAAAAAGAGATGAATATAGATCATGAACATAATATAACGAAATCTCTATTTATTTATGATATTTTGATATCATATAATCATGTATTGATAAAATTATTAAGTGCTGGAAAAAGAAACAATATTAAAAATCTCATTTAAGAATGTTACCTCTTTTTTAGAAAACTTCTTTATGATTAAAAAAATTTAATTCCTATGTAGGATTTATGATATAAAATATATATATATGATGTTTATAGGGGTGTTTTGGTGTTATATGGGTAGCTAAAAGCTAATAAAAATGGATTTGGAAGAGTGAATATAGGATGAGATCATATAGCCTTTCATAAGTTGGGGAGTCGGTGCAGAAATATTTTTTAGAAAGATTAAATTAATACAACATTAATATCTTGTAAAAATAAAAATCAATGGACTACTAGAGATTCTTATAGGTTATAAGAATGATATATTTCCATAAAATAGGTTTTGGACAGGTTTTATATAATTTCATTACATTATATATTAGTTTAACCCTCAGTAAACAAGTTTTTATCTCAAAAGAATTAATTAATTTTTTAATATTTTCACTATTCAATATAGTAAAAAATTAAGTTTATCTTATGAGATAATATAGAATATTTTGATTCCAAATATAGAATTTATTTTTCGTTCTTTAATTCACATATGTGGCCAAGTAAAATTTAAATTATACTCATAAAAGCAATGAAAAAGAGGGCCTCCAAAACAATTCTCCATAGTATAACTCATTTTAATATTAATATTTAAAAATAAATTGCTTCATATGAAATAAAATATTTAAATTGATATATTATATATGTAATTTTAATTGAATAATTTTTTCTAATATAAATTATGATTTTAATATATTTAAAAGAAAATGCATCTTTCACTAGAAATTATAATTTTCTATTATTTAACAAAAAGTGAAACTTTTCAATAAAAAATTGAAAAAATTAACCATTAGATAATGTTGATCGGTTCAACTCAAAAATTATTTTAATTTTTTATTTTTTTTAAAAATAATAAAATGTTAATTTTAAAATATGAGCATGAAGTATGACTAAACCGTTATTTAGAAAAATATTGTTCTTCAGATTTATTTTTATTTTTTAAGATTCTATATTTATTTATAATCAATAGATATAGATAGTTTAAATGATTTATTTATTTCTATTCATGAAAATGATTTTTGTAACATCCTGACCTGGATCACCTTATGAAAGTAGCCAAATATATGTCCAGATGACCTATACTGTTCCTCCCCATATGCCAAAAGATCCTGACTAGTAGTGAGGGTCCCTATAAATATAGTGAGGAGACTATAACCTCTTTTTACAGACTAGAACATACGTGATATAATTAATTAATAACACAAGCATAATAATGAAAAATAAAATAGTGTTTGTAAAGAAATTAGATGATAATAATAAACAACCCAAACAGTGTCTCCCAATAAAAAATGATGAATATTTAAGTTATCTAATAAAATTAAATAGGAAAACATAGAAATGATAACCCATACAATAAGGTATATATAAAAATGTACAATAGCATATATCATGATTGAATAAAGATCTATATCTTGATATTGTGCTACCCCATTCCCATGATACAATCATATCACGCATTGATATCAAATCGATTTCCCTTATCCCTACCATCATCTAGGATTTCTTTCTAGGTTCCAAATAGTAGCTTGAACATGGTGTGAGATATACATAGTAGGTTGCCTCCAACGATGTCTATAACAGTCCAACCAATGCTTATAATATGAGAAGTTTGCAGATATATCAAAGAATATATAGTAATGTAAACCCATATGTGTCAGCTCTCATTCCCTATGGTCACCTGGCTGATAGTACCTACATCAACACATGCTGGGAAAACCTTTGAATATATTTAACCATAGACATAAACATATAAGTGTATATGCATGTTTATATATATAGTCTATTTTCATATGGATATCTACAGCTCTATATGTATATATGTATTTCTACCCATGAACTATATAAGTAACCCAGACATCATTATATAGTCACTAGTATCACATTAAGTTATAAGGGATGTCATACACAAGTATCATAGATCACAAGAGATTATAAAACCCAGTTTCAAAATTATATGGGATGCCATACTCGTTTATCATAGTTATGTGGGATTTCATCCCATGTATCATATGTTTTTTTGGGGTTTCCCTGACCGAGTATCATAACACTAGTTAATCCATTCCCGAGTATGATAAGATTATGGGAATCCATTCCTGAGTATCATAGTAGTTTTGAGGTCATAAAAAATTCCATCATTCAATGGGAAATTATTCATGAGTATTATATATTTATGAAAATCCATTCATAGCATTATAAATCATATGTATCCACTATTATTTTGTATTATCCCATTGGTGGGTTATAGTTTATTATTATTCCACTTTAATAATGGTATAATAATCTATTAATTTAAATAACATTATGTGGTCATACCACTCACATAAAATGTAATTACATATTTACATTTCATCAAAATAACATAAAAATCCACATAGGGGGATTTTTTGTCACTTGATAATCAATATTACCATGTGGATGTTCCATAGGCACACCTAAATAGGTTGGATGAGTCGATTGGAACCTATACAATAATAATATGTTGTCAAAATGTAATTTCCCTCAATGATAGCTAGTTATTTAAAAGAAAATTGTATTTTTATGGAGATAAATCGAACAAACGGTGTGCGAAAAATTGATAAATAATATAAATAAACAAAAGAAGGTGGTATAGTTACAAGGCTACCAACCAAATACTAGTATTAGATCCATCATCCAGTATTGGCCCATTGTTTGGTCAAAATCAAAAGGAAACAAGGAAATAGAAAAACACCCTAAATATAAGGAATATTATATCACACCAAAATAGAACCACATATTTTGATATAAATAGAGCATTGAAAATAGTGCACTTGTCCACGTTAATACCAACTTCGATGAAGTCTGTTTGGGAACCATGAAATTTTCAAAATAGAATGCGAGATATATTCAGTAGGCCAGCACAAACTGTGCATATAACTATCCATACAGTGCATTTAGTATGTGTATAGTGTAAAAATATCAATTAATAACCAGTAATTTAAATTTTAAATGTCTTTATATGGTTTATAAAGGACACCATGTTGAATATTCATTTTTCAGGTCATGCGAGTAAAATGTATAAATCGGTATAACCATAAACATATACATATAAGGTCATATTTATTTATTTATATATATGTTCTATATATTTAGTGATGTTTAATTCAATATATGTAAATATGTAATTATATCTAGCCCACCTGTCATAATTCATGCATCCTTGTATACTCACCAATACATTGTAGTTTACTAAGGGTTTCCATTCCCAGATTTGATTGATCATAAGGGACATGATTCATATATATCACACCTATATGGGAATCTATGACCAAGTAACATAGGTATACATGACTTCATGACTGAGTATCATAAGTAAATGATATTCCATTTTTAGTAACATAATATAATAGGTTTAATTCCTATGTATCATAAGTGTATTAGATGACATGCCCGTGTATCATAATTTTATGGTATTCCCCTATCTTGTATTATAAATCATAAGAAAAAAATGGATTTATTAAGAGATAATAAGTGTATTTTAGTATATCACCTATCTAGTTTAACAAGTGTGTAACCATTTCCCTTATTAAAACACATGACATGGTACAACCGCTAGATTCCAAATTAATTATTTTTAGTACATTAATATAAATATTATGAAAATACAACTTAATAGGTATATTGATCACTTATGAATTTATATTATCTTGGGGTAGTTCCATAGGCATACCTCAAGATGGGAAATGTATCAATGGTAATCTTTCCCAACAATAATACTATTTCACAATGTCATTTTATCAAGGGTTAAAAATAATTTAATAAAAAATGGTATTTTCAAGGGGATTCAAAAAAATATGGTGTGTGGAAATATGATGCATAATATAAAGCGATATAATATTGATAGATAACTACTAAACCACCTACCAAATACATGTAAAAGATTATTTGTCTAATATTGGACTATGGTTTTATCTAGATCAAAAGATAATGAAAAAATAGATAAATACTCTAATTGTAGGGAATCTAAGATCCCAACAAAATAACAGTAAAAGTTGAGTGATAAATGAATTAATGAAACAAATTAAATCTCTTATCAATGGTAATCCAATGTGATGTATGTCTTTTAAATAATATGTTATATGAAGGACTGGTTTTAAATACATGGTGATGGTGAGAGAGAGATCTCATATGCGAGAGGTGGCTATTGGATATTAGGAAAATAAAACGGTTTATCCCCATTAAAAAAGAAATAAAAAACATAAAATTTCTAAAAATTAATGAGGCTCATGGTTTGGCTGCATGATTTTCCAACCCTTGTTCAAAATTTTTTCTTTCCACTATCCGTCAATAGTAGATTCAAACAGTTAGGGAGCATATTTTTTTGTGATTTACATAGATAGTAAACTCCCCTTAATGCAGCACTATAGAACCCAATATGTTTTTTCCAACCCAAGTGACCATTGGATCATAGTTTCAATAAACTATGTGACTAGTACTATTCTTCATAATTAGAAGCTCTAAGGTTAAAATAAGATCACAACACTCATCATTCCATTTATATGTGATTATAAATGTTTATATGATAAAATGGGTAATTTTAATCTAAATTTAAATGATACATACATCATAAGAAAAATCAAAATCATACATGTTTAATTGTTTGGTTATAATTATATAATATTTTATTATTCATTTAGAATTTTGGTTCTATATTTCACAAGCTATAAATGAGATCAATTTTTTTTAATATGAAATATATCAACAAGTCTATAGCTGTTACATTCATTAAAAACATGAGTTCATTGTGACATAAATTCTATCGAATCCAAAATTCATCATTTAAATTCTTGAGGTGTTAAACTTATTGATTATATGTGGTAAATATACATATGATTGAATGATTTGAGGGGTCCTATTTTCCCACCAATTCATTGGTTAAAATTTTATATTTCATGAGATTACAACATACCAGAATAATATAACCATATTCTCATATTACACCCACTTAAAATTATTAATATTATTTATTATGTTTACCCTTATTAAGATTTTGAGGGCACCCCTTTTATTATGTTTTTAATTCCCATGATATGAACACATGAATATCTTATAAGATTCATAAATGATAAATGATTATAAATACTTAAAGGAGAAATATTCATAAGTGTTATAAAATGGGATTCTAATGTAGTAAATCCTTAATAACAAAAAGACTTCTATTATTAAAGTTGTGTCTTTTGGTGAGATATACTATTTTACTTATTCAAATGATGTAAATTTAAAAAAAATAACTTTTTTAATATATTTTTGAGGGGTGTATATTTTTTAAAATGAAAAACATTGAGGAATATTTTAATTCCATGGTGGCGGTTTACAACCTATGAATAAATAAATTGACTAATTCTTGTAGTAAAAATGGAACACAAATGGGGGTCCAATTCATTCTAGCACAAGATAATGAAATTTCATAAGCACCCCATATTTTAAAAGGATAATAGAAAACATGTTTTGATTCATTTGGAGGTATTTTTGAATTTATTTATTCAACATTTTTATTCCATCATTGATAAAAATTTATAAGAAAATGAAATCTATCATTATGTTAAAATGATGATAAATAAAGAAGCCTCCTGACACAAATAGAGTGAAAATACAACAATAGGGAAGGAAAATATGAACATAAATATGATTGATAATTGTTGGATCAACACATGATTATTGAGTCTATGGGTTAAAATTGATATTTAATTTCACATCTCTTACAAGCATTGATGATCTGTTAGCATATTTAAATTGATGATTGGAAAAAAAGATTTAATTTGTTTCCTACAGTCAATGAATAATTTATTATTATTATGAAATATATTTTTATCTAAAATTTTAATAACTATGTAATATATTTTATTTTAAAATAAAAATATTATTTTAATGTTCACATTACCCAGGATATTCATGATAATTATAAATATAAATTCCTAGTCATACTACAATACATGGTTTTCCTAGCTAGGAATGTTCAATTAAGTGGGAATCATCACTCTTTATCGCATTATATTAATAGAGATATGAATTTCATAATAAGAATAAAACCATTATTCAATTATTTATATAATTATTAAATTGGGAGAAATATGATTCCATGATGTTGTTATTCTCTAGATATTTCTAAAACTCTACAATTTTGTTTTTTAAAAAAAACAATTTCTTCAAAAAAATCAATAATCCCTGTAATTGAAAACTAATTTATTATATACATTCTCATAAAAATAAATTATTACATATTTCATCTATAAACACTCACAGTAATACACTCTTCTACAATATTTTAGGATTAAGATGTTTTATGTATTGATGAACACTTGTGATGTTTGGAATAATATATCCTTGAATTTTTATAATATTTGAATTTTTATCCACCTTCTAGTTCTTGAAATTCATTTACATTCAACATGATCCATCAATAAAATTTCATTCTATTATAAATTATTTTAACAAATAAAACACCTCAATTGACCGAAAAAGACACTTATATTTATATAAATGCATAACTCTTACGAGGTTATGAATGAAAATATTATCTTCAAGTTCAAATTTATGTATTTTCATTGTTGAATTAAATTATAATATCATGTATCTTTATTGATAGTAAATCATCATATATTATAAATATAGATACTCGAGAAAATGTACAACAAATTATTTCCCATTCTACCTAAGCTTACCAATTTTTTAAAATCCTCTATTTATTTTCCAATATATCTATTAGAAAAAAATAAACATTGTGGGGAATTTAGGGATTCTTTATTGAAAAATTATTGATTTCTTTATTAAATTTTACATATAAAATGTAGTTTATGATCAGATTACAATGAATATAGATGTTTTATAAGATTTTAAAATGATTTCCAATAAATCCAAATATAAGAAGATTATATTGAAATTTCAAAATTTCATAGATTATAATTACCAATGGTAGTGTGAATGGTATGTTGTGTATTTGTCTTGGCCTTTATATGGTTCATTTGTTTATGGAATGACCATAAATATGACTTATGTAATCATTAATGTGGTATATTTAAGGTTCATATAGTTATATTTAAATATAATGTTATATAACAATAAGAATAGAGGACCTATATGAGAATCAGTATATACTATGAAAAAATCATTCATGTCTTTATAATGATTTTTCTAAGGGTGTTCATGGGAAATTTCTATTTATAGATCAATATTTAGAAGGAATATCATGGGTAATTCATAAATTATATTAATATTGTTCATATGTATCATTCTATCTAAATTTTCTAATGATAGTTAATTAGACGTATTTATATATATATATTAATTAATCATTAAATATCATTATTCATTTGACCAACTAGACTGGACAATATCAATCAATGATTAAAAGAAAGTTCATGTTAATATTTTTAATTATTTTAATTTTATTTTGAGGATTTTTCAGAGTGGATGAGTTATTTTTCACACACAAAGTCACAGTGTATGTATGTGGCATGAATTGGTAATACATAAAAAAGAAGATATTTTGAATAATTTTTTTATTGGATTTTCAAATTTATAATGATTTATTTTACATATAATGTATTTTCACTGATGGAAAATTTAATTATTTAGTGAAATATTCTATTCTTTAGTTTAATTTGAAATTGATTTAAAAAATAAACTCAAATAAGAATTATAGTCTTTAGATATTAATGGATTACTTTTTTGAGACTGAAATAAAGATTTTGAAAGGGGGGAAATATATTTATTAACAACTTTAGAGTAATGATGTATAAGTTGAGCATTACAATTCCATATAAATAAAATGATAATATGGTGATTTATTGACCCCACATGAAATATGGTTAAAGGTGATGATGAGGTTTTTAAATTTTTAATTACTAATGTATGTTCATATGTACGATGTTTTATTGTTACACTAACATGGCGTTTTTAATCATTTAATGATCATAAATAATAAAATGTTCATTGAAGGAGATGTGGGTTCCATTATAAAAAATGGTAACATGTTCTTTATTTCATTTTATGTTTTTATACCTAGAAGCCATATAGGGTGTGTCAAATGTGTAAACAAATAAAAAAATTTATACATTACTATCTCAAGTGAAAATGACCATTTCCATTCATGTTCTATAGAATAACACATCTTGTGAGAACTGAGAAAAATGAAATGTTCAATAAAATTCATTCACCATAGTAGAGTGATAGTGTGTATTAAAAGATTGGTATTTTTTAACATGGAAAAATTGTTTACAAGGAAAAATATTAAAACAAAATTCCCCAATTTAGAACCCACAGGTATTTTTCATTGATTGTGAATAATTAGTGATATCATATTATGGTTATGGAGTATATATATTCCCATAGGACAGATGTATAATGATTTTCAATAGTAATGGAATACCTATTTTTGATGTTAGTAATTTAAATATTTTGAAATCCCTGTTGAAAACATAATTTTATTCTCTAGGTAATTATTTTTTATGGAAAAATTCCAAGAATTATTGCTAGCATAAGAATTGGATCACTGTATGTTAATGAATGAAGTGAAAATTAAATTGACAGAAAAGAAATCAATGCATTAGAGGGTGATTTATAAATTCTTATATATAGAAATGTTATATTGTTAATTTCATAGCATTAAATGAAATATAATCCTTGAGTACCTATGAATGTGATTAAAAATCCCAGTAATCAAGGCTACAACTACATTTGTACAGGTATAAATATCTATAAATGATAAAAAATGATACAAATGATAAATAATTATATCTTATAAATACACTTTTAGAAGATATTTGTGGTGTTATATAGATCCCTTATTATATATAAATTATAAGAAGAATATTAATATGACCACCAACTCCATTCAGTACAAAATTATTACGGTATAATTATATTGATCTGAATTAGGTGGTGTTGGATATTCAATATTGAAATAATATTTCATATAAAATGTGGAACAATGAAAATGAGTTGATTACATTGGAAAATTCTCAAGAAGTTACATCAAAGGCTATGATGAAACTCTCTATGAAGAGGGATCTTAAATTTTATTTAGTTAAAATATTGATATAATTAATTTCATAAAATGTAAAGTGGAAAATAAAAAATAAAAAAAATACTCCAACTATCATTCCTTCAAAGTGGAAATGTTTGTAAGGTTTTAGCTAGTTTTCCACTAAGTTGCATGAATTATGAAGAGGATGAAGACCCAATTAAGAATAAAAAAATCGATGTGAATGATAAGGAAAAATTTCAATTGATATTATTTTATATAATGAAATTACTCTATCAATATAAATATAGAACAAATGATGAAAATTTAAAGAAGATCTTAGACTATGAAAAAATTATATAAAAAGCAATTATTGTTGTTGTAAACATGGATCATGGTGTATAAAATGATTAAGAATAAACGTGAATTCATAGAAGAGTTAATCATGTAGATATGATGGTAACATCCCACGATTTATAAATCTACAGTACAACCAAATGGGTTTCTCTACAAGACATCCGGTGAACTCCCAAAATGCAAGAGGATATCATCTAGCGTTATATGAGTTAAGAATATTTGGGGATACATTTCCCCAAGTATGGATTTATAACATCATTGGAAATAAATAAAATAGTGTGACACAATACATAAAAAACGAATAAATAATAATTTAAAATCCAATAATAATATGATATGATATAATAATGGGGGAGTGTATATAAATTTCTTTCTAATGTTTTTACAGATACAATTCCATGTTGATATAGAAAAACTCAAATGATCATATTCCTAAACCCCACAATGGTGTCATCTCCAATGTCAAACACATCCTACATGGAAAAATCAACACAAAAGTACTTTAACTCTTTAAAAACTTTGATACATGTAATCTACGCATGTAACATTTCTAATCCCAAATAGGGTGTTTGTAAATTTCAGTTGTTAAAAAAAACCATGTCTAAAAAATCATCTTATAAGAATGAGAATGCAACAATGTGATAAACATGGGTATAAATTAACAAATTAATATAATACAATTATGTACATGTTTTTGGACCATGATCGAATAAATTTTATCATTTAGAATCACAATACCAACTATAATATCATTTCAATGGCATAATATCATAAAAGGGTAAATCCCTCAATATAACCATTTCAATGTAATTTTCCAACTGCATTATAAAATAATTTTTGCATTATTACCCAAATCCATTTATATAATAATTTTAGTTTAACTAGGACACACACTTTATATATTTATTAAATCGTAGCATGGATAAGACCTATATATATGAATTTAAACATAACTAAACTATCCCATTTATATAATAATTTAAACATAATAATAGGCCAAGCACGTTGGTTGATATTTTCAATAAGAAACTGGGCCAATCCATCTATATAATTTTATTAGAATAAAATAGAAACACAAGTCATATTTATAAAAATAAAAAAAACATAACACAATTATCCACAATGATCAATTCTTCCAACAACATAAATAGTTAAATTACACTAACATTAATAAAATTATTTATCAACTGTTATCATGCAAGATACCACAATTTGCTGATATCAAATTATGGCAAGTCATTTCATTAAACATGTATGAAAATTTCTAAAGTGATCATATTATAGGTAATACCCTTAGTTCTCATGTCATAATAATTCAGGTTCCAATTCAAATTCCAATTACATATCATTCAAGGAGAAGTATCATCCAAAGATTATATTAAAAACTTGTCTCAACATTATTAAATCCAAAGGGATCTAATCAATAGTTTGAAGACATGTTTATAAGTTCCCATTATTCTATCAGTTAAGTTGCACAATGTGTCAGAATAATCTTATAATATTTCAAACACATTAACAAATAGAAAAATTCCATATGGATTTTTCTAGACCACCTATATTAATATGGATATCAAAAAGACACTCTTAATAGGGAATAATGATTTAGAATTAAAGAAAAGGATATCGACAAGAAAAACCTAGATCACTACAAAAAAAATGATAAAGTACTGATTGATTGATGATTATGATATCAAAATTATATAACAAATTATTGAGGAAGAAATTATAAAACTAAAGAGTTGGGGCTAAAAAAATTCAAATTCTAGGCCAAGATATCTAGAAGGGAAATTTTTTTCTAATATTTGATGAAGTAACCACATGGTTTGAGTGAGAAGGATACACCATGAATGAAAAAAATCATATATGCATCATGGTTTAAAAACATTAGTCTAGATATATTAATGATGTTAATAGAATTCATACATAAATTTCATAATTAATAAGATATTCCAAAAATTCATCGATTGAAATTTAAATAACAACGATTGTCATTTTTCATGATTTAACTAGTTATCCAATGTGAAAATGTTTGATTCTCTAAAATAGTTCACGTCATCTTCAATAAAATATATTCACATTATGTAACCAGTTCATGACATGAATGTTTTTAGTATAAAAATAACATTCAATATTCTACATAAGAAAACAAAACAACCTCCCAATATTTATAAATACATCAAGGAAACTGAATAGCCTTTGATACAATTATAACAAGACTCCATTAATTCAAATTAGCAAACATCCCAAAATATTAGGTAATTTCCCCCTGAAAAAGATCTCCACCCCCAAAGAGAATATTTCTCCACCATGATTTAAAGGAAGAATAACCTTAATAAAATGAGTTTAATAAAAACTCAAAGAGTTATGTTGCTTTAAAAAATTAGATATTACAACCTCACCACCATATAATATCTCATCCATGAGATTCAACAAGAATTATAGTAGTGTCTCAAAAAACATGTCTAGACACTGTCCTGGAATATCATATTGTTTCTCCCAATACTACCCTTGAACATGTCAATGCCTCCACTACACTCAAACTACATGTATTGAATTTCCCCAGATATATTTCTCACTATAGTTCCCAATCCACATTAGATACTCCTCAATGAAATCATATACACTAATCTCAAATTCATCAATTTATATCATATTTGATGATTAATGATTATATCTTTGATTATTCAATATGTTAAATACATTGTGCACAGAACATTAGTCCATTAGAAGGGCTAATTAGTACTCCACTTGAATGACGCTACCCACTATCTAAAATGACCCAAAAAACTTGTGAATAAAAATTAACTTTTTCATGATATGTTGTTTCCACTACCTATTAATAAAAATAATGATAACATGATGAAACACCTCAAACTAAAAAGTATGTCTCGCTTGGTCAGTGTAAGGATTATTCCAACTGTACATGATCACCAACAACATCCAGACCTACTAAACCTACTCATATATCTATTACAAAAGAAAAATACAAACAAGAATTGAATTAGATGACTCTAACCAACAGATAGGTTAATTGAACTATCAACCCTAAAACCCTTGAAGTGTTCCGTATAGATTTATTCCTTGAATCTATTATTATATGTATACTCTATGAGTATTATATGATTCTATCACGAACCACCAAAATCCACCACATTGGATGATTAAATTTCCTTCATAATCCAAATCATCAATTCAGATTGGTTGTCTATCTGAGTTGGATAGGTTGTACATAAAATAACATGTAGCCCTAGTGCATTCAGAATACCCTTCTATGACATAGATTTTAAATGAACATATCTTTCCTAAATGATATTCAATAGTACCCAGTGTAGTTAAAAAATATCCCCCCATAAAGAGAATACTTATATCTTAAATTGCGATGGTCTATCTGATGGGAAATAAATGGGATACTATTATCAGTTAATGTACATTCCTTCATACCACATTACTGTTATATGGTTTTTTGGTAAATCCTATAATGGAAACCATAGTTTCATTATCCCATATCCATTATGAAATTTGATTTTTCTAGAATAAATGCGTAGTCCTTTAGTGCTCAACTTCTACCTGTTAACAAGTGATTCATCTCTCTATGATGATCGATACCTTTTTCTTTATTTGATGAACCCATTTCTATCTAAATAGATCACAATCCACATTTCTTATCCATGAATGTACTTCCCATATAAAATAATTAAACTCTATAATTTTATCCTCATGAAATCCTATGTGAACTCATACCTGATCATTGATAATAAGAACATAAATGCTACTAAGAGACCAATATAGTGGTGGTGCCCACAATATATATTCTATCCCTCAAAGATAATCCCTCTAGGTCAAATAACTTCTTGGTATATATTTTTTCAAAAAACAAATGGTTATAATGTAGTAAAATATTAAGCAACTCGTCCCTATGACTCCACAACACCTAGTTACATGTCTATAGAGAGTGTAATTATATGCTAATTTTTTCAATACACCAATATTACTTCAATCAATTCCTTTTTGTTCCAGAAACCAGAAATGATGTTTCTCTTTCATAGTGTATAATTTTTTGTGATGTTGAAAGGCTATATACACTCCACCCATCTACTATCTTATAGGTATATGTCATGCTGATAAAAGATCTACTTATCTATCTTGTTGTTCGTTTACACCACAGAACTCTCACCAAAAAGATATTACCTCAAACATTATATGGAATGAACTGCCACATAATGATCTAGATCATGAGTAGGTAAATTCCCTTCATGTGGTGTTTGAAGTCTACAGTTATAAGAAACAACTCAGATCTACTGCATCATATATAATCCATTGAAATCTTCATATTTTTCATAGTACATGTTATATTCCGAACCCAACACACATAATTTGAGGATAGATGCTGATGTTAGCCGACATTTAAGCTCTAAAAATTCATTATCAAAAACATCTAAATAATCAAAAAAACACCCCTTTCTTCACTAGTATGCCAATTAGTTATTCTAAGAGGTAGAAATCGTAGATAAAATGTTGACAATACACTACTAGATTTGATAAAACAATGAATCTCCAAATTATTATATAGACACTCCAAAAATACCATGGTTGCTACCAAATATGTTTAAAATAGAACTCAAGACTATAAGATAAAAAGGCCTAATAAATGGACTTTATTAATCTAGAAATTTTATTTAGATAGCTTTTTGTAAAGTCAATTATCTCTCAATGTCGTCCAACTAATGTGACAGGGTTTGACTAGTAGTCTGCTGACTGGGAGTAAACTAGTATATCACAAATTAAAACAACCACAACCATATCTAAAATTGTATAAAATATATTTCTCACCAATTCCAATAATACATTAGTGAATTACTAATATTTAAGAACACCGCTACAGACACATACAAGCCATAACCACTCACAAAAGATGTAAGGGGTAATTTTGATGGACATACTCTAAACTAAATATACCTCGATGTCATGTTAATATTTGAGAAAATCAAGGAACCTCTTAGAAGATCAAAGTGATAATCAATAAGTGTTGTGGGAAATTAGTTCATGACCATAATCTGGTTCAAAATAGTCCTCACACAAACATAATGTCTCGTCAGCATTCATGGTAGAAATGCACAAGAGAACAACAATGTTATATATTAGGTCGTATAGAAATCCTAGATTAAATATCATCCATATAAGATATAAATTATACAATCACTATTGGTGATATCTTGGATAGTGGTATATAAGATGGATCTACACTGAGAAACAATTAGATCATGTACTCAATCTCCTACAATAGTGGTATGTCATAGAACTATTGATGAAATATATCCTGAAAATGATATACCACTTCATGGAAAGTGATGTTATGTATTCCACTATGATATAGAGAAATATCTGCTATCAAATTTAGGATACAACCCAATATGCACTAAATTTGTGCAACCTGACCAACATGTATATCCCACTCACCATAGTGAATATTTCTTCCTCCTTTAGTAGATAAAATGGTAACTCACTTTCGGTATCATTTGATTTTATCTTAGTCCATAACTTTCCAATACATACCAAGAATAAAATCAAAACATTTTATATCCTATACAAACAAGATCCCTAATGAAATTGGAACCAAAATATTCTAGATAACATCCCTTATAACTCAATATATTCTATGATAGCACTCCCAATGGTGTATCCACGGTCAAAATATCATCAAAGCATTCCAAAATAAAGACAAACCCATTAGATAAAAGTATGTAACTAAATTAAGATGATTTTCATATATTATAAAAAACAGGAAAGTGTAAAATATAAATGAATCATACCTCCAATGGTAGATGGCACTGTATCCAAACTAGAAAGAGTAGACTACATAGCATTCAACTTACTTACACCACTACTTTGGGATCTGGTCTATCTCCCATTTGATCCTACCTTTTTATAGTACTTAAACTTATATGTGGGGGGGGGGTAAAATTTCATCATCTATGAAATGAAAATATAGTGGAAATGAAGCTACAAGACTTTATAGGTGTACATGATTCCTTACAATTATAAGGTACCTGTCCAAATCCCCTTCCACTACTCTTCTGTTGATTTCCCCTACAAATCCATTGTTGGGGGCCTATACTACCTCATCAAAGACACTCAGAATATTTTTATAGTTATTAAGACCTACTATAGAATAACATTCTACATGAATAGAACCGAAACACAACATTTCCCTACCATGGGATCCTAATTCCCTTCCAAGTCTACCAGTTTTTTCTTTGGTGATAATTTTCAAAGAGGTGCTTCTTACCAACACTTGATGAGTTACTAGTTTTCCTCACTAAAATGTCTTGGCAACACATTAGGTCCTTTTTCAGATAATGTTCCATGATGATGGCACAATTGATTGTTCCCATAATGCTTCTTGAGAAAAAACATTCACCTATGACATGCAATAATTATGGAGCCAATACTGGAAACGCCTCACCAAGTTAATCTCATTAGATACAAAAGATGGTGAAAATCACTATAAGATGGGGAGATGTCTCACAGAGTCCATCATTTGTATGCCCTCTTACATCAGGTACATGAAATCATGAGCCTTCTCATCCATCCAAGTCATAATATAGAATTATCTAAGGAACAATGATTTAAATTTCATCTAGGATAACCTATCTTCCTACTAAAATAATCTAAATTGTCCCACCTATGCTTGGATGGTACATGAGTATTTATGCATATTGTCTCACCCTCTTATTTCTTATTTTCCAGAGGTTATCAATGATCTCTTGGACTAACTCGATACAGAACACGATTTCATGGGGGAATCCTTCTCTAGTGGATGTAGGCAGATCCTATAATTGAATCTAACTCAATAGATTAGAAAAAAAGGTAATTTGTGAATAGAATTCCATTCCATGGATGACATGAGCCTCAATTAGTTTTCACTGAGATTACAATAAAACTTATTTTCAAGAGCTACATGAAGCTCTAGTACAACTGTGTTACGAGAATTAATTTTTTTGTCTCTTGATTCCCAATTACAATATTATAATATTGTATTATATCTATAAGATAGAAAAACTCCACATAAAATTGGATAAATAATAATTTCATCCCCAACAGGTGAAATAAATTGAGAATCACTAGCTTGTGGTCTCTATTAATTTTTCAAATCATTTTATTTCCTGAAAGAATTGTTAATTTCCCCCCATTTTCACGAGATTTAACATATAACATATTTCTCATTTCATAGAAAAATATATATCACATACAATAAATATGTGCCTATCATGAACAATACATGTATATATAATCCTACATTGTCATCATGATGAATCCATACTCATCTCATTCCATACTAATTCATTTGTGTAAATCTCAAGAAACAATGGCATCCCAAAACATCAGAATCACCCAAGGTGAAATAATATCACCCATAAACAAATATAAACATGAATATAAATACCATCCCTGGTCACATGGATTATCCCCCATACAGATGTTGGTTAAAACCATACACAAGATAGTTACCTAGAATAATAAGGAAACTGAAAATTAAACATGAACTTTTGATACCAATTTGAAATGACCCCCAATCTAACACTCTATCGCGTGGCTAAACAAGGTTTGTTACAAGATCTCAAGAATACAGCCTCATATTACAAAAGATGATGACTAGGTGTTGGGTAGTAAGGAATAAGGTATCAATACTATACCCCATGAAATGAAGTTTTTACCACATTGAAAACTATATCAGAGTTACATAAATTTCACAAGCACTAAAAATCATAAAATTTAGAAGTTGTTGTTTATATGGGGTAATGAACAACCAACTATAAATTCAGTTAACTAAAAATTATAGGTGGTCTGGTAAAAACACTATTAATAGTAGAAAATAGAGGTGTTTTGGACCCCCCTATAAATTTTTTATCATTATTATTTTAATACATGGTTAAATTTTAGAGGTTGGTATTCCAATACCACCACTTATTTATCAATTACTGGCACAAAATATTCAGTTGGATTTTAGAGGTTCTATATGTATATATATATTTAATTAGGATGTATTTTAAAGGTTTCATTTATATATGTGTGTTGTATCATATAGATTTTCTGTAGTAAATATTGTGGGGTCAAAACCCCATATGTTTATTAAATTAAAGGGTATATTGAAACCTCTATAAATAAAGATATTATAATGGGTTCATAACCACCACTCATCCCTAAGATTAGTGAAAATTCACAACCCCCTCTATTTTCTGGTAAAATAAATTTCCATATAATAAAGTATATATAAATATATTATTAAAACACAATATATAAATGTATTTAAATACATTATATAATCTTATATTAATTTTTTTTAACAAAACAACGGTTATTTCAAGGGGGGTTTCAGCACCTCTAATTGTTTATATAATGTTTTTAGAAAAAATTCAATATATTTTAAGAATAGATTTCCCAAAACCACCTCTAATTTATATTTTATTTGTTTAAAAAATCGGGTTTTAACCACCTATAATTCAATTCAGTTATGTGAATGGATTTAAAATAAATTTCTATAAATTTTTCATAAATGGTTTTAACCACATGAAATTTTTATCATATATTTTAAAAATAAACGGTTATAATACATCTGTGTGTGTGTGTAAATATTTATATAATACCAAAACACTTTATATAATTTTATTTAAATGCATTATAAATACATATGTATATATAAAGACATTATATAAATAATTTTATGAGGTTCTTTAAATAAATACTTATACATATAAACGAATATGTATACATACTCAAATATTTTTATATATAATATAAATGTAATTATAAATATATATATTAATATATTTAATCAATATATAAAAAGTATTTCTGGCTTTATAAGTAATATATATTTATTGAATACATTTATATTATGGTTTATAATACTTTAAATACATATGAGCTATATATTTATGTAAACTTACAATAATACTTTATTATATATACAAATTTATACTATATAGTAAAAATTAAAATTAAATATAAATATATATCATATCATTTTATTATATATATTTTATTTTATATATAATTATGCATATTATATTATTATATTATATATTGTTGTATATCGTAATAATTATATGTTAATATTGAAAATATATAAAATATTATTTAAATAAATTATATATATTTCCAATTATATGATCGCATTTAATTTTTTGTTTTTGTATATATATTTATACATGACATAACATAAATGTATATAATTTCATAAAAAAATATAATATAAATGTATTAAATTTAATATATTTATTATAGAAATCATAAAATAAATGTCCAATATTTATAAATCCAACGTAATTTTCATAGTTTAAATTTTTTTTTAATAATAGTAATAATTATTGTTGTTGTTATCACACACCCACAAACACACACACACAAACACAAAGACACACAGACACACACACATATAAATATAAAAATAGATATTATAATTATAATACATCATAAAATATTATATAAAATATATAAAAACACCCACCATCAAAATTCATTATATTTATTAATTTATTCTTAAATTTTTAAATATAATTATTTTATATATGACTCAAGTAAACATGATTTTAATATTCAAAATAGTATTAATGTATATAATTATGAATATATTTCTAAATAAATATGTTTTTTAATCTACAAATTCATATATAGTTTATATATATTATATATATATATGGATTTAAATATAGTGTAAATAATTTTTATTATTATTAATGACCCAATAAATATATATATATTGAATGATTTGTATAAATATGTTGTATGTTAAATTTTCATTATGATAGAAGTTGGTTATGTTTTAATGGGGCTAGTGTATATTGGTTTATGGTTCGAATCCCTCTCAATGAGAATTTTAAATGGTAGTCAGGTCTACTACACATGATGGGGTAGGGTCCATGAACCATGGGATTTTGATTGGTCCCACTTATGTGGGGGTTTCAGGACTAGGGCAGGGGTTGGAGTAATGATGTTGGATAGGCATTGACGATATGTACGTGTTGGTGCACCATGAACTTGGGTGAGGAACAAGAGGGGAGGGGATATGGGATGCCGATAATGGGAGGGGTAGGGTTGCTAGTAAGGTCATAAGCCTAGGGAATGGATAAAAAGGGATTGAGGAGGAAGGGGTGATAGGATATGGCTGGAATTGAAGGGATATGTACTGGCATAAATTTTAAAAAATGGGGATGATTTATGTTTGGTTAGAACCACCAATAAAATGTTGAGTAATTATTCGCAGTTGAAAAACTACCACTGATATTATGAATCCAAGTCATATAGGGTTGGTCATAACCAATATGAATTGGATAAATTAATTATATATGAATTAAACCCATTGAAAATTATCAATTTATGGTAAATTGATGGTAGAATTAGAATGAGTTTAAACCCGCGAAAAAATAAATCATGTTATGTCTCTCCCAAATATACTAGTAGTTCATGAAATTGTCTCCTACCATAGAGGATGTAAACATTAGATAAATTTCACCATATCCACCACTAATGTGTTTATAAAGAATATACCCCACTCTAAATGAATAAATATCTCCTTCTAATGACATTATTTTATATAGTGAAATAGTACATCATAAATGATAAAACAATTTATAGGAAATTAAAGAATAAATTAGAAGGAGTTAAAGACCCTCTAAAATAATTCCCTATAATTATCATCCAATCTAAATGTGGTTAATAAAAAATACTACTAACCTTATCATGATTAAAATTTAGTGACATATCAAAATAATTACAGCTAACGTGTTTATAGTGTAATATAATCCCCTCTAAATTTAAAAACAACCCCTTCTAATGACATAATGTTTTCGTAGTTAAATGTTACAACATAGAAGATAAAAAAAAACTAAAAAACCAATAATAATAAGGTAATTATATAATAACATGATAAAATCTAACTAAATTCCTTCCAAATATTCAAATTGATAGAACGCAACGATGAAATGGATAAAATTAAAAGATCATGCTCAGAAACCCCATTTCGGTCTCGTCTCCATGATCCATCCCATCCAATAGAAAAAATAATTATCAACACCATAGAAATTTTCCATTTTCCAAACATATATCATAGTAATATTCATGGGTACCAAACAACACACTGAATTGGGTGTGATTAAAACTCAGTAGGTTGACACATCCATCTATAAAAATTTATACTCTGATAGAAAGTGCATGAGATAAAGTAATAAACCAGATAATTAACTAATCAATTAATATATTATAAAACTTGACCATATATGATACCTTTCCATAATATGTATTAGTCTATAGTATCACAATTCAAATCATTACCATACGCCTAGGGAATAATAATAAAACTGGGTAAATCCTTATAGATAAAAAATTCAACTTAAACATGATAATCCCTTTATATAATAATTTTACTATTACAAGAAAAAGACCTTTATACACTCATTTGAACATAACCAGTCCAATCCATTTATTTAAACATATAATAATAACTGGGATAGTATATTTTTATAAAAATTTCAGAATAACTATGACACGACATTAATATAATCATTTTTTCTAAACAGTTTCAATCCCTTTATAGAATCATTTTAGAATAACTGGGCCACACCTGCCATTTATGAATTTTTGTATAACACAATTTCAATCCCTTTATAAAATAAATTTATAATAAAACTAGGACAATCATTCTATATAATAATTTTAAAATAATACAAAAACACAATTCATAATGAAAATAATTTAAGAACATAACATTAGAAGATATAATGGACAATTCATCTACTTTAAATTTATCATTCAAGTACCCTTCCATTCATCAATTTAAAACACAATAAATTATAATGGAAATGTTCAAGATCATATTATATCAATGTATCTCCAATCATTTCATAAGACAAGTTATCCATTTTTAGAAGTGATCATACGATAATAAATCACCCGAGATATCATGTCATTCTAATACATGTTCAAACTCGAAATCAATTTCATTTTTTAAATGGGTACGATCACCCTATGAATAGATTTATTATATGTCCCAACACTATTGGATCCATATGGATCCTAGGAATAGTAAAAAAAATTATCATCAACCATTTTTTGATAGTTAATATGCATGTTGGGTCATCACAATTGGGTAAATGTCTCACATATTACGAAATATAAATAAAAATAAAGGTTTATCTAGACTAAATTCCTTTATCCAAAGATAAATTTCACTATCTAATAAAGGAAAACCAATGAATAATTTATGTAAAGGATCTAAAAAATGAAACCCTTGATCAGAAATGTAACAAGAACATAACTATATTCAACAATAGTCAATAGGTCATGACATAATAATAGTAATAGAGGATGGAATGAGAACACAATGCAAAAGGAAATAAATTGAGATTAAATATGAGACCAAGACATCCAAAACTGAAGGAATCAGTCCCAAATTTCATTGAGTTACCCTAGGGTTCAACATATAATACTAAACCATTATTGAAAATAAAATCATATGTTATGCATGGTTTTAAAATATTGGTCCTAATTTATTCTCGACATGAACACCTATCATGTTATGAATTTATTATTCTATAAGAAACATAAAAAAATGCATGAACTCAACTTAAACTAACACTGATTTTCCTTTTTCACCACATAATCCTATTTTAAATTGATTAAATATTTCACACTTTGAACCAACTCATTGAATCTTAATAGAAACTGATTCATTTAGTATAACATGTTCAAAAAATTAAATTTTCCTACACACAAATCAGATCCTAGATTCAATATAAAAATAATCTAAATACCTTTTATGATTTCCAAAATCCATGAAGAACTCTTGTAATATATAGAAACATTTATACTAAAGCTTTATTAATTCCAACAGGAACACATTCAAAACATTGTGTTATTTCACATTAAAAAATCCTTCCACAAACAATGAAAAGGTTCAACATAAATTATTTAAAATAAGAAGAACCCAACTAAATGAGGTTTAACCGAAACCCAAATAGAAAGGTACTATAAAAAAGATAAGATATTATAGTTCTTATGAAACCATCTAAAAAATAAAAATTTATTGGAAAAAAATAATAAATCCAATACAATTTTACTTGACTTTAGTATCTAAATGAATCAAAAAAATTTAGAACTCATTATTTATTCTGTAAATCTAAAAACATTACTTTATAATTTCAACCATCTTCTAAATGAAAATAGTGCTCGTGAACACTATTCAAGAATATGGATGGATATTTATGTCTTAAATAATTTTATCAAAACTAAGGGATAATATAATAGAGGTTATTTATGGGGAAATCATTACATATTAATATATTTGTACTGATCATGAATTTATTATTAGTCTATGTATTGAATAGATAATTTTATGTAAATTTTTTTCATATAATATAAAAAACATTGGAAATATGTTTGAGGAATTTTATATTTCTCAGAAATTCATTTCATCAAAATAGAATTTATTATTAGTCTATGTATTGAATAAATATGTTTGATAAAATTTTTAATGAAAAAAAGATTAGATAAATTAATTTGATAGTCATTCTTTTAATGGTTATTTCTTGTGAAATTATGGTTTTGGGAGAATTTCATTATTTTATAATTATGGATTAAATTTATTGTTATAAAGGATAATTAGAGAGGTATCAAAATTTTTTTTGTAAAAAACATATGAAATGATGAGAATAAAATATAATATTCTAGAAAATAAAGAAGTATTTTAGTATCTGTAAGAGCATCATTCATATAAATAAAACACATGTGTAAACTAGTATTCATGGACTATAAAGGGAATTAATTGGGAAGACAATGTTTCATAAATTTTCTAAATTAATATTGATATAGTTGATTCCAACAATCTTTATATTGTCATAACATCTCACATGTGCAAAAATAAATACATCATCATGAAAAATAAATGTGATATAGTTGGATTTGAATATGTTAGAAATGATATAGCGTTAAATTTCATTAGTTATGAGAAGGAAAATAACTGGGGAAATGATTTGTGTTTCATAAATAAAATGTTAGATAATGGTCTCAATCAAAACATATATTTCATGCGATTATTTTTATACTAAGTGTACTAAATAATTTTCCAAAATAATTTTCATTGATTAAGAATGTGATAAGTGATTGTTATCCATATAAAATGAAATCAAAATATTGAAAAATAGCATGGATATTTAAGAGAATAAATCCTTGGAAAGCTTGGTCAATATCATATGGATTAATACATCTATAATCATATATGTGATAAATGATAATCATGGGAAATTTTTCTAAAGATATGTATTGTATGTAATACTAACAAAATAAAGAATATAAATTCTTAAATGTTGATTGAGCTAGTTAATGTTGATATTTGTGTACTAATGACTTGTAAATCAACAAGAGGAAATAGGTATAATATATTTTTTGATGATGAATATAGTATGAAGGAATGGATTACGCTGAATACCCCCAAATCCAATGTATTCAAATATTTTAATGTATATCATAGAAAAACATAAAATATATCCGTGATAAAAATTAAATTTATTTAAGATAATGGTATTGTATTAAATAATAATTGGGTAAAAATATATCTTGAGTTAAATGGGAACAAAAATTATGTTTTAATGGAAATGATTCATAAAAAAATAGTATTATAAAAAGAAGGAACAAGATCACAAAAAACATATCTCATATGATTTTTATTGAAAACTCCACACCAAATACATATTGAAAAGAAGTATTCCTAACCCATTCATACATATTCAATAGTGAATTTGAGTATATGAATGAAAATAGACATCCATATAAAATTTGGTATGGAATTAAACCTACAACCAAATATGTCTATTTGTTTTGGATTAATTACATATTCTCTTCTAGGAGAAAAATATGAAGATTAAATGTCTTATAAAAATGGAATATTTCTTATATATTTATCCAAATTATGGGAGTATAGTTTTTATACGTAATTTCATTAAAAAGTTATCAAAATTAAATGTTTAAAAGTAGTAGAAATTTTACACTTATTTGAAATTGAGGATCATATTCTAGTTTCAGATGAGAAGGTTTCATTAAAAATTTTCCCACATTTTATTATGAATGTTATAATGAAGTTTGTGGTTTAATGGGAGATCACGGGTCTACAGAAGATATAGTGTAATGGTCTGATAATGAGGAAAAAATATGAGGAACAAAATATATTAAATAAATTATTTATTATAATACACTCTCTTAGTATAAATATAGTTAGTGAAAGATCAACCATAAATCTAATGGGAAGAAATAAGGCACACAAAAAATCACATTCATCTATGGTGGAAGATAAATTGTTAAGAAATAGTTCAATAGATAAGATATAGGTTAATAAACTATATAATGACATAGATCATATTGTGAGTAATAGAACATTTATAGTTGTACAATGGCTATAGAAATAGAAATTCAAAAGAACCAAATTGGTCATTATAAATAAATATGATAAAGAAGGTAGGGTGACATTAAATTAACCATATATGGTGTGTAATTTGTAATCAAAATTTGTGTGAATTTATTTTAATAAATTATTTTCACTTATGAAAACACAAATATCTATATAAAAATTGTTTTCTATGATAGTAAAAATGGGTATAAAAGGGTACAAAATTTATTTAAAATCATCATTTAGGAATAATATCCTAAAATATGATGATTATATTCCAAAACCAGAAGAATATATTGTTGAAAAAGATGAAAAATTAGTTTCGTAGTTAAATAATGCATTATATGGATATAATCATGAACTTTGATCATGGTACTCAATGAAATATCTGTACATAAAATTACAATAATTAAATGAGTCATGGTTCTTCTGAATCGACACATTAAACAGGTGATGTATCAGTCAAAGATAGTTCATATTTATTTGTATGACATCATATTTCAAGGCTAATATATTAACCAACTAATTTAATTTAATGATTATTCCATTTAAGAAATTGAAATTTCTTTGATTAAAGTGATGCCATTTTATTCTTTTATAATATTTTTTTTTCAATTTCAGTATGTTAATTTTTTCAAAAGAAATGTCTTTGACGTATAAAAATAGATTCAAATGGATGTTCTAATGACAATGTCACCACTTGATGAGACTGAAATGAAACTTTTAGAAAATATTAAGATACAAATATCTTCAATGTGGCAATTTTTTATCCGATCCTTGGGAGTTTGATGGACCTAGTAGCAGCTATCACATCACTAACACTCCCTTTTCAATAAATTATTTACTTTTGAGTTGTATAACATTGATTTAACTTTTAATTTTTTATATTACTGATTCATAATGGTTTTATTAATTTTAATATTATTTTTAAAAAATATTTATATATTATTAATAAAAGTAATAATGATTAATTTTTAAATAAATTAACTAAATATTATTCAATGCATTTATTCAATTTTTTAACCCAACAATTAGGTAACCCATCAACCTGTTCTTTTTGCATTATGAACCATCACCATAGTGGAATCCATCGTGAAATATATTCTCCTTTTTACTTCTTTATCTTGAAACACATTGAATTCCCTTTCCTTCAAATAATATATGATCACATGATGAAAAAAACAAGACACTTCCCTGTTATTTCATGTTACACCCTTGGAAGATATCTACCCATTGCAACCACCACCCTCCCTAATCCTAATCCACCATTTATATTTCTTTAATGGTATTCATATTTTGATAATGAAACCAAAATATAGTTCCCACACATAACATTATCCTCCCTTATCTATTGGTTTTTTCCTTCTCACTTTACAAAACATAAAAATACATATCCATGTGTACGGTTTTATGCTATTTTTTGGGTTTTACCTTTGATTATATGTTTCATGCATGTCAATTATATCTATTTTTTGTGTCCACTTTTGATGATGACACATTTTACATCTTAAACTACTGATTCCATGTGGGGTTTTCCTAGGTCCAGAAATTTAATACAAGAAGTATTTAATTATTTAATTTTAAATACTTTTAATTTTTTATACGCTATGTTAATTTTTTAATTGTTTTTCAAAAAGATAAATGGAGTTATTTATGTCTTTAAGGGATTGGGAATGGGTTTTTCTTATTTTTCCACAAATGGATTAATATTTGATTCATGATTATTATTTGAAAAACCTCTTCATTATAACTTTAAAATAATATTTATGGACATCAATAAATATTTTGGTTTCAAATATAAATTTATCATGAAATTTTACTTGAATCTGATGGGAAAAAAAATATTCCATGTCTTAATTATTTTCATAAAGGTTTATTTTGACTAATTGTATTATTATTAATGTTTTAACAGTCATAAGATATATTAAGAATTACTTTTTATGATTCTTACGAGTTTAAATAAATTTTTTGAAATCACTAAATGGATTTAAATTTAGTGTCTTAATGTATTGATCATTTTCAATAATATTTTCCTTCTCAGTCATTTGAAAATGGATTTTACAATGATAATGGTATGTTTTATTACATTCTAAAAATTTAAAAATTTAGCCACTTATATAAAATGGAATTTAATCTTGATTTATTAATGAGTAATTATATAAGTCAAAAAATTTCTTGGAATGAGAAATTAGAGGGAATCCAATTATAGAAAATGTGAATAATGAACTAATTTAAAATTAAATTTTGAATGTCCCCATATTATTTTGGTTTTCCACATTGGAAACTGAGGTACATAAAAGGGTGATAGGAATGTGAAAATATTTATATGAATATTTTATTTCTCCTTGAGTGGATACATGATTACAATACATCATAAACATTGGTTCAGGTTGGGAGACAGATATAAAATTAGACACTTATACAATAGTTCTTTTTATAGGGTAATAAGCACACTATGATGCCATTAATTTAGTGTGATGGTGTGATCATAAAATATAACCTCGACATTGTCAAATATAGGACCATTGTCTATGATGTAATTTTTAAAGGTGTATTCAGATATTATTTTTAAATGTGTTAATTAAAAATTTCTATATAAACTATATATAAATCTTAGGATTCAATGTTTTATATGAAAATTTAAATTACTAAATTTCATTCCATAAATTTTATGAAATAATCATAACAGTTCTTTTCATTCCTAAATTGTAAATTTTATTTTAAATGATTGGTTTTCATGATATTATCTAAAATGAATAAAATAATCATTATGTTATGTGTTTCATGAAATTGGAATATTTGGTTTACAGCATTTAACACCATAATGTTATTGGGTCTTTGATTATTGGTTTTCATATGGAATGGTGTGAGTTGTCCTATGAGTTATTTTTATGTTTGTTCATATTTTATAATTTTAGTTTCAGGGTTTTCATTTATCTATTCAATATTCATGGATAATGTTTTGTTTTTTTTGATTAGTGTTCAATCAGTTATATTTTTTCATTCCTACTGGTGGTCCATATTAAATTATTTTGTATGACATAATATTAATTATTAATAAATTAAGTATTTGGGAAATTTAAATGTTTTTTTAATACATTTAGTTATATTTTCACGTGAATTTACTTATTTTGTTATTGTTTGGGCCATTCTAGATTTCCAACATGTTGACGGGGCATGGGGTGAGTATAGTTATTCTATCTAGGTTAGGGAGTATGGGAGGTGAGCTGAGGTGTTAGTTTATTTTTTTTATATCTATATATTCTACTTAATTATTTTAGTTGTACGTGTAGTTTCATTTATACTGGGGATTTTAATCCCATCAGTGGTTCATGCTATATTTTTTTATAATGTTTATGTTTTTAACTATATTTTAATGGATATATCATTCCCACTGTGTATAGTTTGTTCCTTGATTATTAATCCCACCATATGGGGATCAATCAATTTTTTCCAGAGAGTAGAATATTTATTTGGCAACCAGTTTTTGTGGTTCCGTAGGTTATCTTGTTACAATTTTTATCATATGATGTTTAGTTTTCACATATTATTTTTGGAGTATCAAAGATTAGTGTGAGGTTTATCAGAACTAAGAAGGTTGGTCATGGGCTAGTGCTCGAACACAACCATGTATAATAAGACATTATATATCCTTTGAATTATTATTCTTAATATATATGTATATATATATTTGATTTTTAAAGTGGGATTTAATATGAAATTATGTTTTTGTTTATTTATGTAAAATATTTATAATTTTCATTGGACGGAGGATAATTGGAGTTGAATTAGTAAAAAATGGTGTGCACACTCAACCTAGAAAACAAATAGAAGCTCCACTCATTGAATTGTTATGGCTTTAAGTCATAGTTTCTTATTAGACTCTTGGTTTTCTAAACAATTTATTTCATTCATTAATAGTATGTTTCCATCCAATGGATTCTTATGTTATAGGGTATTATTGAATTCTTTTTTGGTTTGGAACATTATAATGCAATTTTTTTCAAAAATATAAATTACTTTAGTTTCAAAATTTATGATCATATTTTATATAATTCATTGAGATTTAAAAAAATATAATTGGTTTTAAATGGTAATTTTTTATGAATGTGAATGATTTCAATTAAAATTTACTTAAATGTTCTTCTTTCTGAAACTCATGATGTGATTTCATAATGAATGTTTAATGTTTTAAATTTTTAAATGTGAACATTCTATAATGGAACTAATTTTAATTGTTTTTATTAATATTGGTATTTTCATATTTTTTACTGGTTGATAATGATAATAAAGTAAATGTTATTTTTATCCTACATAGAATCTTGAAATATTCATTCAGGGGAATTTATAATTTTTTATGTTTTTTTAAATGTGGTTTGAAATTTATAATTTAAATGTCGTAATTTAAAATGGATTTCTCCCCCAAAAATTAATTTTTATATGCTTCTGGATTCTATATTTAATTTTTGAATTGAATTAAAATTTAGTTAATTTCTAAAAAAATTAAATAATATGATAAATGAATAGGGAAATTATAGTTTTTAAAAGTGTGTGGATTATTATGATATGTTTATATGGTACAAATTATTTGATTGATATTTTATATATGACATCTTTTTTTATTTATTTTGTGCCACTAACTTGATATATTATGTTTTAATGTGTTTATTCTGAAATTGTGTTCATAAAATGTACTGAAATAGTAATTTTAAAAAATTATTTGGATTTCAATAAGGACTTACAGTTTTTTTTCAATATATAAATGAGTTTTCAAGAAATGTTTTCCAAAAAGTATATGATTCATTTATGTAATTTAAAAAATATTAATTTCTTTAAAACATTTTTGGTGGTGTTTTGAAAATTTAAATGTATTTTATATGGAAAGACATAAAGTATTCTTGTTATGAAAATGTGTTGATTTTTTTTCAAAAGATGTGATATGTTTTTTAAATTTTAAAATATTCCATGAATGTGGTTTTTTATTACATTTAATTAGGGTTATTTTGGTATTATTGGAAATTCTGTTTCCCTTTTTAGGTTTTTATTTTTATGTATTTTTTTATAATGGGTTATTATATAATTATTTTTGAGTTATTTTTTTATGTTAGTAATGATTGGTTATTTAGGAATGTATCAAATTAAGTTTTGGTGTATTCCTTAGGAATGACTCAATAGAGGGATTTAATTCTCTAACAAGGTCATACCCCAATGTATGTCTTTCTTTAGTATATGTGTGCTTCGTTGATTAGTTTTATTATTCAATTTGGGTTGTTCTTTTTATTTTATTTAATATAGTATGGGGTAGGAAAAACCTTTCATTATATTGTTGATATGTTTGATCATATATGCGTCTTATAACATGGGCTATTTTTTTGGGGTTATTAATCAGTCAAAATAGAGAATGTTTTATAAGATTTAGTTTCCCTCCATTTGAGGTATCCTATTTATTAATAGTTGTTTAACAATAAAAAATAATGTATATTTACATAAAAATTTGTTTCTATTTATTTTTATTGATTTTGGATATGTTTTAATATCGTGGTGATGCCGGTGGGTGTAGAATCATGAATGACATTAATATATTTTAAATGAGTGGTAACCATATAGGATGCTCAAGCCCAAAAAAAATTTTGGTTTCCCTTTTGGTGTGACATAATTGTCAGGGGTCGTTGATTTACAGGTGATGTATATAGGAAATAATTTATATGGATTTTAATAATGGGGAGACAATGTTTTTTTCTATGATGGTTTTATAGACTGACAGGAGAAGAAGTTTTTTTTGATGAATAACCCCATATAGGTCTCATATGATTCAAGTAAATACTATATCGCTCTGGTGGACACATAGTTCCATTTGGGGGTTTCCCAATTTCATTTCCAATACTCTATGTCTTGTTCAATATTTTTGGTTTGTATTGAGCTAGAAAGCCATATAGAACAATAATTATAGTTTGACAAATAATAATTCACACACAAGGTTCTTTTTGTGGTTTCTTTGGGTGATTAATTTTCTTGTTCAAAACTAATTGGTTAATTGAAGAATCATTATCAGGATAATATGGAATCCCAATTATCAATATTTTTTTAGAATTTCCATTAATTTTTTTATTTTTCACATAATTAATTGAGATTTTCTATTTCAAGATGAATATTTTCTTTGTGGGTTGCTGATATAATTGGGAACCCACCATTTCTAATCTTACATTGATTCCCTTAGTGTCCTGGTTTAAAATTAATTATACATATATTTTAATGAGAGATATTTTTTCACGTTTGTGATAACATAGTGGACCTTAGGGAGATCAAATATGTTTGGTGATTTTTTAAAATAAATTGCTTTTATAGTGTAAATTGGTTTTAAATTTAAACCATTTTTGGGGAATGTGTGTCTCTCACATTTCAATGATCTACATATCCATCCATAAAATCTTGAGGTAGTTATGCATTATTTTGGGTGCAACTATCGCATCATAACCAACCCCATATATTTAAAATATTTAATTCTATGTAATATTTTTTTAATTCACATTTTTTATTGATATTATAGATTGAAAATTATTGTATTTTTAATAATTTTTATGAAAATAATTATGTTTATAATATTAATGATATTAATTACATTTAATTTTGAATTAATAATAATATGTTTAAATTAATTCCTTATTTATTTTTAAGACCCATCTATTGGATCTCACCCTTCACCCATTCCTCCGGTTCCATGCACCAATCCCTTGTATACATCCTTTCTAAAAAGATATACCCATTCTCCTTCTCGACATGAGGACCCATCATACAATTTTTTATTCAATTATCCTATAATCCCATGAAACAAAAACCATGAATCATCTCCCATGGGTTCAGTGACATCCTCGGTTGACCCCCCCTGGGACATGCACCTCCTTCTACAATTCACATCCGTTATAATGATTTCCCTTACGACCTTTTGGATATAGATCAGAACATCAATATAGATTTTAAAAAGCACATTTTTCTCCACCATCTCTATGTTTTCTCACTCCACACTTACTTCCCATGAGTGGGCTGACCCTTAGTTATGATTTTTTTATATTGGTTTTGAATTATTTGTATTGGTGTTATCCATAATATTTCATGCAATTTTGGGTGTCATTCATTTATGGAGAAACATTCCATACCATCTTCCAATGAGTTTAAATTAATTTGACCAACTTAATTAATTTTAGATCTAAAGTAATAGATTTATTTGTAAAATTATTGTTTTAATTAATTAATATAATAATTAAAAATTATTATTATTTGTTTTAAAAGAATAAAAATATATTTCATTGACGATTTGAATGTAAAAAATGTGTTTTTGATATATATAAAATAGTTGATTAAATATAGTTCTATATTTTTTTTTCTAATTATATTTCATGATTGGAACTTTAAAATGATATTTGGGATTATGAATGACTCTTTAGGATTACAAGAGGAATTTTCAAGGATATTTTAAATAGAATTTCATGTCAAAATTTTAATTCAAATCCATGATTATTTTCTCAATGGTATGTTTTTATTAAATTATTCCACATTAATGAAATAAATTTTGAACCATTTTCAACATATTTTATGGCTTTTTGTAAATTATATAGAAATATCTAAATGGATTTCATATATTTTCCTTTATAAAGATGTTTTGTTCTCTCTACCTTTCTTGTCCAATAATTTTTAAATGTTTCTAAAATTAATAACTTTTATTGATGATTAATTAAAATGTGAATGTTTTTATATTTTTATGGAATAGAATTTCTCATTTCATTGTTGTTGAATAGTGATTTCAAAACAAGATTTTTTTATAAATGAGATATCACATTTCCACTTGTTTTAGTCAGTGTAATAGATGAGCTGATATGAAAATAAAACATGAAATATCCCATGTTTGGGTTGTGGAACTTGGTATCCTAGAGTACATAGGTGGGGTATATAATTGGGAGAAGCACACTATGCATCGTTTCTATTTCCATTCATGAATTAATGATTAAATGTAAAAGTAAATAATTGGTTAATATAGGGATAAAATTATTATGGTAGAATTTAACTTAAATGGTTTTTCATTTTAAGCTTTAAAATTTATCTAATATTATATTTTGAGCAAGGATTTGACACAGTATAAGCTTTTTGGGGCATGGTGAGCCCATGATTTATATTAAAAATACAGTAAATATTTTTATATTTGGTACATGATATTTTCATGAATAATGGAATGGATCATAAATGAATTCTTGGATCTGAAATATTTGACCACCATTGAGATTAGGATTCATATTTACCATAGGAATCCTATAATATTATTTGGAATCATGTTTTTGTTTTAGAGTTTCCATAAACATAAATTGAAAAATTATATATAAATTACATAATCATAATTAATTTGACCTACTGAGATAATATTCATCTATATAAATATGATTATGGAGAATTCTATTGGTCCACCACTAAATTTCATGAACACCCAAATAGGGCCAGTACCGCGACTTCCAAATCATGCATCCAACCAAAAATTTGCTGGTGACTAGCATTGAGTAAGACTATCAGTATCATTAAGAACATGTACTGTGTACATGTACAAACACACATATCCAAGTCCATACAATGATGAAATGTAAAAAAAATTAAACAACCAGGCATGAATAAATAAAAAACAACAACCAGAGTATGACAGAAATTAAAGGTAAGTAAACAAGGCTAAATACAAGCCCACCATAATGATTTTGAAAAAAAGACCATCTAGAATGTAAAACATTAGAATTTTGTCAAGATTTTGCAGGAAGACGCCTCAGCCTATCTAGACACACTAAGCACCATATTGTCATGGTTCATGTAGGACACTATCAATATTCTGATCATTTACTGGATACTTGAGACATATTGGAAAATACAGTGTTGATGTGAGTATAACAATACCTAGTAAGAAACCAAAATTCTTACAACAAAATAATACAATCATCTCTACATAGGTGTAAGTCCAGATATTAATAGAAATATTTAGGAATAATCAAAATAGAAATTTGGTCAAAAGGTAAATCCCAATCATAATTTCATCATACAATTCTAGATATGAGGTTCCACATCATAGTTATCTGAAAGAACACACCCACGAGTCGGATAAAATTGACGATGTCCATCTGAGAGGTAATGCTCGTCGGGTCTCGCCATTATTAGTACAAGAAAAAATCTAAAATGAGAAATGACACAAATATGAAGATCACTCCAATTTTCGTTGGGGATACCATTAATAGAATCTAGCTTAACATGAGGTGTAGTATATTGGAACACATGTAGTGTTGGTCACAATGATACCATAAACTCCATCTTCGGAATGAATATGAATAGAGGATATCACACTAGGTCTTGTTGAAGGATTCAAACATCTCTATCCATGATGTCCTACTAAATAGTTATATATTTCAATGTGTTGGATGTGATTCCATATTAACCATTAGGAAATGCATAAGGTTAACACACCCTACTAAAACATATCCTACTTAAATAGGACTAGTCATCAAATCCATATTTTTATTAGTACATGTCATGTAGTAGGCTCCACTCTATATCCATTGGACCCTAATTCATTCCCATGTAAATATCTCATGTCTGTATTTCTGTATAAGTGCCAAACATGACACTATCCCTAAACATATGAATATGTACCATTTTATGGTATATCCTTTGTACAATATTGCAAGGAAAAGTCCATGTTGGAGTACATGTCGTGCTCGTACTCCTTTATTCTGGAAAATGTTTATGTCCCCTATATGGTCATGTCGATCCATCGAGGAGAGGTCACATACCATGTGATAGGTTAAAACTCTATTTTGTAATTAATATTATCCTGAAATCCAAGCTATCGTTTGGAAAGGTCCACATTCCGTGTACTCCTAGATTACATGGTAGGAAGATCATGTTCTTTTAAACCCTTTTTCTTGTTCCTCAAGCACCGATGCAACATTCCCTAAGATATTAAACATCATTATTTTTAAAAATCAAGTATATGATCCAACATAAAATTACATATACCAAATTCTATATTCTAGACAATTTATTCATTTTGAAGTCAACCTTGAACATTTTTCTTTATTGTGGGTCGAAGGACAATAAGTTGGGTTACCAAAACCATCTGATATATCTTCACATCCATCGTCTCAACACCATTGTGTCTTTTCAATACTATATTTATAATATTGAGTCTTTTCAACATTTAAAATGTGTGTACCAACTGATTTTTAATGGTATGTAAAACCATGGTCCATACGAATAATTCTCAAAATGAATGAATAATTATGAGAGAAAATGTCAAGAAAATTAATGTGGAACAGAGCACGATCGATGTTCTTCTCATCCTTGATTCATTTCTAGTAGAGTTTATAATTATGATAAAAAAATTTAGTAACAATGAAAAATTATCACAATAAGAATATGTAAAATAATCAAAAAAAATACATTCTATCTTGAGTTGGAGAAGATGCTAACATATAAGGGACCTAAACCTAGTCATTGGCGAGATACTTTGATTTATCTCTACAAAGTCATAGATCCTTGATCCAGTAATTTTATATCAACATATCTTATTCCATGCTCTCCAACACACATATAATTGTTTTTAGGGTTATGCGGCTATCAATTTGACTTTTCCAAAGCCGTTAATGTAAAGAAAACATTACATAATTCCTTCAATGGATAAATAAAATATTTTTTTAATTATTTTTCTTATGTCCATGATGTCATTTTCACAAACACCCCATGTCAACCAATGTTAGTCCATGCCTAGGGTAAAACCTATGTTCTATATTCATATATTCATTCATATTTCTCATTCAAGACAAATTTTATGGTTTATTCTACTATTTTCATGAAAACCACATGTGACTGTTATTTTATATATTTATTATATTTCATCCATTTATATTGGGTACACTAGGCCTCATAATAAAATGTTGTCTATACTCATGGTAATGAAAATAATCCTTAAAATATCTAATAATAATACATGTAAAATATGAGTAATTATATTCTCCCCGCCACAGAGATTTATGTCCACAAAAATAATAATCAATTGTTACATAAAGAGGCGTTGGAACCAAGAATGAATATGATCCCCCCACTCTCATGTTCTCCCATAAATAATCTCATGAATCAACTAGAAACACACTAAATGAATTATCCACCCATAAGGGATCTACTCCTAGAGGTCCTTCATATTTATTGGGTACCCAATAAAGGCATCTCCATCCTCAATGTACATGTCATCGTAGTCGATAACATGTGTTTGGTTATGAATGTACCTCCACATCTGGGACATGTGGAAGAAGTCATGTTCCCTTTTTAACTATGGGCATATAAAAAAATAATATTCATCTTCTCTGACACTATGATATAACTATAATGGGATAATCAGTCTCAGGGATATCTTCACTCCCTAGAAAAAAATTCATAATCCTCGCATAGGTGAATACTACAAGAAGACATGGCATCCCTCCTCTAACAATAAAGGTCTCTATCTTCATTCAATATAAGACATCTAATTACTCTAGGAAATCTTCATCTCCTCATGGGTGATCTGAAACTTTAATGTAATAGCTGACAGCAACACTAGTCCCATAATTAGGTACTCTCCACGGCCAGTCCAACAAAGTGGTGACATATAGTGCTTTCGGTATAGAGCCTCAAAGTGTGACATTCCATGGGCGAAATGTTATCTGTTGAATCACAAAAAACCATACATTGTTATGTGATTCTCTTAAATACAAGAAATGAAAATCCTTAAATGTCATTTCATGTACTAAAATACAAAATGAACCATTCTATTTGGCCATTATTTCTAAAATGATTGAGTGTGCTCGGGCATAAATGAGTCTCCAATGACTATTGAAATCCCTTCAATAATAGATATGTGAAGAGGGGTTATAAATTAGAATTTATGGATCTCCATGGATTCAAACAATATCTTGTATACTGAGGAATCCCACTCTCTCTACTAAACTCTTATACTGAATAGTTATGATATAGGTTGACATGGTGAGCTTGTCTAAGATGTCCCATATGAAATCATGTCTACTATATCTACATGGTAACACCATAAAAATTCCATTTATATCACATTCCACTTCCAATTTGATACCTCAAGATATTGGGATAATCCCATTGAAAGATGGTTCTTATCCATCACATTCTAATAAGGTATTTTCAAATAAATAACTCTACAATCTCCTTCTTCATCAATGTTGAAAAAATCTGGTGTTAGAGGTCCTCGAACATCTTTTTAATACCAAGATTTACATCAAAAGGAGATGCATCAAACTCTCTAAGAACCACCTCCCATAATGTCACAGTTACCAACATTCACCCTTAAAAATAATGACAATGTCACCACCTTTAAAAAATCTATTTGGAGAATGTTAAGGGGATATATGAGTATGTAGTGTCTCAAAACCATCATTTATATATTTTCCCTTACTAAATCAATAGAAGAGGGGACGCGTGACAACCATTTATTGGAGGTCAGATTCTCCATCTTCATCCCCAAATGATAACTGCTATGAGTCCAACTTCTATGACATGTACTTAAGCGAATTTTAAGAAGATATCCCACTAAAAAAATCTGCAACCCCATTCCCATTCCCATGAGAATAAAATTTCATGAAGTCACATTCCTGAAAGAACAACATAACATCAACATTTCTTGAATTTATGATCCTTATGATATAAGATATACATGAGGCACTTATAATTAGAATAAATGATAAAATTATCACCCATCAGGTAATATTAGAAAATCATAAATCCAAAGACTACCAATAATATATCGTGATCTCATGTAACATATTTTTTCTCATGTTGTCTTATTTTATGTGAACAATAGGTAATATTTTCATTCCACTTCATCATAAGACAACCATCCCTAGTTCATGATTCATCGTAGTGCACTACATACTTGATACCCACCAATGAATATCTCAATAATGTAACAGTCGTAAAAATATTTTCTGAATGCTAAAAAGAATGTTGGAAAAAATATTTCAACATGAAAGGTTACCTCTTTAATGATGAACCATTCATTGGTGATAATATAATTAAAAAATATGGTATTTATCACTGGTAATATCCTTCTAACCCATGAATTCTCTTCAACCTCATCATTCTCTTGGGTGGAACCCAAGATATCACTTCCTTGATCTTGGACAGATACAATACCAATACACCTTTTGAGATAACATGTCCCAATATAGGGACCCATTTAATTGGTTACTAAATCATGGAGATATTTTTGTAAAGTTAGACCTCTCAGAGTATATATAAAACTATCCACAAGTGTCTTATATGATCCTCTTAATATTCTATGTACATAAGGATATCATCGATGAAGATACCCATAAACTAGTCAAAGAATGACTAAAAGATTCGGTTCATGAATCTCATGAAAACAACTAAGGAATTAATTATCCCAATGGGAATCACCAAGTACTCATATGAACCGAAGAGACACTTAAATGCCATCTTCAGGATATTCTGATCCCATACCCGCAACCATTGATATAACACCCAGAGATTGATCTTCATGAACCGTTGGGCCCCTCTCAACTGATCAAAAAGGACATTAATATTTGGTTTTGGAAAAATTTTCTTCACACTCGCCTATTTCAAATGCCGATAGTCCACACCTAACATCATTCTACCATCCTACTTATTGGTGAACAAAAATGAGGTAGCCCAGGGTGAAACATGGGGTCTTATGAATCCCTTCCTCCATAAGTCCCCCAGCCGGACCCTCATCTCATGAATCTCTATGGGAGCCATCTAATATATTGGGATATATATTGTTGTTGTTCTAAGGTGTAGATAAATATTGAACTCTATGTCTTTGTGGAGAGGTAATCATGGAACATCCTAATGTAATACTTCCTCATACTCTACCAATAAATAAATTAACCAAAAACTCATAAAATACACTTCAATAAGCGTCATGCTCTACAAATGAAGGGAAATAATCTATACCCTTCTTACCTAAGTCCATCATATATTTCATGGATTTCCATTTAAACCATAAAGGATAACCTAGTTCTTTAACTGTATACACACCATACCCTCCACTTGAAAAAGTATATCCGGGAATGAACTATAGATAACTAGTCCATAACAAATATGATTTCATAAGGACTCTTGGTATCAATGAAGATATAGAAACCGAAACACATGCCTCTAAGAGTCATTTCATGTTTTCAAAACAAGTGTCTGATCAGTAAGTCATCTCCAACAGGAGTCTCTAAGCACAAGTGTTGAGAAATGGGATCAAATAGAATTTACAACTATTGAACATGATAGGTGGAAATAATGTAATTACTATAATATGTGTCTATCCATAATGAAAATATGTACAATGAACACATATCATATATCATATAATTCCTAGAGCCTCTGGGTTGTAATCATTCACTACTTGTAATCGTCCTCTTCTCAGTCCCTATATCTTTAATACTGGTGTAAACCACATTTTATTTTTTTGGGTGTAACAAGTTAGAGAATATACATCCTCATAATACTCTCCAAGATTCTCTTCCTTGTACCCCACCATAAAAACCATCATACTTATGTTGCTACCTATACCATGGTGGCCCATCCACAATTTCTCTGTAATCAATATTTATAGTTGAACAATCTTATGAAAGATGTCCCCTATAATCACATGAGTAGATCCACTTCTCCATGGGATGACTAGACCCATTCTGAGAGACCTGAAATTCACACCCTCATTTGTGGAACGTCTTCCCGAAATTCCTTTCATGTCCAGGTCCAAGAGACACACATTTCATCCCTACTATGGGGGACTCTTATCCTACTTTCACACTACCAGCAACAATGTTATATATCTACACATCCATGGAAATATAAACCAACAAAGCTCATAATATAACTAATGAATAAATATTAATTAATTGAGGGGCGACACTGGATTGGATGTCTCTATGTTGTCCTATATCGATTGTCTGAGCCCTGAAGAACTTATCCCACACCATATCCATTGAGTTCCTATAACAGTAGGAAAACCATAATGAATAATTAACTATTGGCATTCTACCCTAAAAAATATGTAGATGTACCTGGATATGTACAACCCTCATTATAGATGGGGATAAATACACTCAAAAAATAGAGATCAAAATATGACCTTGCTAGAGATTCCTTATCATAAAACTATTTCAAAAAAACCCCACCATACTCTTTTTTATCTCTAAAAATAGATCACTTCAAAGATCAGCATTTGATCTTCTTGTTACTAGAACATATGTAGAACTCGGGTTTCCACCTAAGTAAAGTCCTTTACTACCTGTGGGTCGGGATGACCTTTGATCCTAAGTAGTCCCTTTCACTGGAACTCGATAAGTGCACTCTTCGTAAAAACATCATTCACTGGAACTACATGTTCTATCTTCTAATAAAATGGTTGTTGTATGGATGTTGCACCACATGGAAGATTTATTTTTTGAAATGGTCCCTATATCCATGCCTCATCATTGAGGGAATCATCCTCATGATCCAGATACTAAATCATAGGTGGAATTTTTTGGGGATGCATCCTAAATTTAAACAATATATACCATGTTCAATTATTACATATCGGTAGATGAATAAATAAGGGCCTGGAAAACCCATATCATTCATATACGATGCATGAAAAATTGTTTTTTATACATCCAGTCTTCCTACATTACAGTTTGAAAAGAATTTAATTACTGTCATGGTATATGGATACATTGACAACCGCACCAACACTGGATTCCTTGACCTAAAATAATATCTAAAAAAACATAACAATGTTTTTAAAAACCAATCTCACGAACGTCACTAATAGGGTAGACCAGACTAGTCCAATGAAGCTCTGTCATGAACTATCCAAATGGGTCCCATGATACAACTCCACAAGCCTGGCTCCAAGAGGATAGGGGTGGGAAACATGCACTGAGTAGGAACATAACTATCATGGGTGGCCTTATCCTAAGTACCTAAACAGATTGACACATCTAAAATCACATAAAATGATGATATTTAAGAACAAATGAAAAACCATTAATGTATAAAAGTATATCCTTCAACCATAATTTGAAAATAAGTAATGGAATTTTAACTAGGCCAAATAAAATCCAACCACAATGATTCTGAAAACATGTCTAGATTGAAAATAAAACTATGGACTATTGAAAGGATATCATATGAACATATATCGATTTGTCTAATCCATATATGCACCATATGGTCATGGTTTATCTAGGACTCTATCAATATATCTATCAAATATAAAAAACAACACATCTAGGTAAATCACATGAAAGGGTGATTATATAAATACCCAGTATCAACCATTGAAATAAAAAAACATACAAATATATTATATATTCATATCTAAACGGGTTATTTTCTACAACACATATAATAAGAATATCCAAAAACACTCAATGAAGGCACATAGTGTATATTTTTTTCACTACAATAATTTTAGCATAGTATTCTAGCTTGAAGGTCCCACATAACACTCATCCTGGAAAACAAACTTGTGACCCTGGTAACACCGATGAAATATATCTGAGAGGTGATTCACATTGGGTCTCACTAATATATGCACATGTTCAATGTATAAAGACATATGATACATGAATTTGGATCACTCACAAGTCCATGTTGTATTTTAGTAACTCAATCTAGATTAACCAACTATGTAGAGGTTCGACAAAAATGTAGTTTTTTAAGAAACCATTAGGAAAAAAATATAGGGAATGAAGATGAATATATGATAACATTCTAGATACAACAATAGGATTTCAATAACTCAATACAATATTTTCAACTTAATAGAATGTTTTATTATAAATAGGATGATATTCTATACTATGAGTTATGTGATGTATAAGGGGATCACACCCTAATGAGACATGTAAAAGATATTGAGGATAGGGGATCCAATACCACATTCCAATAGTATGTCACAAGTTGTAGTGTGACACGCAATGTCGCATGAACCCCAGGACCTTCCTATAAAAATAACCCATATCTATATCCATGTAGATGTACATGACATGCTATTTACATTGTTTTTTAATGTACCAATAAATAGACGTGCTTATGTATAATTTTCCAATTCTATGTCAATTCTAGATTACTCGGTGTGCCTATGCCCGTGTACTGTAGCCCATGTTTGTATACCATCTCAGTTACTCATGAGAGCCACCATGGAGAGATCATACATTGTGTGACAAGGTCACAAACCATGTGATCCATAAATTTCATTCAAACTCAAAGAATCCAAGATTTACATACATAGACATTACATATCATTGTGGAATACATAATATAGGACGAAAACCGATGCCTAAAGACTGTATTAGATTAGTTTCTTTTGAAACAAGGAACATAATATTTTAACATGGTTATAGATCTTCAACATCTCTCTTAAAGAACTTCCCCATTATATTTAGAACCTACAAAATTCTTTATATCTTGGGGAAAAGAAAACATAAAAATGATGAGATCAAATGCACATTAAGGTTATAAATTATGAAAAAAAACATAAACATAAGAATGTGAAAAAATGAACATTAATTTTTAATATCAAAATCATTGGTCATGAAATAAATCTTCAAATTATATAAGGAATATATGAAAAAGAAACATTTACATTGATATAATAGCATTGGAATGATACAATGAATTCTGGAAAACTAATAAGAACATAATATGATTTCCATATTAGCCAAGTCATTGCTTATACGACCATCATAGTGTTCAAATTCCATTATTAAACTGGGTTTAATTTCGGTTTCATCCATGCTTTACTAATCTGGAGTTACCAACCATTCTTTCCATGTATTACTGAACTAGATTCACTTGTCGTTATAGTCATGTCTATCTAATCAGATATAAACTATTACCCAATACATTAGAGGGACATATAGGTCCAACTAATCTCAAAATGAGTCAATTTTTATGTGTTCCCCAAAAGCATAAAAACATTCACCATATCATAACCCATGAAATAAAATGTCATTATTTAGCATCATTCCTAAATAATTGATATAAATCAAATGAATTTCCTAAATAATGTTCCCTCATCAACACAATAAAATTATATTAATAATAGGTATTGAAATGTAACCCTATTTAATTAATTTCATCATAGATAGAAATTTGTTTCAATAAAACACTTGAAATTAATTTTTTAGTAAAATATTATTTCTTCTTGAATTTTTTTATTTTCTCAAAATGTCACATAATTCTAAAAGAAAAGATTTTTGATGAAAATAAAGTTGAATTTTTTTAAAATAATCATCATGGAAATAAGGCATTTAGAAGATGAAAAATCTATTAATTCTGTATAAGTAAAAAATTCTTTCCATAATCATACATGGAAATCCAAAAAGTACCTCGTACGAAAAACAAAAGAATGATTCCTTCCATACTATTTAATAAAAATTTAACATTGGATAAAATTCATTATAAAAATTAGTATAAGAATACAAATAATATTATATATTTACCAAACATGGAAGTGAATTATAAATAAACACCATTAAATATATTGGAATAAAAAAACTAGGATAATAATGAGGTTGCAAAATTATCCCTTACCTTAGGTCCAATTTCTTCTGTTTGAGTTTGAGACACTTGTATTGTGGGTTTAATCCTATTATTGACTTTTAACTGAAACATTTTTATATACATGATATCATATATGATTCACTTATGACTTTATATTTATTGTTAATTTTTTCAATTTCACGTAAATGTAATGTTTTGGGTAATATTTATTTTATTTATCGTACATGTTCTGAATTTTTGTTCTTTATCATATTACATTATTCATGATTTAATTACTTCCAGAATGTAAAAAATGATTTATATTTAATATATATTTCATATATATATATATATATATAATATAAATGAAATGTAATACACCCATCCTGGAGACGGTAGGTTGTACGTATGCATGAACACTGTTTCCCTTTTTTTACTGAATTGAATGCAAGAAATTATATAAAATATATATATATATATACATATGTTCTATAGAAATATTAGGTCATTTAATTCTTGATTATTTATTACATATTCCACATAACCATTCTTTTATATTTAACGTAGAAAATGAAGCTCATTGCATCGTGGAGACGGTAAGCCGTACATATACACATGAGATGATATCATTAGTTTGAGGGTATAATGGTATAATAATTGAATTTTATATGAATTTTTTAGAATAATTATTATGTTATATTACTTAAAATCATCAATATTCCCATCTATATTAAGTATCATTGAATAAAAAATTGCACCACAACCTAGAGACAATAAATCGTACTTATGCATGAATGGTGATATTGTTATTCATAAGATATATAAAATGAGGTTTCTGGTTGTTTCATAATTATAATAACATCTCATAAGTTATAAGAAAAATTATTTATTACTTTTTAATGAAAATATCACTATAATAGGAAGTATAAGAAGAAAATAATTTTGAAGGATGTGATAAAACAATTACCTCCCTTTCAGGTACCTTTTTTTGGTATGCACAAAAGGACTCCATAATATTGCTTTCTTTTCAAAGGGTGGAATCTTTTATAAAGTGAGGCATGTTGGTAGGATTACTGGTCAGGGATTTTCTGATAAAAAGGGATTTGAATGTGTGATTAAATGAGGAGAGGTTCCATTTTATAAGAGAGGAGAGGGGCACCTTTGAAATTTCATTAAATATTAATTTATTATAAATTTATTTTTAGTTTCTAATTCTCCCATAATAATTTATTTAGATGATAATATTAGTATGGGTGGAAATAATCTCTAACAAAAACATTTATAATTTTTTTTTATTTCGAACCTAATCATGTTGATTTATCTTTATTTAATCTACATAATTTTATTTGTGGTAATAACATTTTAAAAATTAAATGGTAATAAACTTTTACTTATGTGTTTTCAATTGTGCATTATTGGATACTTTATGAAAATTTTCACCATATAGATTTCAATTTGTAAATTTTTAAATATTTCTCTTATTTAAAAAACGTAATAATATGTTTTTTTTTAAAATATCAATTGTGTCAAATTTTACACTATTCATTTATTTGACTGTAAATAAAATAAACACAAAAGATAAATTATAACCAAAATATTTAATACCTTTTTAACATGTCATAATAACCTAGAAAATTCATGAATAACATTTATTAGTTTATATGATATTTATTTTATTATTTTTAAATCTATTTATTTTATATTTCTATCAATATATTAATTTTTGCATCACTATTGGGTCATCATTAATGGTAGTTGTTTAAACTAAAAAAATTATAAATAAATTTTCATGATCTATATAATTTAATTAGTTAATGGGGACTATTTATGTTCAATGTTTTATCATGATTATCACTATATTAAAATCATTATACGAGTGACATATTGTCATCATCTTTTGTTATAATTATAATTATATCACTTTCATGGAAAATTTCCATTAAAGGAATTAATTCATACCCATAGGTGATATTGGTCGACATTAATTCATCCAATATGATTTTTTTGGTGTTAAAGAAATTTTTTTATATTTATCATATTTTTAGTTACCCTAATTTACCCAATTAACCTTTAAGTGTTGTAAAAAAAATTACCGTAGTTAGTATTTATAACATCCAAAAAAAATAAATGTAATGTATTAAATTTATTTGGACCCACTAATTAAAAATATTTAATCCATTTCTTAAAATAAAAAACAAAGAAGTTTCTTAATTTATTTAAAATTATTTCCTATTGTCAAAACCATAAAGTGGAGTTTTAAAATGTTAAAACTATCAAAAGATTGAATTGTGTTTATGTCCAATTTATATGTTAAATTAATTTGAAAGAAAAAATTTGGATTAATTAAAAAAAATATAATTCAATTACACTTTTAATCTAATTAAAAAAAATAATATATCTATAAAAAAATTATATGAAAGGACAGTTTTGAATTAAAATGCAATATGTATCATTATTCATTGAAATATGAATTTTATCAGAAATATATCAAAAAATTAACCAATGTAAATTATGATGACCCACATCAGAATAAGATATTTATATTGTCAAATATAATATATAAAAGTTCTAAAAAATATATTTAAAATTGATGCTCCCTCAAGAATATGCAAAACTTCACTTTTTGAAAAATACATCTTTTATCCGAAAATTTGAATTTCTTCTTGTATCATGTTCTATAAAATAAATAATAATTTTTTTAATATTATATAATATTCAAAATTGGGTTAATACTATTCATTAATTATATTTTATATCCTATTAAACAGTAATATTTTAATAGTATATTGTTTTTTAGTGAAACACAATACTGCGTACAATGTAATATATAAAGGAAGGTCACTATTGCATGTAATAGAATCCAAGTTAGTGTTGCGTATAGTGAAACATTACTTTTGTGTTGTATATAACATAATCCAAACATTTTTCATTTATACATTTAACAAAATCTCTACTCATTGCTTCATGTATCGTTCTCCCACCAAGAGTTGCATGTAACATAAGACAAGTCAGTTTATTGTGAAAGGATTGTTTGACTTACTGAATTGCAAGATATAAATGAAAATTTTAATTAATTAAAAAAATGATCCATAAAAAATTTTCAGGTAACATTCCTCCCCCATTAAATTTAATTTTAGAATATAAATTCATGATGATTAAAAATGGTTTACAACATTAAAGTTTCATTCATGGAAACCTGCATCTTAAAAATGAATACTAAAGCATTATTTTAGAATGATAGTTAAACATAACAGTTACCCAATGTAACTCATCAATGTGTTTGCACATAGTAGAACATATGTTGGATGTTAAATCATGAATATGTATGAGAAATTTAACAATCAAATTCTGATGGATAGTGATGGAAACAAGGTTGGAGAATGTTAACAACCAGAAAACCATAAATCTGTAATGATTTAAAGGACAATATAATTAATAGAATAATAAGGTAATAATATAACATTTCTCGTTTTCAAAATCCTTTCCATAATGATTAAGATCATGAGATGAAATGCATACATTATTTCAGTATAATCTCATAGTTGGTTGTTCTTTGAAACAATTTCTACATAATCTCTTATTTAAATATATAAAGTCGAAATTATCATTGTTGAAATGATATTAGATCTTATAGTATATTGATAGGTCACTCCATATGTCCCAATAAAAGATTAGAATTGGTAGTCAAATATTCGTAAGTCCACCAATAGTGAGATAATACATTAATCTACCAATCTTCTACTAGGAAATAACTTATAAAATCCATAAATGGATTAAATTACAGTCCTTAAAAATATTTCTAATATAAAACTTTTGATGGAGGTGAAATAAATAGATATAAATTTTCTATCCCATATCTCATAAGGATTTTCTTGTTTGGCACATTCCAAACATGTGAATAATATAGTTATGTATTCTCTTGAAACATTGAAATAATATTAATTACTATAGAACCTTTGTGAAAACATGAATCATATCACAAGGTACTCTTTAAACACACAAAAAATACCAAATATTATATATAATCGGACGATTATATCACTTTTTCCTAATATCATTCCTGAGGTCATTAATGAATTAAAAAACACATTATCTCATAATCCCATTATTAGTCACATATCACATGTTTTCCAAAAATATCTGAATAACTTTTCCTGGTTACTAGTGCAATTCAACATATACTTTCAAATACATAAGGAAAAACAATTGATTAATAATCCTAAGATGTTTTATTATTCCATAGTACCATAAAATTACTTATAAAATATTTTTCATAATAAAAATTCATTCATTCCATTATCATCTTAATCCATTGACCGAGATTCATCATTTTATTCCTCAACACGTCTTCTGTCACATATATCACTTGTAGTCTCTTCATCATCGTCAACAAAAAAGCTACCCAGATTTAATTGATGATTATATTCAAGATATTCTCCCTTAGGGAATTTATTATCATAATTACATTAAATTTTAAATTTAAAACATGTAACCATTGTTTATTTCTTATCAATACCATTATGTTTGTCCATTATTTTAACTGAACCATTTCCTTTGTCATTACTGGCCTTGTGTTATTTCTTTCCCCACCCAAATCATCTTCAAATAGCGTTGAAACATTCTACTTGATTCTTCTTCCCACAAGATTTACATGGGGATAATTGAACTTTATTTCCTCTATGATCTCCTTGAAAATATATCTTTCTCTTATTAGCTAGGTTTAGACACTCACTAATGTTGACATTATTGATTATATTATGAGATTTATAATTAGGAATAATAAAAATGATTTGCCTTACAAATCTCATTTCAATTATTTTATCATGAAGAATATCACTCCATTTTCCATCATATTCTATATTAAAATCAATCGTCATATATCCAACAATTTTTTAAAACCCAATAAGTATACTGTGAGAGGCAAAAATCATACTTAAGAAACAACATAATCAGGGGGTACCTTCAATCTCAAAAATCATAGGATTAATCATTGGTTTTTCATGATCATTACCATAAATTTATGAATGTAACCTATAGTTAGACATAATATTAGGAACATCATGAGACATACCTTAGAAATATCTCTATAGACCACACTAATTTTTTCGCACACTAGTTTCCAAAGGGTGATTAAACATTCACTAAAATACTAACTCAAATAAACAAATCTCGATGTACATAGAAATTAAATTTATTTTGCAGAATAGTTAATACATAACAAAAGACATTCCAAACGACAGTATTAGTTTAGTGTCATTGGGATCTTTGATCATAATACTCTATCTTTTTTATGGATCTTTAACATCTCCCAAGATGATATTACCCTTTAGTTTTTCTACCTAAAACCGTTCTTTATATCATATGGAAACGATAACATAAAAAGTGTGATATCAAATAATCAGTAAGGGTAAAAATGAGGAAAATCAAACCAAACATAAAAATAATATTGTTAAAACATGAAAATAAAATTTTAATATCATAATCCTGAGTCAGGAATGAAATATTGGTTGTATGTAAGGCATTAATAATAAATGACCAATAACCAGGATAAAATATAATTGGAATAAAGATGGAATTGTGGAAAAAATTAAGCACAAAATATGATTTACATATTAGATATGGCATTACATACATGATTTTTATAGTGGACAAAGTCCATTACTCAACTGGGTTTACAAGTCGTTCCATCCATGCTTTACTGAATCAGATTGACCTGTCATTCATGATCTGTATTAATGAACATTATTTACATACTATTCCATTCATGTCTATCTCATGAGATATAACTCATTACGCAATTAATATGAGAGATATATAGGTCCCACCCTTATCATAATGAAACCATTCTTATGTGTGACACACAAATATAAAAACATTCACCATAGCATAAACCATGAGATTAAATGGGATTCTTAAACATCATTCCATCATAAATGATATAAAACAAATGGATTTAAAAAACTACTTTACATCATAAACACAATAAAATTATAGTAATAACATGGGTAGAAATATAACCCTATTTATAGAATGTCATCTCATATAGAAAATAATTTAACAAAAATTCTTGAAACTAATTCTTGAGGATAATATGATTTCTTCATTAAAAACATTTTCTTTTTTAAAAATTCCGAGTAATATTAAAATAAATAAATTTATTTTAAAATAAATTCTAAATACTATAATTTAATCATTGTGGAAACAAGACTTTAAAGATACATAAAAACCCATTCATGCCATATTAGTAAAAAAAGTCTTCTCGTATTCCTGTCAGAAAAGTCAAAAAGTACCACATACGGAAAACCGAAGAAAGATTCCTTCCATAACATTTAATAAAAATTTACCAATGGTTAAAATTATCAATAAATACTACTATAAGAATATAAATAATAATATATATTGAGGAAAAATGGCTGTGAATGATAAATCTACCCTATTAAATAACTATGAATAAACAATCTCTGATAATAATGTGATTAAAAAATTATCCCGTACCTTATGTCGAATTTCTTCCATTTCTATTTGAAACTCTTATGTAGTGGGTTTAAACATATTATTAAATTGTAATAGAACCTTAATAATATTTATGATTTCATATATGATTCACTTATGACATTATATTACCCGTTCATTTATCAATTCTATGTCATAACAAGGTTTTGGTTAATAATCATTTTATTTATCCTATATTTTTTTGACTTTTTATTCATAATCTAATTACATAAATAAGGATTTAAATAGTTACAAAATGTAAAACATTATTTATATATCATTTAAAATCATTATTAAAATATATATAATAGATATATAAATGAAATAGAATACATAGTTCTGGGAGATTGTAGGCCATACGTACGCATGAATGACGTTTCCATTTATTTATTAAATTTAATGAAAAAAAGTAAATGAAATATATATATAAATATATACAAAAATCCTGAATAATTATTCGTCCATATATTTCATGATTATTAATTATTTATAACATATAATCATTCTTTAATGGTTAACGTGGATAATGAATATCATCATGTCATGGAGATGATAAGCCGTATGTACGCACGAGGAGCAATAACATCCCCTTGATGGTTAAATAGTTTGGAATTGGATGGAATATAAATTTTATAGAATAATTATTATGTTATATTCATTAATTAATTCCATCATAATCATCAGTATACCAATCCAAATTAAGTATTATTGAATAAAAAATTACACCACGACGTGGAGATGGTAAGTCATACGTAGGCACGAATGGTGATATTATTATTCGTATGATGGATAAAAAGAGGTATAAGGTTTTACTATGATTATAAAAAAATATAATCTTGTAAAACAAATTTATATGTATTACTTTAGTCTGAGAACAACAAAAGAAGAGGATGTATATGAAGAAAAGAATTTTGAAATAGGTGATAAAACAATCACCTCTTTTTCTGGTATCATTTTTAGTATACAAAAAATGACTCCTTAAGATGGCTTTCTTCACAAAGGGTTTCCTCTAGGATGAAGTAAATGAAGATGGGAGGAGATTTGGTCCAGGTTTGGTAGAGCCAATGGGATATTTTTGTGTTATGAAATGAGAAAGAGAGGTTACCTTTTATAAGCGAGGGGAGGGGAACCTTTGGGAAGTCTTGAAATATTAATTTATTATATATTAATTTTTTGTTAATAATGATACCAAACACATTAATTTCTAAGATAAGATTAGTATAAGTCTAAATAATCTCATCCAATAAAATTTTACATGTTTTTTTAAATCTTATGAGTTTTATTTATCATTATTTAATCTATTTAATATTATTTTTGTTAATAATATACTAACTATTAAACGATTATTAATATTTACATATTTGTTTAAAATAGTCCGTAATTGGATAAATAATGAAATTTTAGACCAAATAAATTTAACATTATAACTTTTTAAATATTTGTTTTGATTTTTATATAATTTACTAATATGTTATTTTTATAAAATATCAATAGTGTCACTTTTCACACTATTCATTTATTTGACTATAAATGAAATCCAAAAAATGATAATATATAAACAAATATTCAATACACTTATACCATGTCATAATAACCTATAAAGTTCTTAAAGAACATTTATTAGTTCATATGAAATTTATTTTAACACTTTTAAACAATATATTTTATATTTCATTTAATGAAATAATGTCTACATCACTATTGTCAAACTATTCATGGTAATTAGTTAATCTATAAAAATTATAAATAAATTAACATTATTTATATAATTTCATTATAATTTTAGATACTATTTATGTTCAATGTATTCTCATGTCTATGAATATATTAAAATTATTAAACTTATAAGATAAATTAGATTGACATGTTGTCACATTCTTTTATGTTAATTATAATTACATCACAGTCATGGAATATAACATTAAATGGATAAATTTTGACCCATAGGGGATTTCTTTGACATTAAATCATAATAAATTATTATTACAGGTTTTAGGGTAAATTTATTATCTTTATCATATATTTAGTTTCCCTAATTTACAAGATTTACCATTAACTGTGGTAAATAAAAATTACCATAGTTACAATTCATAATTTCCAAAAACGATTATGTAACCTATTTAAAAATTTGGGTGAAAATGAATCCAAATATGGAATCAATTTTCAAAATTAAAAACACATAAGTTGCATTATTTAAATTATAATTAATTCCCATGTCAAAACCGAAAAGCGGGTTTTTAAGAAGTAAAAACTATCAAAATATTTGATATGTGTTTATTTCTAATTTAACTGGGAAATTACTGATAATGAACAAAATTTGATTAAATGATAATAACATAATCCAATTACAATCTAAAACCATTTTAATATATAATATAACTATATAAATAAATTATATGAAAATGCTTCTTTGAATAAAAATGAATTATTTTTTCACTAATCATTAAATTATGAATTTTGTTAGAAAATTTCCAAAAAAGAAACCAAAGTAAATATTGATGTCCTGCTTCAAAAGAAGATGTTTATTTTATTTAATAGAATATATAAATGTTTGAAAAACTATATACAGAATTTCTACGCCATCAAAAGGTGGAAAACTGCATTTGTGAAAAAATACATCTTTTATCAAAAAAGTGAATTTGTTCTTATATATTGTTATATAAAATAAATAATATTAATTTTTGTTGTGATATAAAATAAAAAATGTTTCTAAAACTATTCATAATGGCTAGCTTATATCCCATTGAAAATAGTATTTTAAAAATATATCGTTGTTGAGTGAAATCTTGTATTGCATACAATGAAAACTATCTAGGAATTGTGCTTTTACGTGTAAAAAAATACAAGTCAGTGTTTCATATACTGAAATATTACTTTAGGGATTAATATTACATAATCCGTACATATTTCAGTTATACATTAAAAAAATCTATACTCAGTGTTGCATGTATCATACACCGACTCGGTCTTTTGTGTAATATACAACAAGTCGGTTAAGTTTGAAATGAATGATTAACATAGTGCATTGAAAGGCATAAATGAAAATGTTAATTTTTTCAAAAAAAATGCTTCGTAAATTATCCAGGTGTTATAGGAAGTACTTTCCACCTCTATAAGTTCCTAGATTCCATGTAATCTGGGACTACACACCATGTGAATTATGTTTTTTGGAAACCCTCGATATGCCATCTATGTGTACCCATGCCACCATCACCTCGAAAGGTTCCTTTGTTCTTCTCAGAAATGAATGATTTTTTTTGTATGTACACTTTATTAGTTTGAAAACCATCCTCTTTTCTCATTCATCGATTTGCGATAATGGAAAAGAAATCTTGTATCCCATATTGGTCAATATCTTTATTTTTTCTGTCTTCACACCATCATTGTGTCATGTTGTTCTCAGATTGATAGTATCAAATCATTGAACTATGAAACAAGTGATCCTTAATCAATTTTTCTACGTATACAGAACTACAATACAAATGAATAATTCCCATGATGAAGGAAGATGATGGGGAGAAAATAAGAGGAACATTCTTGAGGAATAATCATCAATTGATGTTCATATAGACATTTATTTGTTTTTATTAGAATGATAAAGGAATATATTATAATTTAATAAAAAATTGAAATTATAACATTAAAATAAATACAATTTATCTCATCCCATAAATGATTAATCTAGACATCCATATGTTTGATGATCCATCCTTGACTATCGTATAAAATAATAATGGGGAAAATAATCCAAAAAAAATTCATATCTTGATTTTAATTGATCAATTATGAAGAATGAAATTGTTCTATAGACATTGGTGAGATTATTTGATTTCTCATCGTAATAGTTATAGATCCTCAATTAGGTCGTTGTCCATCAACAAAAAATCATCTCTGACTCTCTAATGAATCTCCAATGATTTTCTATTTTATGAAGATAACAGTAAAAATTTCATATAAAGGTGTATTTATTGAAAAAAATCTCTCATTGGGTCAACTATTGAATAAAATAATCTTATTTAATAATTTTATTTATTTTACTTGTATGAATCGTTTTCCTCTAACGCCTTATGCCTCCCATGGTAAGGTCACACCAATAGTAAAAGATCGGTTTTGGTCTAAATAGTGTCTTCATTTTTTTGATCCTATCCACCATTTAGAAGTTATTCAATATTTTTAGGAAAACTTTATTCAAATGATATTTAATATATTTAGTATATTTCAGACATTTATTTTGGGAACACCAGACCTGGAATATAATTCCATCTATATGGATAATATCAAAAATAATCTATAAAATATTAAAAAAATACATGGAAAATTAGAATCATTACACATAATCATATGAATTGAGATTGGGAGATAGATGAATGAAATCTTGACGAACCATGATGATGATCAAGAATTGTTCATGGCATCATGGATTTTGGATTTTTCCAACATAAGTGAAATACATTTGTTCTTCATTATATATTGATCCACATCATGTCATGATGTTTATTAATATGGATTTATCCCAAATGTATTATCCTATGAAAAAATCAAATCAATTAACAAAAGAATTGATTTTTGGATAGGTTTTATTGCGTTTATTGAATTATAATATTTTGAAATTGGGGATTTCATTTTTTAACATTAATATATTCATTCATAATTACCATGGAAATGATTCAAGTACAACATGAATATTTTCGATGTCCCTTTCCTCACATTTTTCTATTTCATTTCCTCCACTATTCTTTATTATTCGAATCGGGCATATGTTTCTCTCAATAGTTCAACCAATACCTCATTATTAATTATTTTACTCAATTTTGATGGAAAATAAGATTGATTCCATATATTTCAGTTCATATAGATGATGGACTCGAGAAATGATGGTGAGAATAGTGAATTTAGATCAGATTTTATCATCCATAGCACATATTTTTCATCTTGTAGTGGGATGACTTAACAGTTATGGTTTTTTAACCGATATGAAATGTTACAAATGAGATCTATGTTGGTGATAAAGTTTTTTTAACATAGATCAATAGCTTCTAGAAAAAATCTGTTATGAAATTGGTGAGTAAGTGATATAAGATGAGTCCTCAACAAGATCTATAGATTATGGAAATTTAAACTCTATACGATATATAATGGATTAAAAAATAACATGTGTGGAGCCCAAACTACAACTCTAGGGATCAACATGATGCTAAATGTCAAAGATCATGTGTCATGTGTCCCATGCCAGGTGACCCTTACTTGGTGTCTCATAATGTTTATCGTAGGGATACATATATATCGGCATAGATATGTACATGACAAGGCTAGTGTACATAGGCTGATCCATGTACTAGTAAAAGGCCAGATACATAGTCACAACTAGGTGTACATGGGAACTAACAAGGGAATGAGTTGCGATACATTGGTAAAACATGTTCAGAATGTACACACCATATACATATATTACCTCAGATTTAATCCTTTAATAATGACATGGAGACATTGTTCTGCTTAGTTTGTACAATTGTCCTTATGGGTGTATTTCCTTGATCCATCCCATTGATGATACAAGATGACATTATGTCCTGAAAAAATGATTGTGACTACCTCCATGGGACTAATATTAGATAGATTTGTAGTAATTTCTATCAAAGTCCATGATATGATTCTGTATTATTCTATTCCTTTTGTGGGGTAATCAAAATAGACATGACCACATATACATGGGTATTGATCTGCTACTTAGCGGGTTAGTCCTGATTCAATTAGTTAGTATAACACCATGACCATGGGTATGATCCCAATATGGGTATCAATATCTTAATACTATAGGTGTTAATTCATTATGGAATGTCCTAATTAGTACAACATCTCAAATGTACACCATCATACCTATTAGACTCACAAAGTGAGTTCTCCTCGACAAGTGTGGTTATAGACTCTTGTGGATAATCATAGGAGAGAAATTTGGTTGTGACCTTAACATCAGACATAATGTCATATGTTGTCATATCTTGATTTATATTGTATGTAGCATATTATTATTTACATATTTTCAATTTATATTACCACATATGATGATTAATGCTTAGTTATTCGGTGTGTCCATCTTGGTGTTGTTGTAATTACTATTGCTTTGGATCTTCTTACACATGTCATGTATTATGAAAATGAATGGTTGTTCAATGTGGTTATTAATGTACCAGGAGAATATAGTGAAATGATATGGGATAAATATACAGTGGTTCATTCTTGGAGTAAAATTTGACTATAGACCCCCTTACTATCGGGTTGGACTTCATTACATTATTTGATGGGATTGTATTTTGCTCTAATTGCTTCCGAATATTGTTTATCACTCTCATTTTTTGGTTAATATGAATTCATTCATTTAGTATCAATATTATTTTCTATTTTATCAATTTATGGGTTTCAAGTTGTTTTGGTTCATATAGGGACCTTAGGATAAAGAATCATATTTGGGTGTTATTCCCACATTGTGCTAGTCGCCAGCCCCTAGAATGTTGGAGGTGGGTTTGTGTAGTCATTCATAGCTTCTCACAATCCACGTGGTCCCCATTTTGAATGATTAGGATAGAGTGGTATCAACGGAGTGTTCCATCATATGATAGGAATTTGGGGATTTTTATAGGAGTGGTATTGGTTTGGGTTTTATGAAAATTGTGGAATGTGTTTACAGATTGGCTTCCAACCCATGAACTCTAGTGTTGTAGCGGTGGCCAATGAATCTATAAACCATGAATCTAGACACCTTAATTTCATCTTAGAACATGTATACATTGTTTATTGGAAAAAATAGTAGTATTTTCATCATATATGATGGTTTTTTGTTTATATTACCTTGTTGTGTATGCTCAACAGATGTACTCATTCCCTTCGGTGAATCATGTCTATTTAAAGATGAATCCAAAATGATTTATAGATATGATTCAATGAATTTAATGTGAGGACTATCCCGTCAATTATGATTCATTTATATAGGTACAAGTTTAATAGGTAGATCTCTAGGGAGTTTTCCGAGTCATATATCCTCCCATAGAAAAATAGATGGTACTCACAATACTAGTTGATAAGGTGCACAAGATGATCCCTCTTTATGGGCTTCATCTTTAATGACCCCTCAAAAATAGGGGGGAGAGAGAACTACGAGAAGATGAATATTCACATGATGAAATTACACAATTCTTTTGTCTCATTAGGACACGTTCATACTAGATGGCGGTCTTGGTGTTTACTTTTCTATATGGATTGGTAGGAAGTTGGTAGATCATGGTGGTTATATCATAATGTGAGGCAAGACATTCACAAAAAACATTGAGAATCTCTTCAGGGAGGAATACACTCCCTCGACTATGCAAGAAATGTGAGTCTAGGAGATGTTACTGCTATATTATAGTGGAATTATCGAGCATCAGTACTCATTGAGGTTAATTAAACTCTCATGATACTAGTTGGATATGGTACCTGATCCATTATTTTAGGCAAAAACTTTGAGAAAGGTCTACATTGAGACATTCAAAGAAGCTTCGTACCTATATTGATTCTTTCCTAAGATGGGGTTCTACTGATTTGCTATGTGATTTTGTTAATACAGGAAGAGAAACACTAGTAGTGGATGCCAACAGAAGGAAATTAGTGGATATGACACTGGGTGAAGTTATATGTTGATAGACATAGTGATAGATGTGAGAGTCATATGAGGAGGCGATCTTAGGACTAGTGATATGTAATCCATGGATCATAAAATTTGTCTTGTAATTCTATATAGAGGTGGTGATATTCTTATAAAGTCTATGTACATATCATGTGGGATTGTAGAACCCAGTACACGAAGGATAAATAGTCATTGGATGGGCCCTTTAGGAAGACACAACTGTAGGAGTAGGGTGATCCACATGATGGAAAACGTGGAAGATGAGTTTTGGGAGAAGTAAGAGGTGGAATATGGTTTGAAAAGTTTCCACCACCACCACACAGGTGATTACCATGAGGCGTAGGGATAAAGTAGAATGGAGATGATACAAGTATAGGCCTTGGAAGCCTATGATCAAGAGGTTCTAGATATCATTATAGATATGATCAGTTTATTTTATCGATATAATGTAGTTTTTATAGGAACAATCATGAGCCCATGTTTTCTTTCTATATCCAAATTTTGAGGCTTAGTGGTTCCATCTGACCCCTTTGCTCAAGTATTACACTTTGATAATCCTACTAAGGATGACTCAATAATCACACCCATTTATAGATAGTGTTATGAAACACATGGGGGAGATATTTTATCAGGGAATATCATTAGGGAAGTTATTATTCATTACAACTTCATCTTATAAATGGACTGGTTGTACATCATTATTTCATAGATTAACTATTTTGGATGAGAGATATGGTGATTCTATGTTGATGAAATGAATTTTTCTAGAATAGGTGAGACGGAAACCGAGGATGATCATGATGTAATCATAAAAAAGGGTGCAGATGATTACTCACAATTTGGAAAGCATGAATCTTTTGAATTGGAGGATATGGGATATCAATTTCTTGTTGTCGTGTCTGAGCATGAGGACGTATTTCCTATGGGTGTTCCAAGAATACAACCCTGTCAGAAGATTGACATTGTCATTGAAATAGACATGGTACATCACTAATATCTATTCTATCATATTATTGATCTCCCACAGATATTCACAACATGAGGGTGTAGTTGGAAGACATGAAGAAGACAAGATTTGTGAGACGCATTTTCTCCCCATTGTGAACCCCAATGTCATTAAACAAGAAAGTGGATGGGATATTTAAATAATGTTATTATTATTAGTTATATTACTAGGCGAACATAATGAAAAGGTATTAACACCATATTATTATTGACTTATTCGATAAGTTGAAAGGGGTGTGATTTTTCTTGAGGAATAACCTCAATTCAGGCTATCGTCAACTACGCGGACGAGTTGAGGATATAAAAATTGTGGAATTTATATGTACATTTTTCCACTATGAGTACTTTTTGATTGATTTAGATGTGAATAATTCACCAACATTGTTCATGGGTCTCATTAATAGGATAATCCAGCAATTGTTAGATCGGTTCTGGTTGTCATAAACAATAATATCCAAGATTACTTGGTGTCTGGGGAAGAGCATATAAGATACATAATTGTAGTTCTATAAAAACCCAATGATAGAGAAATTTATTAGAATTTATCTATGTGTTAGTTCATAATTAAATAAGTATAATTTATTGTACATGATATATCATTTAGTGGTGTAGTAGAGAGAAGATAATGGTCGCTGTAGTGTTATCTTGGGAGCCACCAAAAAATGAGACGGTGGTGTGGAGATTCCATAGGTTGATAGGATACCATATGAGATTTATGACCAATTTATCTCAAATATTTTAATGATTTACTACATTTACCATGAATGGGAAGCCTTTCCTATTTATATGAATGTTATTTTAGTATATTAAGTAATTTTTTAGATGTTGAAAATTTCCCTCATATTGATATTTCTATAGGAGGGTGTCAAGTAAGTAGGGTTCTATGATGAATCATTTATAAGACATTGAAGTGTGCCGATCACGAGGAATGTCATGATTGCCTATGGGTTGGGTAGGTTGAGCTCCCATGAGCTGAAATACAAATAATATCATCTCAATATGGAAACAATGGTCTTTTCCCCAAAGATATGGTGACACTGCATTATGTGTTAGTAGTTTTTCATCAACTCTTCCTATAATAGTCTTATATTCAAATTATCGAATGGATTTCATATGTTGAAATATATTTAACCAATATAGTTAATCTAGTACTATAAAATTGATATTTTGAATGTTCCATGGAAGGGAAATCTGGTGGTAGTTTCTCTCAGTAGGAGATCATCCTCACAGTTGTTGACCAAATAATTAGAGTAGATAACATCTATGTAGTTTCCATTAATGGAACAATATGATTCTTTATATCATAAATTAATGGTTTTTAATAACCTATTATATAGTGTGTTATGGATGCTTATCAATGAGATATCTACAATGAGAACTTATAGATTCAGATATCTTCAATAGGTGATCCTAATGGATTTTTCTAATGGTGGGGAGGATGTTTTCATTTTCATAGGATTGATGATGGCACTAGTGATGTTATGAGAAAAGATAATTAAGGAATTTTTACAAGACCTATGGTGGTAAATCCTAGCTTGTTAGTGACATATCAAGGTCTTCAACATCTGTTTTTGTGTCCATGAATGAATAATGTTTTATTTTAGTTTTTCACTAGATACCACACTTTTGCAAAGTGAAGGTTAAGCACCGGGGTCCAGTGGGTTCATCTCAACCCCTAGAGTTTCCCAAAAAATGGGAATTTAATATCTATATACATCATGATTGGTTACCACATGAATCCATATGACTTGATTCCATCACAGTGATCCTAGAAAAACTCCCCATGTAAACCCATATAACGACCCTACTTTTCTCAAATAATTGTTATATAATATTATTGATAAAATTAAAAATAGAGAGACCAATCTTGGATCAAAAGGTTTTGTACCCTAGCAAAATTAGTCACAAACATTACATGATCATAGTAAAACCTAGAAATTAATTTAAATCCTCTGTCATTATCCTTAAAATCTAATGGTCTCCTTAGTATATGCAATCACCTGAGGATAAAAATCAATGTAAGGGAACACCTAAAATCCCCATAAAATGATAAAAATGGAACATGGATAATACTACATCAGTGAGCATCATCATCCTAATATAAGGATTTGATTATAGTTATAATCATGTGTGGAAACATAGATAATGGCATGGAATTTTGAAATGATTAAAAATTAAACATCATGTCTTAATAGTCCAATACCACATATAGTTATGAATAATGCCATATACTTATTAATAGTGCTAGAATCATGTTCACCCATAAAAAAATTAGATAATCTTAAAATCATCATAGTGATAAAATTTAGATAATTTTTCATGAATATTATACATTATCTCATTAGATCCATCACATTACCCTATGAATTGGAGTTGTATATAATATCAGGCCCACCTATAGAATCATAACATTTACATAATCATGCTTTCCATAAATAATGTATAACAATCATAATAATGAAATGACCCATGGAATATGATGTGTTTCATAGGTTTTTCCAAAAAATATTCACTAATTAATAATCTTTTGGGTTTTCAAAAAATAAATTAATATCATATTGGCTTTATAAATCACCATTCTTGGGAAAAGAAGAAATAACTCAAGAGGAATCATGATTTGTGTTTGGAAAGAAGTGTTATTTTGGAAAATTAGTATATATGCTATAATTTTTTTTAAAACATAAAAATATGTGAAGAAAAAATATAATAATCAAATGATATATAATGAACTTCAAAGAAACATCAATGCTGAAATTTCTCTTAAAGAGGGACAACCCAATGATTGATATTTTGGTTTTTTAATCACCTAAACATAAGTAGAAATGCATTATTAACATAAATATAATACCCTAAATAGTAAAATTATTTTAATTATTTACTAAAGATAGAACCTATTATAAATTTATTTTATTAATAATAAATTTATTATGTTTTTATGTTTTTTTAGATAAGTTATAGAGTTCAAATTTATCGTTCCAAGAGTGCTCGTTTCATGGTTTGTGGTAGGTTATCTTAAGAATAATTATTATAGTTCTTATAAAATTGATGTGAAACTGTATAAGTGGAATGAAAAGCTAATAATACACTTCAATATTTTCAATTGGTATTATATTTCATTTTTTTAGATATGAGAATTATTCATCAGATAAAACATTAATTAAGATGTTCGAATTATTTTTGGATTTTTTCGACCTTCACAGAGTAGTGTCATTTTATTTAATATTATGTTTATTTATTAGTTAAAAAAATTACAAGTTATAAAGTTTAAATTAAAATAATATTGAACAATGATAATGGTTTTAAGATCAATAATAATTTTGGTATCAGAAAAATGAAAACTCGTCGTCCAAAAAGGTGGGGAATCGACACATCACATATGATATGTTTATTTATAGAATAAAAATAGGAGAGAAGGTATTTGATCATGGATACTACATTAATTGAATTAATGTATAGTATCTATCTAATATTAAATTTAGTATCTCACATTGGATATTGTAGTTTAGTAAAGGATAAGAAAATAAAAGAAACTGATAGAGGATGAAGGATTTCACATCTTAAATGTTGTCTCCATTAAAACCTCATAAGTAACATGGATATGCTATTTTGTTGATACAATAATATCCAAGACATGTGGATGTGTATTGGGATGGTAACTGGGTAGAATATAGTAAATAGAAATTGCATATATGGTGTGATGAGAAGAGGTAGTGAGGGGTGGTATTTACAGAGAGAGGGGTGTTTTGATTATTTTATTCATTAAATTATTATTTTCATCGTGATTATAAATATTGATGATTCCCATGAATATATAAAGTAAATTTTTTAGTATTTTTAAAAAAAATGGGTTCTTATATCATTCATTACATAAATATTTATGTATTTTTCTAAAAATGTAAAATATTATGAATTATTGTATTTCATTATTCACTAAAATTTCAACTATTTTAGATACATCAAAAAAATAAACCCTAAAAAATTATCAATGTATAGATTTCAAGGACAGATTCCATTATATGAAAATAATTTTCGAAATATGAGAAATTTATTTTATAAATAAAACTCATATTTTATTAAAAAATTACTGATTTTAGTATTATAGTTTTTTTGTCAACCCATGGAAATTTTTTTATGAAATAATAATATTATCTTATAATTATAAAAAATTATTATTTGATGAATATAATTAACCAAAAATTTAATTTATACAGATATATTAATTATAAAATTGGAAATAATAATTGACAATTCACAAAAATGAAAAACATAATTTATTATTTTTAAACCATTTATTTACTTATACCATGATAAAAATATATCATATTTTCATTTATAAGGTATATAAATTATATTTATAGTCTTAAAGATGAATTTACTACTCTCATGGTGAGATAACCAATTTAAATGAGATTATTATGATTCCAAATGTCATGTTACTATTTCAATGAATTAGGTTCGTAAATTCTAATCAAGACCTCTTATTTAATTCCATCTTAATTCACCTCTTTGAATCTCAAGGTTATATATATATACACTTCCACAAATAAAATTAATATGTTATCGTTATATCATATTTCTATTTCTTTTTTTGTGAGTGTGGTTAACATAGTGTATCTTGAAGATCCAAATTTTCCTTCTATTATTATCAAATTTTATGTTGGGCATTCTTAAGGGTTTGTTTACATGAGAAATGTATCATTTATGAGAATATATATATTTTTTTATCTATGTGATGTATGTGTTTTTTATATAATTATAATTAAGTACATACAATTGATAATAGTTTGGTTTATTACATTCTTACCTCATTAAGAAATGTTTTCCTCAATATTCCTATTTTACATATTAAGGTGAAAAATGAGAAAATCTTTATATTTCATAGGTTAATTTAGTCCGCGTGTTACCTCTTCATACGTATTGTTCCATTATAATACCTTGAATATTATATATGTCTTTCCCCATAGAACATCATCTCTAAAATCCAAGATATTCACTTGTGGTTCTTTATATATTTGGTTATTTTCTAGTTGTACCACCTCTAGATTCAGAATATATCAGCATTCAGGTATGCACTCATTTAGTAGGGACACATATAAAACATCATAAAAATGATCTATATGTGGTGTAAGTGAAAACTAATAGGCGAATACTCGAATGTGATCAACGATATCAATGGATAAAATGGTCCTTTGGATAAGATTCCATTTATTTCCAAACAACATGACTATATTCCATTGTTATATTTGAAGACAAAAATTTTCTCCAACATAGAACTCCACACCCAATTGAATATTTTTAGAATTGATAAATTTATTACTCTAATAAACTTTTATATTTTATTGGATGTCTTGAGTTGTATTTTTCATCTATTGCCCAAGGTCAGGTCCAAGTAGCTTTCGTTCGTCTACTGCATCCTTACAAGTTGGAGTTCCACATCACTTTCCGTAGAGAGATTCATTTAGATACATTGGAATAATTGAGTGGAATGTTTTGCTACATGAGAAATCAACTATTGGGATATGATGATACCATCTATCTATGAATTCTATTGATAAATATCATAGCACATCGTTGATTTTCTAAATAGTATTTTCAGATTTGGAATCTGTTTAGTGGTGATAGGGTGTGTTGAAATTCATTTTTGTATCCACAGAATGTTGAATACTTCTTAGAAATATATATGTGAGACTTAAATCCTGATTTGACCTGATCAAAAATGAACACCATATAACCTCACCACTTCTTTCATGTATATAATAGAATTTTGTTCAAGTAAGAAATATTCTTGAATATGAATGATGTAGGAATTCATGGTGAGTATATCAACCACAACCCATATTTCATTCAATTGTTTGGATGTCTCCAAGATATTATATACAAATTAAATAATTATGTTCTCTAATATCCATAGGGGTATTAGAAATGGTTTCACCATCCCATCGATTGAGATTGATGATTTCATGAACCATGTTGGGTCATCATCCCACTTGGAACCTGACCCAGTCTGCGATAAGGCTCGAGGGGCCTTCTCAATCCCCACAGGCTTGCACAAGTGCCCGAGTATCAAATGAAAATTTGGGAATGATTTACCTAATAAGAAAAGACATATAAGTAAACATAAACTGAACAAAACTAGAAAATAAAAGATTATGAGCTAAACATACTATTAGTGGAAAATGAGTACTGTATGTAATGAGACATACCTCAAGTGACCTCATGTGTAACCATATACCATAAGCCACAATCTATTTAAGAGCGATCCAAAACTAGACCCTAAAAACTGAAAATAAAAAGTAGACAAGAGCACTCAGATGCTCAGTAGGAATATCGGAGTACTACAACACCTTATTCACTAAACATTAAAATTAACAAACAAAACAAGCTATTTTTAAAATACGACACATTAAAATATTTTATTTAATTATTTTCAAAATAAAATAACAGGTTTTTGTTTTTAAGGAATAAAATTCTTTTCCACTAAATTTTCAATGTATAATAAAAAAATTCATTTACATTCCCAAATTAAAAGAAAATCCATTTAAATTTAAATATGGTATTCACAAAAGATGAAGCAATCATGAAGGGGATGAGTTAAAAAATCATAAAACAAGCACCATGGTAAATCTACAATTATATAGTGTTAGTTGGGGACCAAGGATCCTCGTACCTCAGTGTAATCGTGGAATATGAAACCCAATGTTCTATGTTCTTTTTCATGAGCCACAATTAGGGAACACACCCATAACCTAGTGGTATCTAATAATCAAAAGTATTTTGTTAGTGTTGCATTGTAAAACCTGGTAGAGGAATCAAGGATGAACCACTTACGTATCATCAAGAATACTAGACTTAGACCTCTCAACTAGGTACTCGTGGTTTCCCTTGTGCTCATGTTAATGTTATCAAACAGATACAAAACACCGCTACATTAACACAATTTCCAAGAAATTTCAATGGAAACCCCCCTCTTTACAAAACTTTACACTTATCAAAATACACACCCCATAGAAATTCCCTTTTTCAATTACCTTTTCCACTACTTACAAAGTTCCCAATTTCTATTTTTTGTAAAACATTCTGGAATCCATATTAATTTAAATCCACATTTCCAACTAATATACACACTCTCATTTTGAGAAATACATTCCAAACAACTAAAATCATTTTAGAAACTACTTTTAAGAATTTAAAATGATAAGCGTTCTAAAACAAGACCGGGTTCATATTTTAATGGAAATACACTTGTCCACACTTAATACGAACATAAAAAATGAAGGAAATATCAACACAAATAATCACCATCACTTTACATAAAATTCATATACTATTTTATATTAAAAAAAATACTTTCTAAAACACTAATGAAATTAAGTAATTTAATTTAAAGTTTTAGCCATAGGGGACTTACCTCAAGGTGCAACAAAGAAATCCACTTTGTCTCGTGGCACTTTCTAACTAAAATCTTATGCTCCCCCACTAAGCATATACAGATTCACATACATGCATGGACACATATACCTAATGAATACATTCCCATGGATGTTGAACATGTGAAAGAGGATCCATAAATGTATGTTTATATGTATATACTAGTATACACTCGCATGTGTACACATTTTTATATATAAACATTGGAACCCCTAGACCCATACATATAAATTGAATGACATGGATGAATATAGAAAAAATAGGGGAACCTACATGTATATATATACTTACCTATGCACACTTAGGTGTGTTACCCTAGACCTAGTGAATCGAAACCACAAATAAGGGACTACACAATACACATATAAGTGAATAAATCAATCAAACAAATAATGAATTTTCTTCAAGATGCCTAACAATACATTATACCAAAAACAGCCAAAAGCTTTACATTAAAATAAAACACACACTAAAATGATTTTAAAATACATTTCACACTATGTACATAACTCATAATACCCATTTGAAGAGATTAGAGGAAATCTACATAATCAATTTAACTGGTTCCAATGGTAATTCCCCTTTCAAATCCATAATTGCATCAAAACGATTTTATAATACAATTCAAGTCACTTTCACAATTTAAAAACCCATTAATGACACACAACAAAGAATCCAAAAAGCAATAAAAATAAATTTCTCTTGAAAACCCCAATTTCAACAGCATTTCACATTTACATCTCTTAAAAAATGATTTTCACCTTTTATAAAAGGTATAAAATATATTTAAGAAATGTCACAATGAAGCACTCCCGAAAAACAAACACTTCTCTTAAGAGAACTCATTTTCATCACATGTGCATCACAAAAAAATTCTAAACCTTGTTTTTTTACTTCATAATTAATCCATTAAAATAATTTAAATAACAAAAATAGCTATCCAAACTCATCCAATAACATTAAATCATGGAACTACCTACCTATCCTGAAGAAATTCTCAAAACATGGGTAAATATTCTACTTCACCTAATATGCTCCACAAGATAACCGAAATAAACCCTTATCCACAAGATCAAACAAAAATACCAAGTGTTAAAACCCTAATTTAACACCATAATTTCTAGAAACCTAAAACGACTAAGAAACAAGAATCAAAACCATAGAGAGGGGAAGAAGAGTCTACCCGGTGGTTGTGCCAAAGGTGAACCATGCTGGAAGGGGGAATAGCCAGGGGACGATGAGAAGGAGAGGGAGGCATGGTGTGTTTGGCTGGTGCGAAGTGGCCCATCGTAGAGAGTAGGGTGGGACAAGACTATCCGTTTGGAAGTAGAGTAGGGCGGTGGTATGTCTCATCTGAGGAAGGGCAAGGTAATAGTGTTGTGCAACTAGTTCAGGGGAAGGGGGTGTCTGTTGTGACTGGACGGAGGGAAAAATTAGCATCGATGCAGGAGGAGTGATGAGAGAGGGATACGAAGAGGGAAGATAGGGTGAAAACAAGATAGAATGTAAAAGGAAAAAAGAAGAAAGGGAAATATAAAAAAAATAAAAAATAAAAAATAAAAAAAAATAAATGAAACACAATATTAAAATAATATATATATATATATATATTTATTTATAAGAAAAAATGGTGATACTAAATCGTGATTCAAAGAAAACCTTGGCAACAATATTTGAAGCTTGATAAAATAAAAATATAAAGTTATTTCAAAATTGGGGGTGTGATAGATGATTTATGTTCATCATGTAGTAGCTCATTATTTATCATATTTGATGAAGGAACAATAGTACTAGTTCTAAATTATATGAAACTATCTTTATAGAGGTAAAAACTCATTTACATTCTATTCATGTACTATTTTCACTATTTTCTAAAGATCCTAACCATCCCATTGTGCCTCCAAGATCTTTTCTTTGATATATGGATGTGAAATATTTTGGGAAAGGTATGATTTATTCCCTATAATTTTTATTTCAAATTCCATTCTTTTCAAATCCAAGAAGATATGGTCTCTCTCAATTTTAATTATAGATAAGGTTGTAGGTTCTTTTCTTCTAATATCATCTTCAAAACTATTCCACATTCTATAATGGTAATGAATAAAGAAATCATAGTCCATGAATATATCTAACCATTTTCATTCACATATATTGATCTCCTTCAATGTGAATATATGATTTCGTGTATCATGATTTATTTATATGTCACGCATCTTAACATTGATTTAGTGCAAATAGATTTTCAAGGACAATATAATAGCTTCTATGTCCAATTTATTTTTTGGGTAGTTATACACATTGGTATTTTACTGTAGCGATGAGTAGGTTATCAATTTATGATAATAAATGATTGAAAATATCAACACTTTCTTTGAATCATAATATATTTCACAAAACATTCTGCACATATAGGTAGTGTCAGTAAAGGTTCAATTATTACTATACTCCTGAGCTCCGTGGATCTCTCCTCATATTATTATTTTTATACACAATTCACCCACTTCCATGTAAACATACGTATAATTAAAGATAATTGTGAGAAATTTCTCATTAAATTTCATTAATGCTATGTTTATCCATGAAAACTAAGGTTTTTTTGTATCACTTGTGGGTCTGGTTGATTCTTTAATTACCTTTTTTTGAAGGGTGCATTGAAATTTCCTCACTTTTGACCATGTTCCCCATGAATTTGGAAATTCTCATCCAAACATCAAGATTTCTGAAATTTTAATGCAGTTTATTCTTCCTTAATGATACCAATATAATGCATATATATTCTCCATGTTTCTCCTTTATCTTAGATAATGGGAGAATATCATCCATAAACACCCCACAAATTTGTCAAGGTACTCTTAAAAAGATATATTCATCAAATCCAAGAATATTTCTAGGAGAATTTGTACGTTTTAATCGCATCACTAGGATAAAATAATACCCACCAATTTTATTGAAATAAGTCTTCTAAATATATCCTATCTTCACCTTCATTTGATGATATCTAGAATTAAGATCAACCATTGATAAATATTGTGCTCCTTGTAGTTGATATCACATTTCACAAATCCACGGAAGAGGATACATCTTATTTTTGGTGATCTAATTGTTCTCCCAGTAATTGATACACAACCACATTTATCCATACTTTAATATTCCAAAGAGAACAACTGCATCCAAAGTTGATGCACTATGGAGTATGAACCCTTGTCCAAGTGCTCTTTCAGCATCTTCTTTATCTACGCCTGTTAATTTTGGACCCATCCTGTAGGTGAATTTTGAGATAGTCTTATATATTGGTATAAGACTATCGATAACTCTATCTCATGATATTTATGGAGTCTGAGTCAATTTTTGGGAAATACATCAGGTCATTCATTAAGAATGGGAACTTCCACCAGGTTGATACCATATTTTGATCAAATCATTTTAGTAAGGAATTCTTATGCATATAGAATCAATACATATAGTATTGATTGATTCTACAAAAGATATTCATGGTCTTCCCTGCATTTATATTATATAAAGTGATGGTTTTGAACATGAACATATATTTTCTTTTCATTAGAGATGATGCCTGCTCTATATGAAATGAACCAATCCATCCCCTGTATAGTGTATAAGTACACCAAGGTATGTATTACTAAATTCACTAGAAGAATCTTCACTTATAAGACAACATGAGAATATTCCAACAATATGGTTGCAATGATCTCACCACAAGATGTTTTTACATATATATATGCCTTAATGTATCAATGCTTCGATTTTGTAGTTATAGAATACAAGTAGGTTATAATGGAATGTGTACAAGTAGAATCAAAAAATACCTTCTCCATTCATAATTTAATTGGATGTATACCATGTATGACTTTATTTTTTACACTACTTCAATTGTACTAAGGGAATATCCTTTCCCTTTTTTCATTAGGTTTTATAGGATCCTGATGTTGATTACCCTAAAGGAGTCGAGGTTTAGTGTATCTTCTCATATTGTTCTTATGATCCCTATATTTGAATCATTTAATTATGGGTGGTTCTCTCTTTTCCCTCATAACTTTGTCATTATTGTTCATGTCACTTATATATTAATGATCTTTGTGGACTTCTTTATCAAACCTAAATCATTTTTATAACCCTATGATGTAGTTCCCTTGATGATTTTACCCACTTTTCTAACATGTGGGTGGTTCATCATTAATTCCATCATTTTCATTAGATTATCCTTATTGAATATCCATCATTTGTATCTTATATATGTATCAATAGTTCCATTATATAAACTAAACCATCACTTTTGGTGAACATAAAACAAATTCTTCAAAACTCTTGAATCCTTGGATAACTATATATTTTCATAGGATGGGTTTTAAATCACAAATGAACCTATATATTTTTGCATTATAATTGATAATAAAACCCAATGAATATATTTTAATCCTTTTGATGATTTCATTTTATGTCATGATATATAATCCATCTATTTTCTTAATCAATATAAATTATACCCCGTCATTATACAAAGATTTCTAGGGAAATAATTATTAAGAAAACATTATTTAATGTCTTCCCACTCCATTATTTGATTTCTTTATTCAGTATGGTGTTTTATATCAATAGCCATCATTTATTGGAATATCCATCTAAACAATAAATGTCTAGGGTAATCTTATCCATATCAAATTAGTGAATCAAAAAAAATTTCTTCTCAATTGAGTTGACAAACTATTCTTTGACTACTGTATCATAAGATCCAATAATCATCCGTGATGGTTTCTATGTAAATGAAAAAATGGTAAATTTCACCTTTTTGGATGAAGGTGGATGATCTACTTGGTTCATGTTATTATTCACATCCCATGGAAACCAGGTATTTATTGAAATGATGTTTTAAACACCTCCCCCAATTAATTGGGGATTTTGTTTTAGAAATTATTGCTTTGATATCCATACTGATTGGTTTTATAGTTTCTCCTATATACCAATATTTTCATATATAGAAATGGATTGAACAAAAATTTTGTCAAAAATTCCTGAATAATAAAATTTTTCATTTTTCTGTTTAACTAATGTGAAATATTTTTTGGGATCCCTATATTTGGAGTTATTTTAAAAAATGATTCATTTATGTTCACATATTCATAGACATATCCTATGTATTTTCATTAATTTTCTCTGATACTAATTCAAAAATTAACGAAATCATTAAAAAATACCATCTATAAAGACCCTACAATTCTTACGTAACTATTACATCATTTTTAGTTAATGAAAATAATTGAGATAAAAGTGTAGGATCAAAAGGAATAGTGTCTAGGGAAAATTATCCCAAAAAATTACAAAAAAAATTGAAAATTTTATTTAAATACTTCATCATTATCTTTAAATGATCATGTTCTCTATTGTAATTTTAATCACCTAATGATATGCCTCAGATAAATGGGTGAAATAAAAGGCCATGAAAATGATTAATAAGAAAAATGAATAAATATAACAATGTTGAGAATAATTATCACGACAAAGGCATTGAATAAAAAACATAAATTGAGAGGAAACATAAATAAAGGAAAAAAGTCGGTAATTCATCTAAATTAAAGATCATTTATTACTGGTCAAATACCACAAAATGTGATGAAAAATATAGAATCATGTTCATGCATAAAAAATGGTCATCATAATAATATCAAAATCATGAAAACAATATCAACATTATTAAACAAAGTAAAAATTATCTCATGATATCAATAACATTTCCAAATGTATTAGAGGGGTATATAATTTTGGGGGCACTATTCACATCGTAACATTAACATAATCATTCAATCATCACAGATCATGTAAAAATCATAATCTAGAAATAAACCATGGAACATAATTGTATTAATAAGGAATTGATAGTTTATTCATTAATGAATAAACATTGGAGTTAACATATGAAAAATAAAGATCATATTTGATTTAGAAATCATCACTCTTGGGTGAAGAATAAATAAATCAAGAGGAATCAGCATTTTTTTGGAAAGAGGTTTTCTTTTGAAAAATATTTATATTTTTCATAATTTAATTTTTAGAAAAATATATATCCTATAAAATAAATGGTAAGAATAATGTAATTATATATATTAAACATTAACAGAACATCCATACTGGAATTCGTGTGATAGTGGGAAACAAAAATAAGGAGAGTTGGGTTTGAGAATCCTTAACCTTATGTATGATTGCATTATGAACCTACACTGAATATCATGATTAATAAATGTAGACTTATTAATTAATAAATACAGATCCATATATACATTTATTTGATTTATTATAAATTTATTATGTTCTTTTATAGATATTTCAATATGTTAGAGAGTTCAATATTTACATTTTTGTTGTTTCTATTTCATTGTTAATGGTCACTTACCTTGGGTATAATTAATTAAGTTCATTTCAAATGGATGAAAACATAATAAGTATAATTTAATCATATTAATATACATCCACAATTATAAATGGTTTAATATATACTTTTGTTAGATATAATATTGATTCATTAGATAAAACATTTACAAAAATGCTTAATATATTTTGACCAGTTTTTGGACATTCTTGTAATATTATTTTTTAAATATTATATTTATATATTGGATCATGAAAATTATAAAATTAATAATATTTTTGTTAAATTATTATTTATCCAAAACAATAGTATTTTACCAACCTTGAAGTTGATAATGGAAAAGAAAAACTCTTCATCCATGAAGGCGATTAATCGACAAATCACAGACAATGTTTTCAGTTTTAGAATAAAATGATAACATAAGAAACTTAATGGAGATATTATATTAAATTATATATATATATATATCATTCTAGATTTATCATGTCACTTTTTATATTGGAGGATACGGGATGATATGAAATGATAAGAATCTAAAAGAGAAAGAAGTAGTAATTTACCTCTTGAATGTTGTCTTCTTGAGGACCCCCTTAACACACTTGGACTTGGTCTTTTTTAGACTATAATATCATGGAAATGATGGAGAGTATTGGGGAGGTAATGTGGTATAATTTAGGTAGGATAAAATGCATAAAAGTTATTATGAGAATAGGTGGTGAGGTGTGGATTTTCTTGGGTGAGAGGGATCTTTTTAATTATTTTATGCCTTAGATTTTATTTTGGACCTAGATAGTAAAAAATGTTGATTACTATTAATAAATTCAATAAATGGTTCTATATAAATAAATTTATTTGGTTATTACATCATGAATGACAGAGAGATTCATTTATTTAGATTAAAATGTTAAATTCCATAAATTGCTACATTTCAGTATTCACAACAATATCAAATATATTTTAAAAATCCAAAAAATTCTCCATAACCATTTTTCTATATGTATATTTCAAAAAATAACACTATTTTACGAAAATAATTTTCAAATATATAATAAAATTATTTCTTAATTAAAATCATCATTTAATAGAAGAATAACAATTTTAATATTATAGCTGAGTTTATAACCCTTTAAAAATTAAATTGGGGTCACATAATATTACATTTTATTTATAATAAAACAAAATAATTATTTCTGAATCTATTATATGAAAATAAGTTGTATTTTAAAACATTAAATTAATTACAATGTTTTAAATAATCATATATGTTTCACAGAAATACCAAGACATAAATTATATTTTTCAAAACATTTATTTTCTTATACCATCATATAAATATATCATGTGTTCATTTTTATGATAATTGAATTTTATTTACACTCACATTAGTGATTTTATTATTCTATGTGTCAGATGTCTTTTCATAATGATCTAATTGCTATTCCAAATTTCCAGTTATGATTTTAATGGTGTATGTTCCTTAATTATTTTTAAAACCCCTAATTTCATTCATAAATCATTAACATATATTTTATCTTAAGGAAAAATATATAATAATATCCTTTAAATGAGTATTATATAATTATGTTTCATTTATAAAATTTTGTTTGTGTGTGTGGTTGTTTAAATGGATTTAGCAGATCCAATTTTGTCTACTATTTTTATCTCTATTTATTTTTTTCTTTTATTATGGGTTTTATTACATGAATAATGATTCAATTATGAGAATAAGTTTTTTTTCTGTAAGTGATTTATTCTTATTATGACATAATTTGAAGAAGTATAATTCCATTTATACATGATTGGGTCACTACATTTTTTCCCTATCGAAATTTCACCCTTCAAATTTCATTTTACATATTAATGAAAAAAGTGAGATTATTTATCTTTAATTAATTCTTCTAGTTCCCATGTCACATATTCATAAATATAGTTCCTCCACAATAAATTTACAGGCTGAGTTTTCATATTGTGTACAAATGTTTCTCCACCGTCCAATATCTTCATAGGTTTTCCTTTATATTATAGGTCATTATCCATTTGTACCACATCCATATACTATACCTGTGTGGGGAAATGTATTTATCTCCTATGGAAAGATAAATTGAAAAAATCATGAAATTTATCAAGATGTGGTAGAAGATCAAATCAATTGGCCAATATTATTTTATGAACAAGGATTTAAAATGGGTTATTTTACCATAGGTGAAGCTTCCCATTCATTACAAACATCATGACTTTATAACATTTTCATAACCAAAGTAAATCCTTTTCTACAACATCAAACTTCAAATCCCTTCAACGATAGTCACTATAGCTCAATTTCTGAATCTAAGAAACATTTATATGTTTTTGTATGGATTGAACCATATATATCATATATTGCACAAGGGTAGCTCTATGTATCATTCATTGTCAAACGTTCTCATAACACTTTCATGTTCTATATTTCTTCCCATAACAATCATCATATATACCCACTTGAATACTTGAGCGGTTTTTGTAGTTATATTAGAACGAGACTAATGAGAGATATTGATCTAATTCACTTTTTATTTATATTAATAAATCCATTATCATTTTCTCTAGTATTGGATACCATTTCTAATTGGCCATCTGTATATGGGTGATATTCCTTGGTGAAACTCAATTTTGTACACATTCTTGTTGATTTCATCACCAGAATTTATATGTAGACCTTGGATCATAAAAATAGATTATCGAATGGGGGAACCCATGGAGCATCAGTACATCTTTTACATATATTAGGGAATGTTTTTCAAGTGAGTAATAATCTCAAATATAAATTAATTGTGTAGTCATTTTGAGTCCATCCACCAAGACCCATATTGAATTTCATCCTTTGGATATCTATGCGGAACTAGTGAAAATGTACATTGTGATGTTCTTGAATTTCAAAATCATTATAAGGAATAGTTTCATCATCCCTTTAGACTTATGTAGTTCTTCAGTAACATACTGACAGTAAATACATTATGTGATATACATTACAACAAATTTCTTCTTATTTTACCACAATAATATTTTTTATAGATTACAGAACATATTGTTACTTCCAATATGGACATAGAATGATATACTATAAGAATTATCACATAGACCCTTATTTTTCTAATGTGATGATGGATCACATAACCTAGTTCCAAATTGGATTACATTATCCTCATCAATGTGGAAATCATGTATCTTTTTATACTTTATGATTGAAAACATCTTTCGAGGCTATAAATAACACCTTTGTGCCTCCTAATTCTTATCTTAGATAGATACATTGGATATTAGTTGGTAAAGGTTTTTTATATTCTCTCTAATGGTGATTTCCAATTCCATATTTTTTATATCCATTAAAATAGGGTCTTTCTCAATTCAAATCATAAAAACGGTTGGAGGATCATTTCTCCTAAGAGCATCAAATAGCTTGTTAACCTTTCCCAGATTGCAATGAATAGAGAAATCATAGTCAATGATTAAATCTACCAATATTCATTGATTCATGTTAAGAACCTTCTATGTGATATTATAGACTCTTATAATTAGTATATATTTCACACATTTCAGTATGGATATAGTTCCAGATGTTTTGATGTAATATATCATAGCTGATAAATACAGATTATGCATCAGGTAGTTCTGCTCATGGATAATCAACTTCAGTGAGGCATAAGATATAATTTAATCATTCTACATGTGTATGAAAAATAATAATTTCATTTAATTAACACTATATATCATTGAACCTTCACCTCGTGTTAGTAGTGTGAATACAGGTGCAGTGATTGGCCTCTTATTGATCTCCATGAATATTTCCTAACATTCTTCCATTCATAAACACTTTTACCCTTTCTATATTAACATAGTTAAAAGGATATACAATCTATATAATTTTCTCAAAAAACATATATATTGCCAATTTAATCCAAGAAAACTTTTTTTTTCTCGTGACACTACAGTTTCTAGTCCATTACTTAATTACATTTATTTTTTAAAGATCCATAGAAATTCATGTACTTGTGACCACATCACCCAATAATGTGAACCTCCACATCCAAAATTCATACATAATGAACATTGAATACATGTCTTCATTCCTTAATTTCACCAACACAATCCTCAGGTTGTATTAAGGTTCCTCAATTCACTTATAGTAAATGATTATATCATTGTTAAACACTTCCTCAAAATTTTCAAGTTAGTCTCTAAAGACTCTATACATAAAATCAATGAAGATTGCTGCGAAATTAATAAGTATGAAGGGAATATCTAGGAAATTTTAGTTCCCATGAATTGTATAAAAGTGGTATTCTAAATATAATTCTTATTCACCATATTTTGATGATTTATAGAATTCATATAAACCAATTTGAAGTACTAATAATCATGTTGTTGATATAAAAATTAAACAATCCATAAAAGAAGATATTTTTTTCTTTATAATGATAATAATGTGGTCCTAGTAATTAATACATAATAATAATTATAAATCATTCTATTTATAAAGTGAACAGTTGCACACGATGGAGATACCATATGGAATATAAACCCTTTGTCCATGTTACCTATCAACTACTTATATAACTCTATAATTCAATTGGAGCCATCCTATAGGGGAATATTTATATAAGAGTGGATCTATGTATAAGATATAATGAGAAATCTACCTCATGATATAGGGGAAGTTAGTGTAACAAATTAGGAAATAAATACTTCTATTCCCTAACAATTGGAAATTCTTATAGTATGATACCTTCCTTTGACTCAATAATTTGAGTGAGGCATTCTTATCAAAAGTGCATCAACACCGACATCATTAGTGGATTTACAATACTAAACTCATTATCATCCTGGGATTTTTCAAAGATCATAGGATGGTTCCTAATATGAAAATTTATTTCACATTCCAAATATATGATATATTCTCTTTTTAATGACTGTGAATCATGTCTCCATATTGTGTCGAATTACCCCAAGGTCTGAATTATAATATTTGATGGAAGAATAATCAAACATAAACCAATAATAGTATATTAAAACACATGGCATAAAATGATCTCACCATAATGTGTTTTTATGGATATCTTTACATCATGGTATCATGGTTTGGATTAAATATTTCGAGAAAACATAGACAATATAAAATAATTTGTAGAACCAGAATCAGATAATATTTTTTCCATTCTTGAGTTAATATTATGGGTTACATGTATTGCTTCATTTTTTAATCCACTTCTTCAATAATGAAGAACTAAAAACTATATTTCTCCATTGGTTTTTGTGGTTGCTGATATAGATTAACCTCATGGACTCAATGTTTAATTCAATATCTTTCATAGTTTCCTTAAAACCTATATATAAAGCATTGAACCATGGGTTCTCTCTGCATTCCAGATCACATTGTTAAGGATCTAATTATCACTTCCTCATTAATTAGAATAATGTCATCTCCCACACTTTAAAAATTTATCTATCCCATTTAGGTTGTTCCCATTATGATTTATCCAAAAAAATTGACATGTGGATGGTTGATCATTCATTCCACATTTTTCATTGGATCCTCCATCATGAAAATTCCTATTTCAATTATTATATTTATATTTGTTGTTAAATTTTCCACAATCCCTTTCCACTTTGATATCACATTGAAAAACTTCTTTATAACCCTATAATTCATATATTATTATTGATTTTTTATGTTGTGGTTTTAAACCAATAAATATTCTCTATATAATTTTTATCATTATTGATAAAATTCACTGAGTTGTATCTTCATATCCATTTGATGTTATCTTCATAAGTTTTGATAGATTAGTTTTCATTTTTACTTATGTCTATAAACACTCTCTATAATTATAACATGGGTTTTAGGGAAAAACATTTTTAGAAATATTTTTTAAGTATTCCCATTACATATCATAAATTTCATCATATGTCTTGGTGTTCATTATCAATGCCACCAAATGATAGGCCCCTCAATATAAATGATAAGTATACATATTCACCTACACATTCTCACAATAGTGAAGCACAAAAATATTTTTTCTACTGAGTTAAACAACAGTTTTGTTACTAGGGGATTGGATGATCCATAGAATGGTGGGAGTCATTTCCAAATAAAGGACTCAATGGCTAGTTGACACTTCTTCTATAAAGTAAGACATTCCCCTTAGTTCAAATTATTCTTCATAGAATTTTAAAAGTAGATAATAATTCCCATGATGTTTTGAAGTAAACCTCATAGGGAATTCTCAAGGACTTTCTAGTAGTCACTGCATTTTCACTCACATATTTATTTACCCTAGTTTCTCCTGGTTCCCACCATTTTTTAAATTATAAAATTTATGAAGAAAATTTTGTTTAATAATTCATAAAAAGTAATTTAATCTTTTTTGTAACTGACACTAATATCATATCAAATGGGATCCCTATATTTTTTATTTTTCAGAAATAATGAATCGTAGTGGATTATGTATACTTAGCATTATCTTTGGTTATTTTTATAATGATCTCTAGACAAATTCTCAATTTAACTAAACCATAATATGATACCAAATATAACTAACCTATGTCCTGAACATAATATTACATTTATTTTAAGATAATAAAAATATTAGGGATAAAAATACAAGATCAAAAAGATTATTTTCTTAGAAACATTAGGTTCAAACAAAACACAAACATAATTAAACATAAAAAAATTATTTCAATCCTTATTACTAATACTTAAATTTTAACATTCCCATTATTAAATGTATTAAACAAAGGATACATATCAATGAAAGGGTTGAGATAAAATCATTATAAGAGGATGAATAAGAAACATGAATCAATATAACATGGGTAATAATTAAAATCATTTCATAATCGTATAATCAACATCATAATCATGAGACAAAAAATTTATAAAGTCCTGGAATGTGTCATTTAATAAAAACGAAACATAATATCTCAGTGGTCAAATACCACACAATGATGTAATCAATACTTACATCATGTTCACAAATAATATATGTGAATAAACCAAACATCATTATTGTGAACAAGGAGATCATGATCTTCATGCATATTACACACTTTCTCATGAGAGTCAATACATTCCCATTTTATTGGAAGTATATAAAATTCTTTGACATCATATCATTTACATAATAATTAATTCCACATATATCATATAATAATAACAACCATTTAATATCTACTATAAAAAATGGTTTCACAAGGATTTTATAAATAATTCATTCATGAATAAACAGTGGGTTTACCAAAATAAAATGGAAGATCATATCATTTTATGAAATGATAAATCTTTGGAAAATAATAAATAACTCCAGAGGAATTAAGCTGTGTTTTGGAAAGAAGAGTTTATTGGTGAATATCTATATTTATCAAACAAAAAATTTTGAAACATTAATATCTGAAAAAAGTAACCGAAGATTAATTAAATATTATATATGGATCATTAAAGGAATAACTATTCTGAAATTTTTGTAAAAGAGGAAAAAATAAAAGAAAAATTGTTGGGTTTGAGAATCCCCTTATATTATCTCCAAATTCTTTCTTCACTTTCAATTAATATCCTAAATAATCAAATTATATTGATTAATTACAAAATCTATAAAAACGTAAAAATGTATTTGATTTATTTTAATATTTATTAATTTAATTTATTGAAATTTCAATATGTTTTTGAGTTCGATTTTATTATTTTGGTAATGTTCATTTCTAGAATTACAGTCGGTTATGTTGGGAATAATTATAGGATTTTTTTCAATAGGAAGAAAAATAGATGATGTAAAATGAAAAGGTTTTAATATTATTACATTATTTTAATGTTCCTATATAATTTTTGTTTCATTACAATACTGATTGATTATTAAAATAATTAATTAAAATTTATTAATTTCTTTGGGCCTTTTTTAGATGTTAATAAACTAGTAACATATTATTTAATTTTATAAAAAAATATTGGTTCCATAATATTATACACGTTATAATATGTATATAATTATATTATTTAACTATAATATTAGTTTTATGTCCATCTATGATGGAAATAATGGAAAATGAAAACTCCTCATCCAATAAGACACTGAATCGAAAAATCAGTGAGTATGTTTTCTATTTTACAATAAAAGGATAATAAAAGGAATTTTATGATTGATATTAAATTTACATAATAAAATGTATATATATATATATATATATTAATTCTGTTATAATATAACTTTGAATATGTTATATTTCTAGACGAAATGAAATGAAAAGAAATTAACAGAGAATGAAGGAGGATTTTACCTCTTGAATGTTCTCTCATGGAAAACATCCTTAAGGAACTTTTTTCTATTTATTTTATTGAGACCAAAAGTTATTGGACACAGGAAAGATTCATTTTAAGGAAATAAGTCCCAATTTATGAAAAATATAGGGCTTATCCGATTTGACGATATGGGGTTGTGAGCCGTTGTGTTTCTAAAGGGAGGACAAGGGTGTTTTTGATTATTTTATTCAATAGATTTTTATTTTGGCATCAGACTATCATTAGTGTTTATTTATATGAATAGATATAGTAAAATATTATGATATATTTAACTAATGGGATATTATATCATTCATGAAATAATGATTCATGTATTTGTATTAAAATGTTAAATACTGAAAATTATAATATTTCAATATTCCCAAAAATTTCATTTATTTTGGGAAATTACCAAAATTTCACCAGACCATTTCTCAAAATTTATATTTCTATTAATTGAATTTAATTTATAAAAATATTTCTATAAATATGAGAAATTTTATTTTTATATAAAATGATCATTTATAAAAAAAATTAATGATTTTAATATTTCATTTGATTTTATGATGCCTTGTAAATTTAATTAAGGTCTCATAATATTATTTTTTAATTATAATTCAAAAAAATTATTTTATGAATCTATTTTTAAAAAATAAATTTTATTTTATATCATTATATTAATTATAAAATTTCAAATAATCATTTATATTTCAAAAAAATACAAATAGTTATTTTACAATTTTTAAAACATTTATTTATTAATACAATAATATAAATATGTGATATTTTAATATATAATATACGTCAATTTTATATCAAATATCATTAGTGTGGTCACTATACTAATAGCTAGATTAGTATTCTTCATTATCATAATAATATTTCATTGATAAATGTTTGGGTCATTAGAGACAAATTCATAGCTATTCATGGGTAGAGTTCAATGGATATATTGGGACACTTTTACATATAACAGATAGTCTGGATTTATAGAATTATCTCAATGATTATTTCAGATCATGATGCAGTTTTTCACAATTATAGAAAAGAATACAGGGGGCCTTCATGAATCAGTTTTGTTTGAACATAGTGTTTGACCCCATGAATGATGGCCCAACTAAGGGTAAATTCTGGTTGTATGATTACATAATAGACGCAGTAAATAGTAAGGAGGTTCACCCAACCATTTTGGAGTTTGGGACCAACAATAACTTCCATTACACCATCAATATGGAACCAATTTAGGCCATGTATGGGAAACACAATAGGTCAAACATTTTTGGACAAATCATGTTGAGTCAACACTCATGGTCCCTAAGTTGGTTTGAGCTACGATAGTCATTGTGCGTATTAACTAGGAGTGGATGATGAATATATAGTGCAATAACATGTACATTTCATACAGATAGAAGAGGCCTTTTTAGTTTTTATTAAGAGACCATGTGTTCATTAATTTCTCACCTCAAGGTTTTTTTGATGATTTTTCCTGGGAGGCACATTAGGATTGAGATTTTTTTTCCCTTCCCAGATACGATGTAATATTGATGAGGTGTCATAATTCTTGAAACTATCGTTGTAGTCAAAATGGCTACCAAAAAACAGCCATGTGTCACATATAGGGAGATATGTGCATGACCTTTCACATGTTATCAATTGTAGTGGGGTCAAATCGAGGATGGAGCTACCATTAGAAAGTACACAATGGATAATAGGGGTCGCTATGAGAAGATATTTTATCAGCCATAAAATCATTTATTTTATGTATGCTAGAAACATGAGAATCGTCCACAAAGATCATGAATGTGGGGGACCCAGATATGGGCTCAATACTCACATTATTTTGAGTAGTTAATTTTTTTCTATTTAGGATGAATGGACCTATGGTTGGTAGAATATAATATTTCATTATTTTAATGTAAATAATTGAAATATAACTATAAATATTTTTAGAGGTCAATGTTGATAAGGTATGAGATACCAAGGATCGATGATCATAAAATTGATATTGGAGAAATATTAAATATATTGATATCAAACATGATATGTTTTCTTGAGAATGATGAAGAACTCATAAATAGAGTATTGGATAAAAATGTTGAGATAGCCATCTATTTATGAATGTAGTATTTATAATAGGCATGAAACAATCAATTTATATGTCTAGTGTTTGTGAAATAGTAATCAAGGAAATAAATAATAAATTAGTAAATTAATTAATTACTATTAATTAATGTGATGCAAAAAATAATATTCCACTATTTAATCACACTTATCAACAATTTCAAAGGATAGCCACAAAACCATGTGAATTGAGAGGGGGAATTTGATGATGTATTGGAGAACAATAATGACAAGTCATGGATCATTCATGACTATGGTAATCAAGGATCCTTCTAATGAAAATGTTGTAGATTCTTTCATAAACATTTATTGATCAAACATGGTAAGATTGTTTTTTGTGGATTGATCCCCAATTTCATATATAATGATGAAACTATATCAATCAACTAACAAATAAATTCACTAAACAACCACACTACTGGTATGGTATTGTTATGATATGCAATAAGGGATTTATTTTACTATTTAATTTGTATATCTCATTCATTATTATAATAAAAAATAATCTAGTACAACAGGAACATTAGTTGAGGATTGTTCTTCATGTTATGCTTTTTTTCATTTCCTCACCATTCATCATTCTTTGATCATTGAAGTTCATTTTGGTAGGTGGTTCAACAAATACTCATTGATTTATCATTGATCAATCATTTGGTGGTGTAATGGATTGATTTTGTAGTTCCATGTTTTTATTAGAAATGGGATAAATATATGATGGTAGTGATTGTGGACTGGGTTTGGATTTTGGGATCCCCAATTATAGTTTTAGAATATATTGGTTGAACAACACAATGTAATAATTTTCTCGATCGATTCAGTTCGCCATAAATTGGATCTCTAGATGATATTGAGTTTGGTTGACTCGGATCCATGAGTAACTAAATTTTTCTTTGTGGAGATCATGGTGGTGGTAGTGAAAGAATAATTTTAATTAAAATATATGGATTCTAGAATTTTTTCCTTTCATAGTGTGTAATGGGATAATACATGTCGTGTATGGTGCCTTGGATATAGTATTATTGTTTTATGTGATGTTGAATATGACACACCATGTTACACTTGTCACAAGATGTGTGAGCCATACCTAATTGTACTATGAGTATCATTGGGGATACATGAACACAGACATATCTAGGTATAAGACATTGCTAGAGTACACAGGTAGAGCGATGTACAAAAACTTTGACATGAACACAAACATTGAAAGTAGTACACATGAAAAGAGAATAGGCACAGGTCCTGTTATAGATCTAGAAATGGTTTTGATTGGACATTTTGTGATCTTATAATACCCAATTTTTACTCCTTGATATATTACATTGAGACCTAGTTTTCTATATAATTGATTATTTTCTATAAAGGTGTGTTCCCTCAATTCATCCCTTAGAGTGTATAGTATAAAAATACATCTTGATCAATGAATTTTGATCCTCAATAAGAGATTAATTTCAATTAGAGATTTTCAAATCTCTCCTAAAATATGGGATGAGATCCTCTATTTTAGTTTTCACAAGGAGGGAACATCAAATTTGTTTTGATGAACTATACACAAGAATTGATCCCCTACTCAGTTGGTTAATCGTGATTGGGTTGATCAGTAATACCCATTGGCCCTAGGTGTGATATTTCTATGTGTATCGATCTATTTTTATATTTAGATTTTAATTCCTTATAGAGAGATCTGATGAGAACAACATTTAGGTTGGACACCATCAATACTATTAGACTCATGAAGTGTGTTCTCCTCGGAGAGTGTGGTTAAAGACACCTGATAATAATATTAGTCTAGAAATGCGCTTGTGACCTTACCTTGGACTTAGTGTCAACTATAAGTGTATATAGACATTTTATTATTTTTCACATATTATGAATGAAATATACTATGATTATATAACAACTTGTGATTATTTATGAATTTTATTTCATGGTTCACTACTGGTTATTGTTATAATAACCCTTTCATTGGATCTACAAAAATGTGTTGAGTCTTATATAGTTAACTAATTTTTTGATGGGGTAATGAGTGAACCTTGATTAGATGAAGCTTATATTTGGTCTTGATATACAATGGACCAATCCAGGATACACATTTGACTATATTCCCCTCTTACTATTGGGTATGAATTTTTATAGTATTTTATGGGCCAGTATTTCGACCTTATTTCTTCCTTTTATTTAGTAGTACTCTAATTATGGGGTTTGGATGTACGAATGCATTTGGTACTAGTTGTTTTTTTTTCAATTCATAATTTTATGGGGTTGGAGATCTGTGTTTCCATACATTTATTTAAGGTTAATTTATCCAATTTGAGTGCAATAACAACTCATAACTAGTCACTAGACCCTTGCATATTAATGGTAGGCTTGTGGTCGTCACACATTTCTTAGCAGTATCTGGGTTTGCCCTAGTGGATAGGGTTATAACATGGACTCTTACCCCTATTTTCTAATTTTTTTTAGTTTAATGTTAGAACATTGTATACTTTTATTCTATAAGGTAGTGCGAGGATCCATAAAAACCCGTACAAAAACTACTCTAGGATCAATTTCCTTGTAGCTTGTCTTTAAAATTGTTTTCCATATTTACATGGAAAACTAGTTTTTATGGAAATTATTTATTAATTAAATAAAAATTTATGTTAAACATGGTTTATATAATTTTTTTTTAAAATTACATTTCATGCCATAGTTTTTAATAAGTTAGAATAATTGGATTCTGTTGCACTACATTATAAAATTCATATTATATGATTGATTTACATGATATGTTTCATATAATTTATGAATATATTTATGTCATATGTTTCATCAAAGGATCTGTAATGGCAAGGACCCTCCTGGTCCATTAAATTACTAATTCCAGTGTTTGGGGCACCTTAAACCCATCAATATGTCTAGAGGGCACCGATTTTGGTGCCATGTGTTTCACTGATTGAAGAATCACCTATTAGGGTGTCATTGATCGGTGTGTCCCTGATCGTTGAGTCACTGATCGGTGAGTCACCGATTGGGATGTCGTCGATCGACATCTCACCTACCGCCATGCCCCCAATTAGCCTGTCGTCGATCGGTGGGTCACCAGTCATTGTGTTCCAAATCCATGCCACAGGGGCCAATCAGAGTTTTCTTTCCGTAGATTTTTTTAACACCACTTTTAAGTATTTTAAAATTTTTAAAGTGGTTTAAGGAAGTTTTTATCCCAAAAAACAATTTTTTCAATAATATTTTTAATCCCCTAAGAGTGGGGTGACTATCAATGGATGTTTATGTTACCTATTTTTCTCTATTTAAATGAAATCCTCTAATACATTGCTGTTATGGCCACTTGTCTGATGAGAATATTTAAATACCAATTAATTCTTATGTGTGTAACCATCCAACCTGGTGGTGAAACAATGATCTACCTTTAAATTCGTTCTTGATTTTCATATCTTGTAACTCCAGGATCTCACCTTTTATCACATGAGAATTCCTTTTTCTTTGTTGTTGTTGTATTTTTCCTTCCATGGTGTGTTTGGAGTACTCTTCCCAAGACGATTAGTGCGCCTGTGCCCAAACCCTTCCTTCCCACTCCTAGAGTCCTTAGAGCTCTTCCCCAGGCTATCGTGTATCCCTTGCTCTTTGCACGAGGAGGAAAACTTTGATCATTGATCATCCGAGTATGGTTATTCATTCATCTCTCTTTATTGTGCATTGTGAAAGGTAGGTATGATAATGATTCCTTGGGGATGGATGAGACCAGAATGTAACGAAGATAATAAATCATTTTAAAGAATTAATGGGTATGTATGATGATGTTGTTGTACTCTCTTATGGTTTCTTATGTGTTGTGAATTGTATGGGCTTATGACCACTATAAATTTTGTTCATTGGTGGTCCTTCATTGGGTACTAATGAGCCTCAATTATCTTGATATTCTTGTGACTAAATAGCTGTAACATGGGATACAATTAATCAAGTAAAATTGATTGAATAAATTGATGCCCTATGAAGAAGGATCCTTGTGTGATCACCCCGGTTAACCAAAAAGAAAGAGAAAAATTTATAATATGTTTGGATAAATCAGAAAACACTCTGCTCTGCTAATAAGTTTGGTTGTGCTTCTTAATGATTGAGGGTGACAAATATGGGTATGGGATCAACAATTGTGTAGTTGTTGTAATGTGTATTTGGGGCCATGTGGGGGCCATATGTTGGGACTTGAATTGGTTCTTGAACATCCAGGGATCCTGCAGATCCCTTTTTTTATTGTGACTTTACAAGAGAACTAGGTGTGAATACTTAAATTACTACTTGGTTGTTTTCCCTTCTTTTCCTTGTGGTTGTGGTTGTTAGTTTCTCAGTAGTGGATAAATTATTTAAACAAAATAACATTAATATGATAACAAGAATGGGTTAAATGGGGAATTGTCTTCCTAGAATGGATTTTGTCGTTGTGGGGTTGTGCTTTTGTATGAATGAATTGTAACGAGGTTCTTTGTGTATGGGATGGTTTTGGAAACCTTAAGTTGGGATAAGTGCTTGTTTATCTATATGTATAAACTTAGTTCTTGGGTTTCTTATTCTCATCCCACCCATGTTGAGAACTTCATGAAGAATAACACTATTTAATGGTGGAGGTTGTTTTTCCCCACACTCTTATGGGTGGCTGGATAATAGATCTTATTATACCCCCTATATCGAGTAGCCCAAGACTATTCAGGCAGGATATGATGGTATGAGGTCAATTATAGCCCAAGACTCTTCAGGCATTGTACACTTTGGTGGTTGTCCCAGGTTTTTGAGGGTAGGTTTTTTTCCAAGAATCGTTGGGATGAGGCCTATGAGTCTTCGGGTGTGGCAACGATTGTTGTGGCCCAGTTTTCTATGGGCAGAAATGTGCTATTGTTGTGGCCTAGGTTTCTAAGGGTGGGATGTCATTCTATGGTATCCTATGTGTGTGTGGGAGGGGTATGGCAGTGGGACTTCTAAGAGAATAATGGTGGCGGTCTGACACATATGATGTCTTCAATAGCAAGTGGGAAAGTGGTGCGGGGTACCAAAACATCGACGTGTTATTACTATTAATTTTCCTAAATCACATTATTTGGGGAGTTAACCTTGGTTAGGTTTTGGGGGATAGTTTCCTTGATTGGTAATTTTTTTATATCCTTTTATAATAATGCATTAGAATGCTTCCCTAGTTTTTCACGAGAGCATTGGTTTTTCCCACTCCGTATACCTGTATACTCACCCTATGAATATAAAACTAATTTTAGATTTTCAAGAGGGCATAATGGACCATGCCATAACTTTTTAGCTTAGACGTCAAGACCATTGATGTTTTTTCAATTTTATTTTGGTACATTTCATTGGAGTTTTCAAGCACTTGTAGTACATTATTTGGAACATGCATATGGTAATGGAGTTTTGGATTCACATTTACCTTCATCTTTTGGAGTTGTTTGGGATTTACCATTTTATCTCTTGAAATATTCTATAAAAAGGGTAATGCCTATAAAATTAGGTGTGATTTTATTCCCTTGGTTCTATTAACCACAATGGGGATTACTAAAGGTGGGACTCTGGGGGTCATTATATCTCTTCCAACTTGACGCAGTAAGAGTCATGATTTTTTCTGTCCCTTCCCTCATCTCAGTAAAGGTAGCTCAGGACAGAATGGTATTAGATGGAGGTTTAGAGATAGAATGGATTTTGGAGTTAGGAATAGTTACGATTGCATGGGATGGTAGGAAAATAGTTTTAGTCGATCATGGTGCGTGAAATATGGCTTATAAGACCGTCTATGAACCGGGATTTTAGGGCCCACTATGATCTGATGCCAGGAATATAGACCTATCAAACATCCAGGTGATGCTACACTGATTGTAGGATAGATACTCTAGGAAATGTGCATGAATTATAATGACTTTTTTTTCTTCTCTATCATGGGTGTTTTGGGAATTTTTAATGAATAAAAATTTTAAGAAAAAATTAAAAATAAATCTTCTACACTATTGGGATTATGCATTCCTCATTTACCTTATAGCTATAGAACTCGGATGGTGACCATGAGTATTGCGGGCAATCAAAGACCAGGAGGCTAATTTGTCGGATCAATATAATGTCGATCGAGATTAGGAGGATGAGCAGTGGTAGAGGACACTTTGTGCCTTTCACTAGCAGACCCTCATGATGTATGAGGGCATTGTCTCTAACATGGAGACTGAGAGTTGGCCCTAAGAGATGGTGATAGCTTTTAGCTTGATCTAAGCTCAAACAATTTACTGGGTTACTCTGGGTATAAGGAAGATATGGGGAGTAGCACCTCAGTAATGGATGTTCTATCTCAGGGAGAATAGAGAGGATGAGGTGTTGTGGAATGATTTTGAGTGGGCCTTTTAGTGATATTTTCATGGGGTGTTGAGCATGGTCTAGGATGTGATCTCTATGTGATTGAAGATCTCTCATAATGAACATCTATTGTGACTAATTTGTTACATCTCATCTTGTGGCTATTCATGTGAAAAATCCATGTGATACAGTCTATCTTAGATTCTCTAATAGATGGGATTCCTATGGTATGATCCTACTAGTCAAACCCATTATTTCATTTTACTATTTCAACTAGATTCTTCATATCCTTATATATATATATATATTAATATAAAAGTTCATAGTACAATGACTCATAACTATGGATAATATTCATAATATTATTTTCATTCTATCAGGATATAACATATAGTGGTCCCAAATAAATAATTTACTTCATGTTTTTTCTAAAACTCCATGTCCTAAAATGGAATTCACTCAATTAATAAGGGAATTTTATTTTAAGATGATTTGATCATTAAATTTTTCTTATCCACCAATGGTGTGTGGTATCATATTTGTTTGATGAAATTAATAAATTTAATTTCAAATTATGAATGTCATTTTTGGGGTTTATTTTTTCCACTAAATCGATGTTGACACTCCATCCTGGCAAAAAGTTTATAAATTACAAAAGGAAATCCCATATAAAAAAGGGGAAAATACTTGTATGAAATCAATGTTTTTTTCAATGGCATGAGTCATTTTTAGCCAAGCACTACTCGCGTGTAGCCTACATGCGCGCCAAAATTTTGACATGAATCCTTCTTGCGTGCCCCTAAATGGCATGAAGCCTACTTGCATGCCCAATTTTATTTTTCCTACTGTCCATATTTTCTTATAAATAGACCCTTGGGGTACTCATTTGTACGGATGAATTTTTCCGAAGCTCAATTACTACTCTGGTCACCCAAGTACTTTTCCCAAGACTTTTGAAGCACACATGGTAGTTCTTCAACACCTTGAGTGGAGGATTTAAGGGATGATCATTGGACATAAGTCTTTTGATTGTTTGAAAACCACAACACTTGCTCACCTAAAGCACCAAACCTCCCCAAGTCAGAAATACTTGCAAGACACCCATTCCTCTCATAGGAACATGAGGGCCCCACATATAGGATCACCTATGAATACTAATCATGGCTAGAGAAATGTATCTCCCAAGTATTAACATACAGGTTGTTCGTCGCTTAATTGAACATCATGTTTCCCTAGTCTACATGCACTCCCATACTTGCTTGACCTTATCAACTTGAGCACCCCTCTTCGATTAATGTACTCTCTTCAGTCTAAAAACTATCAATCCCATTTCAAATCCATTCATGGTATGGATTCTTCATCATTGGTTCCCTTGTTTGAAATGGATTCTATTGAGACCTTCACCAAATCCTAATCACTTATCAAATCATTAGGAAAATAACATTAGCATTTCTCCCATTTGGGTTCATATTTACAAAGTTAGAGGTTTCCAAAACATGTTACACAATGGGGTTAGGATTCAAGAAGTGTTTTTGGGTTTGTATATCCACAGTCACATGGACCTATCTCCCAGGAATTGTCATAGGAAGTTCCTAGTTTTGAGAATATGGGTTTCGGTTCAGTCATCCATTTCTCACCTTTGAGACCTGGAAGCTCGGGTCACTGATAGGGATGATATGGTTCATTCTTTCCTTTCTACGCAAGCATAAGAGAGGTATCCCTACCCTACCAGGATCAATTTTAGGGAAACCATCCTGGCATAAGCCCATATCTATTCTTGGAGGATGTAGCATCATTTCTTCTCCTTTCTTCTTCGGTGCCAAATACCAGAAGAGAGATGGGCATAAGGGCTTTTGTTTCCCTTTCCTTCTCCCATTGGGAATTTCCACCATGGGAAGCCATCCTAGTATAATCCCATAACCTTCATACAATCTTCCTTCTATTGGACCCTTGTCCAATGTGAAGAGGATAGTGGGAGGGCTCGTCACCTCACCCTCTTCCACAATTTCCATGACCACATCCACCCTCGCCTCCATAAGAGAACACTCATCCACTAGTGGATGAGTAAAAAATTGAAAGGTAAAGTTCCCTTGTTGATTCTTTGACATCATATTTTTTCTCACACCGAGCATGACTCATGTGGGTTTAGAGATTTTTCATGGTCACAACATTTTCACAATTTAATAAACTATGAGAACTCAGATCATCAATGAATCCTTTTTTAGGAAGTAATCCCAAACTATTCTCTCTCAAACGACCATACTTTTCTATGAGACTTATCTAACTATGTGGGATATGATTCTCATTAATATGGGATGTGTAGGAATCCTCTTGAGGTAAAAACCTATCACTTTAATTCAAATATATTCTCTTTGGGCCATATTCCCAACAGGTTCTATTCTTACCTAGAAACCCATATCCTTCCCATGTTCCTTGTGCTGCTTCAGCATAATTAACACATTGTGTTTTGACTAAGAACCATCCACATAGAGATCGTTATCACATGACCTTAAATGGTATGATATTCCCCATTATAAATCATTTAACTACAAGGGTTATGATTCTATATACAAGGATACGTAGCTTTCCCATTTTATAGGCTTGATCCCATGATCCAAACAAACATTCATCCCCTGGTTGACAATAAATTCCGGAGTTTCCCACCGAGTGGCGTAAAAAACCAGTATCATCATAACGATGATTAAAATAAGCTCTATGTATTATATGAGAGGATATCATTGATGTAGATACTAAAATACATGTGGATTAATTTTACACCTTTCACAAGTTAAATAAGTTATTTAAAATTTCAGGGGATACTTATGATATACTAGGTGAATTAAAAAGGGTTAATGAAAATATCTTAAATTTACAAAGAAAGTCCCGGAGTAGACAATAATCCCCCCTAAAGGGTGTGATGAGCCCGACCTCCCGTCCTCCCAACCAGTGGACATTCATAAGTATTATGAAGTTCAAACATAGTGAAACCATGCCTTCGTAAAGTAGGTCCCCTTTGGATAAATAAATTTTGGAGGGTTCCAGTTCCATAAATAAATCCAATAGAAACCACCTGGATATTGTTATTCTTAAGACTATAATACACATTTCATGGTACTACGAAATCAAAATGGTGAACACGACATGAATCCATAACCATGTAAAATATGTTACCCACCTGTTAGGCCCCTATTAATTGATAAAGGAGGTCCAGAAAAAGGAAACAATCTCACATGTATCCATATAAAAGGAAGTTTCATTAATGGATTTTGTTGTTGTTTTCGTGTTTTTATTCTCAAAATTCCCTTTATTCCGAAAACTTATATATCTAAGATAACATATAGGAACATCAAGAACACTGATCAAGCTGGATCTCCTTCCACAAGATGGACGTCATCACCAACCCAAAGTCTTCAACGCTGGGTCCCTTATGTGATGGTAATGTAATATCGCCAACATAGAACAATACCGACTTTAGAGGCTGTCTATCTGGCCCTCTAGGTCAATAACAATGCTCGATCACCTGACCAACAACAACCAATGATCCAGAAGAAGATAGTTCCAACCACAATCATCATCCATTTAAGGGTCCATCTCCCCAATAACGCAATAATCTATCCCTCCCATAATATAGGTAGGTGGATCAATAGGTCACTCAATGCCGCAATTCTAGAATGTAGGATTTGTTCCTGAGGACTCCATCCAACAATTGATGCCAGTTGAATTGCATGGTTGTGAGGACCCAATATGATAGTGGTGTTTCCTCTGGACTTTCAGTCCATGTCTCTTAGACCCAGGGATGAAAAATAAACAGTGGGGGACAATGCCCATTCAATAGGGAATTGGTTTGTACTGTTAACCCTTCTGATGAAGCCCATCAAACTAACTTGATGGAATACAATGAATGGGCACATACACCTGTCTGTTATAATTTTGCGGCTCATCAGACTCATCTAGCAGCAACCCACCAATCCCAACAGACAAACCAAGTGTATTATCATGAATATACAGATAGACCTGATTGCAGGTTTTCAACAAGTCAGTAGGCACATCTAACTACATTAAAAGAAACCCTTCAATATAATGTGGTGGAAACCGGTAAACAAGAACACACACCAGTTTACAATCCCCAATTTTATAAGTAGTCTCATCTTCCAGTATTTAAGGATGTCTTTCAACCATACTTGAAGAGAAATAGCCAGCAGGCACATACACCTACTAATGTTCATCAATCCTGCAAACCGCCTCAATTGGTAACACCTTTAGAAGTCAGTCGAAAAGCTCTGATGACAAACTTTGGGAAGACGCAATGCTCTGACCTCATGCATGAGTATTGTCAATATCCATTGATTGAAAAACGAGGAAATTTTTTTTCACATACACCTAATATTGATACAGAATGGACATAAATTCTCTTTATGTCCATTGATGTTACCAATCACCTCTTATCAATGGTGATAGGTTAGAAGAAAATATCTAGCCATATTCTAGAAGTATGGAAGTATATTATAACAACTACTTCAGTAGTATCAGGGGAACATACACATAAATCTATCTCCACATATGTGTTGACACTTCGACATGCCATCTCGAAGAATATACACACCACTATTCTAGTCCATGAGGGTCATGGGGAATACTCTACCATATCATATAGAAAAAAATATCTCGAATATAAAACCCTTCCAATTAGATGTAATCGTTCTATTCTTGTAACCACTCCATGGTTGGCACACACAGTTTCCCCTGATTATCACTTTTCCCAACATGTGTCCTCAAATATGTATAAGATAGAATCCAAGAAGAAGTCTCTCCAAGCACTTTTGGAAACTCAAGAGTCATGCTGCGATTTGGATCCTCTTAATGCTTGAGTTCTTGAATCCCTCAGACATTTGTAGGTTTCAGTTCATGATTCTACTCTCTGAATACCATTTTTTGGAAGTGGTAGTTGTCATTCTGAAGTTCCTCATCATAATATTCCTCATGAAGGCTTTATTTATGAAATTATTGTAAATCATTTGTCCCAATCTTTGGATGAGAGCCACGACGACCCTCCATGTGGCCAGAAGACCAAAGAGATGGAAGATATATCCATTGCTGTAATCCATCATGGAGATCCTCCCCATGATGTAATTCACTCCCAATTTCATATCCACATTAGCATATTTCATTTTCAAGAAAATTCCATAATTGAAAATGTAGCGACGAGAAATCCCTCATATCTTGGAGAACATGCAAACAAAAGTCCAGTCATGTTAGATTCATTTTCATTTATGGTTAAACACTTTCTCAAGTAGAATACAACTAAAAAGAACAATCATTATCTAAACCACCCTTGGGTCAATTTTTTTCAAATACCGAGCATCCTCTTTGGTAAGACAAATTGGAGAAACCTCAAGTGAAAGATGATGAAGATATAGTAGACATGAGAAAACAATTGGCTAAAGGAGAAATACCAGTGGGGTTTTTTTCCTTTGGAATATTTTCAGTATAACATTCCATAATAGATGAAAAAAGATCACATTCATGATATCCTTTTAATCTTATGGAAAAATTAATCTCCATTTAAAAACCAACGTATTACCATATGATGAATATCAAAATCATGTAATGGTATTTGAAGGGTTATAACAACAAATTGACTTGGAATCACTCTCAGTTTCCCAACATTTAATGGATGAAAATGGCAAAGAACCCTTAAGTGTGTATGTCGTAATTTTCTAAATAGGTTAATCCAATTAATTTCAGATTCCCTATCTACTGTTTTTATCATAGAATGGGGTGCATATGGATCATTTCATTTCACTACAATCCAAAATCTTCAAAGTCGGCTAAAAGTGGTCTCATGCAATGTAAATGCCCACGGTCGGCCCCAATCAACATGTTTCATATGTAATCAAATGTAAGCTAAATAATATGCCTCTACCAGTTCTCATTAGAGTCAGGCACAAAGAAAAAATGTTTTTGAGTTGTATTTACATCAAGAATCTGAGAATCTAGAGCAGACATCCCATTTAGAGGATGACAGCAATCATATAATAAAATTTTCTGAAATATCCCAACAATCATAAAAAAATAGGTGATTTATGTGGTTGCTAGATGATGCACCCAGCTAATGTTCGAACCAAAATCCTCAAAATTGGAAGCGTAGTTGCACAAATTTCATCCATAACTGTTCAATAATCACCTTATCTTGCAAGGATAGGGGCTCATTTATTTCAACATTCAAATTCATTCAACAAATATCAATGATTTGAAACAAAGAATAGGAATAGCCCCAACCTGTAGGGCAAGACTATTTTTTATATCTTCAATCCCCTCATCAACAAAAATTATTTTTCTCTCGATTATAGTAGAATCCACAAGAAGAACATACACCAGAACTATTTGAGGATTCCATTCGGGTTATTGGCTGCCAAATAGTTCCATGTAATTAATCATAGAGGGGAACATAATCTAATGGAAGACACAATTTCAGTTGATCTCTCTAAAATACTGACAGAATACCATCGATGTATTATGTGTTAGTAAATGTCATGAACACCACTGCAGAAGATTCTCCAGAAAATGAGTCCAGTTTAGGGGAATCAGAGGATGATGTTTTTTGAAAAATATGGTACACACCGAGGTAAATAATGAAGGTGTGTGCCCCTGAAATCATAGGCTACCCTAGAATCATGGTATGCCTTCAAATAACCAACTCCCCCTCTATGAATGGAATCTAACATGGTGAAATGAAAAAGTCAAATCACATCTCACATTTCTACGTGAGAAGTTCAATATTTTTCACTTGAACAGAGATTTTCATAGCAATAAAAAGAAATGAATGAGTTGGAAATGATCAATAAATAGTTAATTTGAAACAACATTTCTTCTAGATGTACTCCCCAGAGAGGTCTTAAACATGAAAATCCTGTAGGAGATTCTCAGCAAAGAGGACTTATAGTAAATACAGATGCAGATAATGAATTCCCTCCACTAGGCATACAATCTAGGAAGGATCAAACACATCTTGATAGTCTTGTTCCCATGGGTTATACAATGTAAATAACAGCGCCACCAGCAGTGATTTTTGCAGTCATTGCACTAGCTCAAGCTCTAGTTTCTATATCTGCACAAAAACCAGATCAATCAGATAATCCCAAAATGTAACTCCCCGACTCTAGTTACCCATATTCGATGCATTATTTTAATACATTAGTATGATATAAAAAATCATATAACGAAAGACTGATAAATTTACCAGTCTTGGAAATATATTACATACATCAACTCCATATTTCAATTTCAAACATAAAATAAAGCATATGATTTTCTTTGAGAATGCCCTTATTCCCATTTAGCTTAAACCTGAATATCAATCATAATACACTTCATGGAATTCATGGGAAAATAAAACATAATAATGGGGAGAGCTTAGATGCTCAGTAAGGGTAAACAATTTAGTGGAAGATAACATAAATAATAGGCATGGTGAATAATAGAAAACACATTCCTTTACAAACAATAAACATGAAAAATTTATGGAAGAAATATGAGCTGAGTAAATAATGCCGTAATAAAACATATTCCTTGGTATTATATTAGTCGAATAACAAAATGAACCAACAATATTATTTTTTAAATAAAACAATGTATAATTCCAAAAATTCTGAAATAATTTTTCAAGGCCTCGACCAAGATGTCAAATAATGAATAAGTCCTCAGCCAAAACCATATATCAAATTGGGAAAGGTATAGGCCAATTCGACATCTAATTGACTTATGAGACCATCCTATGCATCGATGAGCTATTGTGGGCTCCACCCATCATTTACTTTGTCCAATACATTATTCATATGAAAATGTTGAAACATAACAAAAACATTAATATTAAAACTAGCATAAAAAATTTCAATACATTATCCATAAACCATGAATGGTATAAAAATAACACATCCACAATCAAACATATTACAAAACCTTAAATACAATAAGTAATTTTTTTACCATAATAAATCAAATTCAAAAAAGCTTAAAATCCATCAAAGGATGTTGACAAAGATAAAAATGATTTGTAAAACTCTTTGAGATAAATATCCCTTTTTCAGGAAAACATTTAAAAGATACACAATTTAGAAAGGAATACATTTAAAGACATTTTTAATAATAGTGTCGTATACCACTATGAAATTTTATAATGGAACTAACATTTTGAAATCATTCATGTTAAAATAAATAAATCTTTAAAAAACCATTTTGAAAACATGGACATTAATGAGAATGATTTAGAAGAATAAATATTAAAAACAATTAAAATGATGTTTTAATAAAAGAGTCCCATAAAAATAATCCGTTCGAAAACTCATTTATGAAAATTGGACATTGATAATAAATATGTCCCATCAATAAATTTCCAATAAAGAATCTCTAATAATAATGAGATTAAAGAATTAACCCTTACCTTTCACATTCCTTTGGTTGAGAGTACGTTAACCTCTAGTATGATGACCGTAGAATGTTATAAAATTATATCAGAACCATATTCATATTTATTATATCATACTTTATTCATTTATGACTTTATAATACCCATTTAATAATGATTTCAATGTAAAAATAAACATTTTGGGTATTAATCTCTTTCATTATCGTACGTGTTTTAACTTGTTATTCTCGATCGTTTCATTTAGATAATGATTTAAATACTTCCAAAATATAAACCTTGAATTATATATAATATATATTTAGAATAAAAATATTTTTAATAGATATTTATTTGAAATGGAAGTCATCATTTATGGAGACAGTTGGCTTTATGTACGCATACTCGTTGTTTCTATTTTCATATCATAATTAATGGAATTAATTGAATAATATATATTTATGTACATACATACATACATACATATATATATATATATAGTAGAATTATTATTTCATATATTACATACTTAATAATAATATATATTTTTATAATCATCGATGAACAGTAACCGTGGGAATGAATCTCATCTTGTCGTTGAGACAGTAATCTGTACGTACACACGAGGTGATGAAATATTTACCTCATTAAAGAGGTGATGAAATATTTACCTTTTCTTCGGGTTCATCTTTTTTATTTGTTCAAAAGGGATCCTTAGGATGGATTTCTGACCAAAGGAAGGCCTCTAGGATTAAGGGATAAAAGTTGGGGTAATGATTGGCCAGGGTTTGTCCTATCCAACTGGCATTGGAGGTGAGAAATTAATAGAAGGTGGGGGTATCCTTTTATAAGAGAGGTAAGAGTCACTTTTGAAAATGGTTGAAATATTATTTTATAATAAAATAATTTTCAGTTTATTATGGAAAAAAAACTAATTTATTTATATTATAAGGTGGGTATGGGTCCAAAAACTATCACTCAATAGGTTTTATACAAGTTTAGGTCACCATATTAACCTTATCTTTTAGATTTTACACTTAGTAATATAGTTTGACTATTACCGTGTCTATTTGTATTTTTCTATTATATTGTTAATAAACATACTATAACAACCCAAGAGAACCCCATGTGGTTCATTATTAATATACCTACAATTATATATTCTCTTTTGTAGATCCTTATATTTTTAGGAAGAATATATAATTTAATACTATAATATTTTTTTAAAAAACTCATTTATGTCAATTTTGACACTATTTAGTATTTGGTTTTTGTGAAAGTCATCACAACATTATTACATAGAAAACAATACATCAGATCATTACTAACATATAATATTCACCAAGAAATTTCGTTTATGGCATCAAAACTATCATATTATATTAATTTTAATAATTACAATATCATTAATTTGATTCTTTTATTAACAAGGAACATACATCTTCACTATTGTGTCATACATAAAAATATTAATACTATGTCTAAAAATTATAAATAAAATATAATAATGCAGTAAATCATTTTAGATTTCAAATGAGTATTTATAGTGGATAAAATAACTTATATAACCTATGTAAGAATTGTTTTACTAAAAGATATATGTTTTGTTCATTATTTTCATTACATTAAATTAACTAATATAAAGTTTCATTATCACTCTCAAGTTGATTTATGGGGTCTACAAATCTACACATGGCTGACCATGTCCATAAATGTATAAAAAAAATATGAATAAGACACATTTTAGGGTAATTTAATATTATTATAATATTATTTTTCTTCCCTTATTTACAGGATTTACCCTTTAACCATGGTAAATAAATATTTACTGATGTAATTATTGATAATCTATAATGATAAAAGATACCTATCTACACGGTTTGGACTTACTAATTTCAAATATGGAATCCATTTTTCTAAATTCAAAACACAAAAGTGGATGAAATTAATTGAAAATTAATTTCAGTTGTCAAAAAATAAAGAATGTTTTTATGAAATAATAACTATCAAATTATTGACACATGTCTATGTCCAGTTTAAATATGAAATTACATCAAATGACCTAAATTATATTAAATTATAAAAATATAATCTTATGATACATTAAAACAACTCAAATTTATAATTTAACACTGTAAATTATTTCAATTAAAATAGTTTTTTTTAATTTAAATTTTGTATTTTTTCTCTATTCATCAAAATACAAATGTTATAAGAAATGCTCCAAAAATTAATCCAAACTAAATTTTTAGGTACCTATTATGTAGAAGTATTTAATTTCACATAATTGAATATATAAAACTGTAAAATATTTAATTTAAAAAGGGTTTTATATTAAAAGGTTGAAGAACTGCATTTTTTTGGAAAATATCACTTTTATCTTAAAAATTGTATCTTTCTTATATTATTTCTATGAAACACAAAATATTAATGTTAATATTATATAGGATATATAAAATAAAAAATTTTGTTAATACAATTCATATCCTCTGTAACGCCTCGACCCCAAAATCCAGGAGATGTTGCATTATTTTAATACATAGGCATGATTACAATGAATCAAGTCCTGAAGGACCGATTAGTTTAGTAGTCTTGGAAAAAAGATACATACATAAGTTCAACACTAATACTTGAATAGAAAAACAGAACTAATTTATTACATTAGAAACATCCATGCTTCCAAGATTATTCCTACAAGTTACTCATTAATAACTTCTTCATATCCTAGGAAAATAAAACATGAGAAAGGGGAGAGCTCAAACGCTCAGTAAGAGTAAGCAGTACAACAGAAGATAACATAAACATTTGGCATGGTGACTAATTTAAAATATATTCCTTTACAAATAATTAACTTGAACAATTTATGGAAGGAAAATGAGCAGAGTAAATAATTCCACAATAAAACATAGTCATGGGTATTCTACTAGTCGAATAACAACATGAAATATCAATAGATAATCTCATAATTATTGAATGCATAATGTCAGACATCATAACCACATAATAAAGGACTTGTACAAAGACTACAAAAAAGATATTTTCAAGGCCTTATACCAAGACAATAGTTTGTCTGATGAGACCTACTGATGCATCGAAGAGCTATTGAGGGCTCCACCTATCACTTACTAAGTCCAGTACATTCCTCATCTTAAAAGTTTGAAACATAACATAAACATTCGTATTAAAACTAGCATATGAAATTTCAATAATTTATCCACAAACCATGAATGGTATAAAAAATAGTACATCCATAGTCAAACATAACTCATTCAATACAATATAGAATATTTTATTTTAACAGATTAACCTCAATCGATATTAATGTAGGATATTGACATAGATGAAAATAGTCATCAAAAATATTTGAGAGAAATATCTCCCTTTTTCTTGAAAACATTTAAAAGTCATACTATTTGTTTAGAAGCCGTTTAAAATAGATTTTAAATCAAATTGTCCCATACCAAATTGAAACTTTTAAATGATTATTAATTATAAAACACTAATTACCATATAATTAAATCTGTAAAAACATTTTTAAAACATAGACATTAATGAGAATGATTTAGAATAATAAATCGTTAAAACATTTTAAATGATATTTTAGTTAGAGTTCCTAAAAAAATGAGAGAAACATGAATACATATTATTTAGGTAATAGAAACATTTTAATTTCATTAGAATAAATTCATTCATGATATACTATGTAAAATTACATTATATACGCCATATAAAATTGAATTGGTGTATAACAACGAACAAGTCTCAATGGAATGTAATTTGAGATGAAATCTCTTATAAAGACTATATCCTTATGTTAAGGATAAATCAATGACATAATTATGTGTGTAAAATATAAATACAGTCAATATGATTGGATATTTTGTGTAAATCAATTATAGTACATTCACACATATTCATTTAAAAACAACACCAATGAATAGGATATTTAACTCAATAAATAGAGATTGAGTTAAAATTACTCTTATAAAGTTCATATCGATGACTTGAGAATTTTTAAATTGAATGATTATGTGTATAAAAAGTATATAAACAGAATTGAAAGTGGAAATTAATACACATATAATATCTCGTGATTCCACACATAATCATGGAGTAAAATCATCAATGATGTATACGTAAATCCCAATTAGTGGAAATTGAAATTTGAAATTCCCTTAACGATTTGCTGACTTACGAAACATGCATCCCATTAAAGAGGGATCATAAAAAAAGATTTAAATAACCATAAAACAATGTATATTACATAATTAATACAATCATGGGAAGTACATACACCACACAAAAAGAAATAGTGGCAATATATCATGAATCTAATAGAAATAAGAAGTGAGATGAAATCCATGTTGTAATTAATCGAGTCGTATGACTCTAAGTTAATAAACACCAAATGAATCACATAATATCATGAATATAAATAGAATCATGATAATATATATCAAATGTCAGAACAAAATATCCCTCATGCAACAAATAAGTGGCGAACAATGGAAATCTCATGGAATTAAAACTGAGATAAGAAACGCCTTACCTCAAGTCTGACTTATCTTGTATGTTCCTAGTCCTTCCTGAATAATAAACTTATGTTAATTTATACTTGATTAATAACATTTTTCACTTTTATAATTCCTTTTATATCACTTATTACCTTGCTATAACAATTAGTTATTTATTTGAGTTCATAATGGATATTTTAACGATGATCGGAACTTGAGTAAAAAATGAACTTGTTATAATTACTATTTTCCATGTGGTAAAAATTCCATTATATCTAGAATGATATACATGATTTAGATATCATATATATACTATATATCCAGTATATATATCTATTTATAATAGTACATAACATTTGGAGATATGAAATGAAATGTACCTTTCATGGAGACGGTAAGCCGTACGTACGCATGAACGCTACTTTCATTTCTATTTTGTAATTTAATTGAATTGAAACATAATTTAAAATAATCATATTATAATTACATTATAATATAATATATAATATTATTGATTCCATCGTCTATAAGTCCCACATATGTCATTAATTAATCATATTATTTTGAGTGGGTGGTAGTCCGCACTTCCTCAAATTAAATTATTGCGTTTTACCCATAATGGAAACCATAAAATAATGACTTAAAAAAGAAAATACTGAATCATATAGATAACATAAACATAATTTATATTTCATATATAAATACAATGTCATCTTAACAGCCACCATGAGAGGTGGTACGAGATAATCGAACCATCATCGTTTTGTGAGGAGTTAGTTTGCCATCCACATAAACAGTATGTTTTTCACCCATTAGATAGAGGTGTGTGTAAGTTTAGTTTAAATCCTTCTCATAAAAACATACTAGTATATTAAAGATACTGGTTTTGTTAGAAAATAAATTCATAAAAAGTTTTTAGGGGGTTTTAGAAGTAAAATAACACAAAATAATACAACCGAATTTAAGAGAAATCATTACCTTTAATTTGGGTAACTTCCTTAGGTTTGAACCAATGGAAATTATTGAAGTGCCTTCTGCCTAAGTTGAGGTTTATATGAAAAATAGGGGATCAGAATAGATTATTTTGGTAGCGTTTTGACGAGCCAAGGGGCTTTAGAGGTGTGTGGAATAAGTTAGAAGTGGTGTTCTTTTATAAGAGGGAGGAGGGTCTATTTAGAAAAGTGTAAAAATATTATTTTATTATATAGTGATATTCAGTTATTAAAGGTATAAATCTAATTAAAGTAAAATTTAAGATAACTCATGGTCGACATAAAATCATACAATAATAATTGGATAGTTTTTGATATTATTTTAATATTAATAAATTTGTTTATTTAAATCATTTATTAATGAGGTAAATACTACATCATTATTGTGTCATAAATAATTTAATTTATATTTTGTATAAAAATTATAAAAAATATTCTATAATGTAGAAAATAATTTTATATTTTCAATGAATAATTATAGTAGAAAATATGACTTATATATCCCCATGTAAGAATTGATATACTAAAAGATATTTATTAATTTCATTTTTGCCTTTACTTTATGTTAATTAAAATAAAGTGTCATTATCACTCTTAAGTGGCTAACATGGGGTCCCCAAATGGATAAAAGGATTCCCATGGTCGGAATAGACTCATCCAATAATGTTATGACCTGTGTTAAGATAATTTTGTATTCTTATAATATTCTTTTTACCTTGAATTACCCTATTTAACTTTAATCACGGTAAATAAATGAAAAAAGTTACAATTCACCAAAAATTATTTTAATATTATTGAACCAGATTTTACTTACTAATAAAAACCATATATGTTGGATTTTCTAAATTCAATTCATAGAAGCAGAAAAATTTATTTTAAATGAAAAAGTCAGTTTTTAACTACTACTAAATGGTGTTACTATTCATCAAAATTTGATGTTTTCTGAAAAATACAAAAAAATAAGCCTAAACTATATTTGATATTCCAAATTAAAAAAATATGTCTATTTTACCAAATTCAAAACATATATGTTTCATTAATTAATTTAAAATTAATTCTCGTTGTCAAAACAAATAGCGTATTTTTAAGAAACAATAACTATCAAAAAAATTGACACTTGTTTATGACTAATTTCAAAGTGAAATTAATTACAATGACAAAAAATGGATTAAAGGGTAAAAATATAATATAATTAAACTTAAAAACCAATTTATAAAAAATCTATCTTTATCAATATATTATATTAAAAAGAATTTTTTAATTAAAATACAGTATTTCTCACTATTCATAAAAACTAAATATTATTAGAAAAATACCAGAATTTCATCCAAAGTAAATTTTGATGTCCTTATTCTAAAGGAGAATTTTATTTTGTCAAATTGAATATATAAAATAGTCAAATATTGGATTTCAAAAGGGTTCACCTTTAAAATGTGGTAAAATTTACTTTTTTTAATGCATTTTTTATCTGAAAAAATTTAATTTGTTCTTATAGTATGTCTCATAAAAACATAATACATAAGTTAAAATTTATGGATTATTTAAAATTCAAAATCCATATAGTACTATTTATAAGTACTTTTGAATGGCTAGTTTGGTAAGTCGTGCTGCGCTCGAACTCGGTGTTGCGTGAAGTGCAAGATATTGAATTTACAGAAAATTACATACTATGAAATATTGGGGTGTTACATTCTACCCCTCATAAGGAAATTTCATCCTTGAAATTTTTAAAATTGGGCTTGGGAACTTCACTGAAATTCTCAAATCGGAAAAATAGTCAATAAAACAATCACTTTAAAATAAAGAAAGATAAGTAAAAAACGTCACTCGAGATACCCCATACTAGGATTCCATATAAGAAAACATGGATATGGAAGATAAAATAAGTCTCATGTTCTGTTAGAGAGGGATAGAAAACATCATCAGGAGAAGGTTAACCATAATAAAAGCACAAACTTGTGATGGGATAATCTGTCATTAGTATCCCAATATGAAAATTAAATTGACAAAATTTGTTTTCTTTGTTTTCAGTTTCATTTTCATAAAGTTGAGGAATTTATGAGATTGACTAAGAACATAATGAGATATACATACTTTTTATGTAGATTTTCATTCTTTAATAAATTTCTACCACTAACTCATATTTTTTGTCAAACGATGAGTATTCAAGATGACTTGGTCACAACAGCAGAGCTAGAATAAACATCCAAATAATCACATGATCCAAAAAGTATAAACTATATATTTACCTTTTCATTAGAGATTAACCAAAACCAAAACGCATAGTACAAGATAAGATGATCCCCAAAAATGATAATCCTTTTGAGAAAGAAATAATTATCTTAATTTCTAAAATTAAACCAACAATGCCCCAAAGATAAATAAATATTATTCAATAAAAAATTGTCCTTAAAATCAATCAATATAATCCAAACTAATATTGAAACCCATAACATAGAAAATTTTGGTTATGTAGTCTTCCACGTTCAATTTTATCTCAGATTGACATCGACTACACATAAACTCACATACTTAATAGTAATTAACCTAATCACATATTCTCTATGATAGTTTAATCATTTCCATAAATAACCAAAATAACTATAAATACACAATAAAAACATATATTAAAATCCACCATCACTCCTCAAATGAAATCCCATAGTTTTTTATTATCTTTATGCATATAGTGTTCCCAATAGAGAGAACGTCTTCCAAAACAACATTTATCTATTAATCACCAAATAATTTTCCTATACTAAGGGAATCCATTTGATAAGACATAATATCCCAAATAAACTTATTATTTATCAATAAAATAATTTAACAAAATAGAATTAGTCACACTAACTAGGGACTTCACGTAGTCCCGTGGTGGGTGTCAAATCCCAATCTCACTATGGTTGTGGGTTCGATTCCGCATCTTTTTCTTACGCGACGGGTTGTCACACGGTATATGTGTTGTCCTTTTTCAAAAACTATATAATTTTATAATATTCACAAAAATAAGATATATTCCTCAAAGTAACTATAACATAATTTCATCACAAATTTTATCTCATACCTCACATTTTCATCCCAAAATTTAATAACCTGTAATGCCCTCAAAATAAATAATCATATAAAACCAAATGGTTATTTTCAATTATATCCATAAGAGAAAAGATAATTATTCCTCGACTATCATTTCTACTTGACAAACTACAGGGTTACAAATACAAGAGAAAAGTCATTCAATGCAATCCCATCAAAAAACAGCAGTAGTAATTTTTAAACATTTCTACATACATTTATTTCCACATGGATTCTTCCTTGACCAAGTGGATATCCTCTAGAATTGGTCATTCAATAAGGTAATGTCTAGGACCCCTACATTTACAAAAAATATGACTGTAAATGGATTCTTGAGACAATTTTTTTTCTTCCATAGTACTCTTCATTTTTCCTCGGTAATTCATTATTTTATGTCTTTCTTTCAGACACGTAAAGTATTTATTTGTTCCATTGAGACACTTCTTGGGTTTCTCCTTCCACATTTTCTATATGATGGGAATATATGTTTCTTTTCTCCTTGTTCTCCACTACTAGAGCACTTATCATTCATTAATTTTCTCATCATTATTGAGTCTGGGAGTTGGTTAATATATATGATCTTGATCAAATTTTTGGAAAACAGATTTGGCATTAACACAATATCTTTGACACCTATCAACGTTCCATTTTGTGGCTAATTTCTCCCACCATTCCCACCTTTTAAATCATTCTCAAAGTTACTATGTCTTCCTTTGAATCCTATCATTGACTAAAACCATAAATCATTGTGTGAGTAACAATAGACATAAAATCATTTAGAGAATATCATGAAACCTTATTTTCAATTTAAAACCCCTTAAGATTAAACAAGGTCATTTATTATCATCTTATATAAAATTTCATAAAATCAGTTTGTAAATAAAATGTAAATTATCCTAATCATATCCCTTGGGAGTGTCATAAACATGAGTGCAGCAAGGCCCATTATTGTGTACCAGGATACCCTGGGTCAAGCCCGAAACACTTTGTCAGAGTATTCACTCCTAGGTACATCTGTTCTAGAGCCGCCTCTACCTGTACGTATCCAGAAATGGATTTATCTCTTGGAAAATAAACAAAATCTCTAATGTACCAAAATTCTAGGATGTTATTCTATACTAATCCTCAAAGACTATCTTATGGTAATGTTCTCTAATCAGAGTTTATCTAAATCTAGTTTCCAAGGTTTGTACTAAACTTTCTATGATAGCAATTGTAATGCCCAAACCCCTAAATCTAGAAGCTGGTTCATTATTTTCATATATTTTCATGATTAAAGGTAATCATTTCACGGAGGACTGATTAGTTTAGTAGTATTGGAAATAATATACATACATAATTTCAACACTAAAACTTGAATAGAAAAAACCACTAATTTATTCCATTATAAACATCCATGCTTACAAGATTATTCTTGTAAGTCAGTCATATCTAACTTCTTCATATCAATGTAAAATAAAACATGCGAAAGGGGTGAGCCCAAATTGTTTCTAAGATTAAGAAATACATCAGAAGATAACATAAACATTAGGCATGGTAAATAATTGAAAACACATGCCTTTACAAATAATTAACATGAACAGTTTATTGTAGGTATATGAGATGAGTAACTAATTCCATAATAAAACATAGTCATGGGTATTCTACTAGTTAAATAACCACATGAAATACCAATATCTAATATCATAATGTCGGAATGCATAATGCCAGACATCATAAACACATAGTCAAGGCCTCGTGCAAAAACCATCAATAAGATTTCTTCATGTCCTTGTACCATGACACTAGTTTGTCTCATGAGACCTAAATATTAATCGAGAAGCTATAGAGGGCTCCAACCATCACTTACTATGTCCAATTCAGCCCTCATATAAAATGTTTAAAACATAACATAAACATTCGTATTAAAACTAGCTTATGAAATGTAAATACTTTGTCCACAAACCATGAATGGTATATAAATAGAACATCTACAGTCAAACATAACTCATTCAATACAATATGGAAGATTGTATTGTAACATATTAACCTCAATCGAGAATATTGAAGGATAATAAGATAGATGAAAATAACCATCAATACTATTTGAGAGAAATATCCCCCCTTTTCATGAAAACATTTAAAAGTCACACTATTTGTCAAGAAGACGTTTAAAATATCTTTTTGAATCAAAGTGTCCCATAAAACACTGAAACTATTAAAAATATTTTTATATTAAAACTGTAATGTCCATATAAATAAATCCTTAAAACCATTTTTAAAACATGGACATTAATGAGAAATATTTAGAATAATAATTCTTTAAAACATTTAAAAGGATACTGTAGTTAGAGTTCCTAACAAAAATAGAGACACATGAATACAAATAATTGAGGAAATAAATAAATTATAATATCATGAGATTAAATGGATTCATGATGTATTATGTCAAAGTACATTATATACACCATATAAAAGTGAATTGGTGTATAACAACAAAGAAGTCTCAATAGAATGTAAATTGAGATGAAATCCCTTATAAAGACTGTATCCTTAGTTTATGGATAAATCAATGACATAATTATGTGTGACAAATATAAATAAAATCATCATGATTGGATATTCATTGTAAATAAATAAGAGGAAATTCAGACGTATATCTGTAAAAACAACACCAATGAATTAGATGTTTAACTAAATAAATGGAGATTGTGTAGAAATTACCCATATCAAGTTCATATCGATGAATTGAGACTTTTTTAATTGAGTGATTATGTGTATCAAATTTATATCCAAAAAATTGGGTGTGGAAATTACTACACAAATAATAAATAGATATTCCACACATAATCATTGAGTAAAATAATCAATGAAGTCTGTGTAAAGCCCAATGAGCGGAAATTGAAATTGGAAATTCCCTTACCGATTTGGTGACTTACGTAACATAAATCCGATTAAATAAAGATCATGCGTTAAAGATTTAAATACCCATAAATTAATGTATATTACATATGTAATACAAACATCAGCATTACATACACCATAGAGAAGGAAATAGTGGCAATATAGCATGAATCTCAGGGAAATAATAAGTGATATGAAATCCATATTGTAATCAATTGAGTCGTATGACCATATGTTAATAAAAAACAAATAAATCACAGAATACCATGAATATAAATATAATTATGATAATATATATCAAATGCTAGTACACAATACATCAAATGTAATAAATAAGTGGTGAACAATGGAATTCTCACCGAATTAAAAGTTAGATAAGAAACCCCTTACCTGAAGTCCAACTTGTCTTGTAGGTTCCTTGTTCTTCCAGAATAATAAACATAAGTTAATTTATAAATGATTAAGAACATTTTTCAAGATTACTATTCCTTTTATATAACTTATTACCTTTCTATAACTATTACTTATATTTTTTAGATCATAATTTATATTCTATCGATGTTCGGAACTTGATTCAAAAATGAACATCTTATAATTTTAATTTTTCCATGTGGTCAAAATTCCATTATCTCCGGAATGATATACATGATTTAGATATCATACATATATATTATATATCCAGTATATATATCTATTTATAACATTACATAACATTTGGAGATAAGAAATGAAATGTACCGTTCATGGAGATGGAAAGTCGTATGTACGCATTAACACTACTTTTAATTCAATTTTGTATTATAATGGAATTAAAACATAATGAAACATAGGTATATTATAATTCTAGTATAATATCATATATAATATCAATAATTTGATCGCTTATACATCCCACATAATGCATTAACGAGTTATATCATTTTGAGGGGGTGTTAGTTTGCACTTCCTCAAATGAAATTATCATGTTTTACCGATAATGGAAACCATAAAATAATTTTATAAATGAAAAATACAGAACCATAAATAAAACAGAAACATAATATATATATATCATATATATGATATAGTTGCATCTTAATGGCCACCATAAAAGGTGTTAGGCGACAATCGAACAATCATCATTTCGTGATGCATTAGTTTTCCATCCACATAAACAGTATGTTTTTCACCCATTAGATGGAGGTGTTTGTAAGTGTAGTTCAAATAATTCTCATAAAAACATCCTAGTATATTGAGGATATTTGTGTTGTTATAAAATAAAGTAATAAAAAGTTTTTATGGGGGTGGGGAAGTGAAATATAACAAAATAAAACAAAAGAATTTAAGAGAAACCGTTACCTTTAATTTGGGTAACTTCCATTGATATTCACCAAAAGGATTTCTTGAAGTGCCTTATACCTAAGATGTGGCTTTAATAAGGAATAGGGGATATTGAGAGATTATTTTTTTAGGTTTGGAAGAGCTAAGGGGCTTGAGAGGTGTGTAGAATGGGTTAGAAGTGGTGTCCTTTTATAAGGTGGAGGAGGGGCTCTTTAGCAAAGTGTGAAAATATTATTTTATTTTATAGTGATATTATGATTACAAAGGTCCAAAACTAATTAAATTCGAAGATTCAATGACTCATGGTCGAAATAAAATCAACCTATAAGAATTGTACAGGTTATGAATATTATTTTAATATTAATAATAATATTTATTTAAATCATTTATTAGTTAGGTAAATACTACATCCTTATTGTGTCATAAATAATTATATTTATTTGTTGTCTAAGAATTATAATCAAAATTTCCATAATTTAGAAAATCGTTTTATCTTTCCATTTAATATTTATAGACTAAAATATGACTTATATAACCCCATGTAAAATTGATATACTTTAAGATATTGTTAATTTCATTTTGGTCTTTACTTTAAGATAATTAAAATAAAGTGTCATTATCACTCTTAAGTTACTCAATGGGGGTCCCCAAATCGACCCAAGGATTCCCATGGTCGAACATGACACAAACAATATGGTTAGGACAAGTGTTAAGGTAATTTTGTATTATTATAATATTCTTTTTACCTTGAATGACCCTATTTTCCTTTAACCATGGAAAATAAAAGTCAAAATTTACTATCCACTGAAAATTATTTTCAGCTTATTTAACAAAATTTTACTTAATAATAACAACCATGTATGTAATATTTTAGAAATTGAATTCACATAAGTAGTAAAATTTCATTTAAATGAAAATGTTAGTTTTTTAACTACTACTAAGTGGTTTTACTATTCAACAAAAATTAATGTTTTGCAGAAAAATGCCAAAAATACAGCCTAAGCTATAATTTATATTCTAAATTCAAAAATTATTTCTATTTTACCAAATTCGAAACATATAAGTTATATCAATTAATTTAAAATTAATTCATGTTGTCAAAACAAATAATGTGTTTTTAAGAGACATAACGATCAAAAGATTGACACTTGTTTATGTATAATTTCAATGTGAAATTAATTCTAATTACCATCATTGGATTAATGGGTAAAAATATAATCTAATTACACGTTAAACCCAATTTAAAATATAATCTATCTTTATAAATATATTTGATTAAAAGGCAGTTTTTAATTAAAATACAGTATTTCTCACTATTCATAAAAAATGAATATTATTAAAAAAATACCAGAATTTCAACCAATGTAAATTTTGATGTCCTGATTCTAAAGATGAATTTTATTTTGTCATGTATAATATGTAAAAGGGTCAAATATTTGATTTAAAAAGGGTTCACCTTTAAAATGTTTTAAAATTGAGTAATTTTGAAAAATAGAATTTTTATATGAAAAATTGAATTTTTTCTTATAATATGTCTATGAAACACATAATACATAATTTAAAATTATATGGAGTATATAAAATTAAAAATCAAGTTAATACTATTCATAACCTCTTTTGATCGGCTGGTTTTGTAATTCGTGGTGCGCTCGAACTCAGTGTTGCGTGTAGCACATGCTATTAAATTTAATGAAAATAACTTATTATGAAATTTTGGGGTGTTACAACCTCTTTCTTGAACGAATAGTTTGGAAAGTCATGGTGTGCTCGAACTCGGTGTTACGTGTAGTGCAATCTATTGAATTAATTTAACGAGATAGCGTACTATAAAATTATAACGTGTTACATTCTCCCCTACTTCAATAAATTGCATCCTCAAAATTTGAAATTGTTTTTCGAAAATAAATGGTTAAATATAGAAAAATACCTTTTTGTTAAACCCACATAAAAATTGGATTAATAAAATTTAGCCTTAAAAGAGGGAATGAGAAATGAAAAATTTGCAACAAAATTATGATATCAATTAAGAGATCATTGGTGGCCATTAGAGACAAATAATTGGAATAAAGCTGTAAATATTTATAGTGATTGATTTAGGTCATAAATCACAAATAAGTGTAAGATTGAGGGCCTCAAAGCCATCAATCTAAGATGATTTAAAATATCATTTTTTCAACAAAACATAAGGAATTAGTATAACACATTTTTGGTCTTAATATTCCTTATCTAATGTTTAATAATTAATTTCCTCATAGAATAAGGGAAAAATATACTTGTCATGTAGAGTTAAATTCATTAACTAATTTCTACCACAAACTCATCTTTCATTCTAAGAGATAATAGATCATAAAAATATTCTATTTATTTTTATCATATAGGGTTCCAAAAAATTATTTTATAATTCATCTATTTAAATATTTTAAAAAACCACACTATACAATCTAGGACATCATGTGGGTCAGTAGTAGGTGATGCACCGTTATCGCCCATTGGTTGCGGGTTCATGTCTTACAGCCTTTCCAGACATAACGGGTTGTCACTAAACCTTTGGTTTTTCCTTCTTATGACAGTCTCAAATCAATATCAATAAATTATTTAACATTATAAATTATATCAAATTCAAACTTAATCGATTACAACCTTTATAATTATCCAAGATACTTCTGTCCAAACTCACAGTACAAAATTTTTAAGGAAGGTAAAGATATTGAACATCCTTTTTTCCATGTAATAATATGTGGAAACATTCATCATGTATTCTTTTAAAACATTGTAACACCCTGAATTACCATAAAACTTTATTTATTACATTCATGGTCCCTCATTCCTTATAGAATACTGTATATACTCATTCTATCCAATTTTTTTTTTAAACTCCAACAATGATGGAATATACAAATCATTAATCATTTTCAAGGTTGTCATGAATATGAAATATAATTTATCCAAATCAATCAAATATTATTCCAAAATCACTAACTCAGTATCAGAACCGTATTATGGTTTATATTTCTCTCAACCATATATTTTCCAAAATATATTAAACCTGCTATTGAGTAACTTTTCTTTGTTCCACACAATCTCAAGTCTATAATGAAATAGTAATGAAGTATAATCCTTATATAGTCTATAATTATTATTACATGTACATCATTAATACAATACTATAAGAAAATAATACTTTAATGACAACATAATAACTCTAATCGTTCTTATTCATCTTTCGTAGTATAATAACATGATTATTATCAAATAGAAGCATTTGGGGTATACTCTAGTTATTTGGAAATTGATTTGCATCGTGCCTCATCTCCTTTATGATGAAGCATTGTATACTTAAATCCTTTTTCTTACCCTTTAAATCATGTAATTGGTGTCCTTTTTATCCACACTTATAACAAACACCCATTCCCTTTATTCATTTTCTGAGGTGATTTTTCCACAGTTATCACATATGTGAAAATACTTCTTTCCCCTCCTCTATTCTACCATATTTCTCTATTCCATCCTTTTCTTATTTTTCATCCCTTCAAATTCATAGGACTCGGAGAATTATTTTCTTATCTTATTAAAACATGATATTATTTCTTCATTTGATTAGAATATGTGTGTGACTATTTCCCCTGTAAATGTTTGCTTAATACCATAAAAGATATTCCCCTTCTTAATCTTTCGATTATACTTATTTTTATAATTCTTCATCCTTCTACTAGGCACCATTTCTAATAAATAAAATACACTAGGTTAGATTATGAATCACAATGCATAATACCAAACTTGTAAAATTTGAAATGTATATTGAAATTATAATGCATATAATCTATAATCATAAAATGTTTTCTTTGGGGAATTATTTATTTATAAGTCCTTCATAATGGAATGTAATACAAATGTGAATTATATTATACATATCTACTCGGATTTTCATAACCAAGCGTGAAACAAGGCTCGTTGTTGTGTACCAGGATATCCCAGGTCAAGATCAAAAATCCTTGTCCGAGTTTTCACTCCTAGGTACATTTGTTCTAGATTCTCCTCTACCTACTCATATTTAGACATGGATATATTTATAGGAAAATACACAAAATATCTAAATTCCAAAATTCTAGGAAGTTCTTCTAGGCTAATACTCAAAGTTTGTTATAGGTTAATGTTCTCTATTAAGAGTTTATCTAAATCTATTTCTACGGATGTTGATAATATTCCTCTAATAATAAGTGTAACGCCCTGACCCAGTCAGTGAATTATTTTAATAAATTGGCATAATACAAGGAAATAATATCCTGGAAGACAAATTAATTTAGTAGACTTGAAAATATATTTCATAAATTAACTTCACATTTCAATTTCAAACATAAAATATAGGATAAATATTTCTTTGAGAATGCCATTATTCCCTTTTATATTAACCCTATATATCAATTATAATTCACCTCTTAGAAATCCTTGAAAAATAAAACATAAGAAATGGGTGATAATAGATTCTCAGTAAGGGTAAAAAATTTAGCAAAAGATAACATAAAAAATAGGCATGGTGAATAATTAAAAACACATGTCTTTACAAACAATAAACCTAAATAAATTATGGCAGAAATATGAGTTGAGTAAAAATTTCCATAATAAAACATAGTCATTTGAATTATACTAGTTGAATAACCACATTAACCATCTATATTATTTTAACAATGGGGGAATGTATAATGCCGGAAATTTTGAAACATTCTATCAAGGCCTCATCCAAGACGTCTAAAATTTATTATGTCCTTCGCCAAAACCATATATCAAATTGAGAATGGCCTCATAAAATTCCACGTCTAATTGGATCATGAGACCTTCTGATGCATTGAGGAGCTATAGTGGGCTCCACTCATCACTTATTATGTCCAATACATTCCTCATATAAAATTGTTGAAACCTAACATAAACATTTGTATTGAACTAGAATATGAAATGTCAATACATTATCCATAAACAATGAAAGGTATAAAAATAACACATCTGCAGTCAAACATATCACAAAACCTTCAATACACTATGGATGATTTGTAGCATAACAAATAAACTTCAATCATGTTTATAATCCATCAAAAGGATGTTGACATAGATGAAAATGATTTGTAAAACTCTTTGGGAGAAATATCCGTTTTTTGGAAATCATTTAATAGTCATAAAATTTAGAAAGGGAGATATTTAAATAAATTTCTGAATCAAAGTGTCCCATAACACTTTGAAACTTTTGAATAGAATTTACATTTTAAAAACATTCATGTCCATATAAATAAATCCTTAAAACCCATTTTTAAAACTAGGACATTAATGACAATTATTTAGAAGAATAAATATAAAAACATTTAAAATGATGTGTTAACAAAAGAGTCCCTTAAAAATAATCCCTTTTAAATCTATTTTACGAAACATGGACATGGATTATAAATATTTCCTAGTAAAAACATACCCATAATCAATCTCGAATAATAATGTGATTGAGTAATTTTACCCTTACCTAGCACTTTTCTTTGGTTTAGGGTACATTTAACCACCTGTAAACTGACCATACTATGTTTTTTTATTTAAAAAAAACAATATTCATATATATTATATCCTACATGTTTCATTTATGACTTTATACTAGAAATTTAATAATTATTTTTAGGTTAAATTCACATTTTGGGTAATAATCGCTTTCATTATCGTACATGTTTTAGATTATTATTCACGATTGTATCATTTGGATCATGATTTAAATATTTCCAGTATATAAACCATGAAATATATAAAATATATATTTAGAATAAAATATGTATTATAGATAGATATTTTAAATGGAAATCATTGTTTATAGAGATGGTAAGTTGTACGTACCAATAAATGTTGTTTCCGTTTTCGTATCGTATGGAATGGAAGTAAGTGAATAAGATATATGTAAGTACATACATATATATATATATCCAGTATCATTATTATGTCATATATTACTCTCTTATTAATAATATATATTTTTATAATCCTCGTTGAATGATGAACGTGGGATTGAATCTCATCGCATCATGGAGACGGTAATCCGTATGTACGCACGAGCGACAATATCATTATATTGATAGAGAAATCCTATGTAATTTGATGTTATATAATATATAAATAATAAAAAACATGTTATATTTATTATTTACATCAATTATACACATTATTATACCCATCCAAAAAATTAAATGTTTGAATAACAAACTACACCACTGTGTGAAGTTGGTTAGCCGTACGCACACACGTATGGTGACATTGTCATTCATATGATAGATAGAATAATGAATATGGTTGTACAATTTTTATAATAACATCAAATCTTATATAATATAATTAGGATATTATTTTATAATGGAAACAACAAAGAAATATTATGTAGAAAAAGAAGGAAAGAACATGAAAGAGATGATGAAATATTTACCTCTTCATCGGGTTCTTATTTTGATTTGATGAAAAGGTCTCCATTGGTAGGATTTATGACCAAAGGACATATTCTTGGATGAAGGGAGGAATTTTGGGAAGATATCTAGGCATGTTTTTGATGATTCAAAAGGATATGGAGGTGTGAAATTAAATGAAGGGGAAGTACTCTTTTATAAGAGAGGTGATGGTAACTTTATGAAAAGTTTGAAATATTATTTTATAATAAATCAATTTCTGTTTACAATGGCTCTAAAATAATTTATTTAGAGAATAAGGTAGATATGGTTTGAAAATATCGAAACCAATAGGATTTACATAGGTTTAGGTCACCATATTAACCTTGTTGTTTAGATTTAACACTTAGTTAAATAGTTTGAAATTTACCATGTCTCATTGAATTTTTACATTATATGCTTAATAAACATAAATTACCAAGCTAATAGAACCCCATATGGTTCATTATTAACATATCTATCATTATACAAGTTATTTTGCAGAGTATTAGATTTTTTTGAATATTATATAATTTAATAATAAAATATTTATTTTAAAAACTCATTTATGTCAATTTAGAAACTATTTAGTATTTCGTTTTTTTAAACTCTTCACAACTTGATTACATCGAAAAAATACATTGAATGAATCCTAACATGTCATATTCACCTATAAAATTCATGCATGGAATCAAAACTTTCAATTATAATTATTTTAGAATTTTCAATATCATTTATTTGATTCTTATACTAATAAAGAAAATAATGCATCATTATTGTTTCAAAAATAAATATATTTATTTTATGTATAAAAATAATAAATAAAATATAATCAGGTAGGAAGTATATTTATTATTCTAATAAGTATTTATAGTCATAATTATAACTTATATAACCCCATTTGTAATTTTTGTCACTTAAAGATGTTTGTTTCTGTCATTTTTATATTTACATTAAATTAATTAATATAATGTGTCATTATCACTCTCAAGTTACTCCATGGGGTCCCAAAATCGACCAAAAGATTCCTATTTCCGGACATGTATCAACAAATAAGAATAAGACACATGTTAGGGTAACTTAATATTATTATAATATTATTGTTTTACGCTTATTTACTAGATTTAACCATTTAACCAAGGTAAATAAAATATTTACTGAAATAATTATTCATAATTTCTAAAGGTAAAAGTTGCCTATTTAAAAAATTTGGACCTACTGATTCCATATTTGGAATCCATTTTATCAAATTCAAAACACATAAGTTGCAAAAATTAATTTAAAATTATTTTCAGTTGTCAAAACAAAAGGCATGTTTTTAAGAAATAGTAGCTATCAAAAGATTGACACTTGATTATTTGAATTTAAAATTTTAAATAACATACAATGACCTAAATTATATTAAAAAATATTAATATAATATAATTAAATTTTAAAACCACTCAAAGGTATAATTTAATACTATAAATTATTTCAAATAAAATTGTGGTTTTTATTTTTAATTCGGTAATTTTTTAACTATTCATAAAAATATAAATGTTATCAGAAAAGTTCAAAAAAATTATCCAAACTAAATTTTTATGTCCCTTTTATGAATAATTATTCAATTTCACTTAATTGGATCAATAAAAGGGTCAAATATCGAATGTAAAAAAGGTTTTCATTTAAAGGCATAAAAAATCAATTTTTTAAAAAATAACTCTTTTATCATAAAAATTAAATCTTTATTATATTAAGTATAATTAAAACAAAATATGAATTTTAATATTATATAAGATACATAAAATTTAATATTTTGTTAGTACTATTAAAAAACTCTTTTTTGAACGGCTAGTTTGATAAGTCGTGGTGCGCTCGAACTCGGTGATGCGTATAGTGCAAGATATTGAATTACATTGATGAGATATCATACTGTAAAATCATGTGGGGTTACACCAAATGACTATGAACAAAATTAAGTAATTAAATACTCAATTGTATTCTATGGAGGAACAATGTGCACTAGTTCAGCTGGATAAAAGAGCATACCCCGAATAGGTGGATCCAATTCCTCCCCCACAAAATTTTGTAAAACGACATTCAAAATTTATAATGGTTTGGGAGATCCGAAACAAAACATAACACATTTTGTTTCACATTGTGATAAAATGATGGGAACATCTCAACAAAAATAAGTAGTAAAGCTTCGGTGTTTTTTGTAGTCATTATAAGGACAAACATTTGTCTGGTATACAAGTTTACAATCATGATCAATTATTGGATAGAAAGATCTCTGTAAAAAATTCGTCTTCAATTTAATTCAACACTGCTAAAGATGAGTTTTTGTATCATAAAAATTGTAAAAAATGGTATAATGAAAGAGTTTCATATTTAATTACTTGATGGAAAATATTAACATGTTCCTGAATTCTAGGACTCTTGCAGGAAGAGTTGTTTCCAGTTTGTTTGGAAAATCTAAGTGATGAGTTATGCACACCATTGATCCCTTTGAAATTCACAAGAGGGTTTTGAGACCTTAGAAAACTTTCTCAACAGATATAAGAAACAATTATAGAAACTAATGCTAAAACTCATGTAATTCCATCAGCTCCCTGATGGAAGATAGGAATGGCAGAAGCTGCTACAGTTACACTCAAGCAGGAATCTGTACATGCTTCTTTTTCAAGACCTTCATCATACCGAAGGGCTTATCCTCCTAAGCAGTAGTAGCAATGACCACATTGTTATGATTATCAAATATATCAATGGTGGAAATAGTTTTATGAATTAAAGAATAAATTTTATTCCTTCCAGAATGAACAAGTTCTAGGTCACTTCATCTTATCTCTTGAAAAAATTTGGTTCAGTTTCCATGGCTGAAGAAACTAAATAAAGAAGGAGATGAAGATCTTTCTAATTATTTTACCTTTTCAACATATGTTGGTACATCCTATTCTGAAGTGTTTTGTTTTTTAAGACTTCATGTAAATAATGGTAGACTCTGGTTAAGTGAAATTAAAAGATTTATCACCTCATGTAGCATGTGTTTCTATTATCGATCCAGTGGAAGAGGGTGAATGGCGGGAAGTCAAAAGTAAAAATGTGCAGAAATATGATTATTGGGTTATTTTGAAAAAGATCGAAAAAACTCCCACCATTTTGAAATCATATTTGAAACAAATCATTGTGTCTTTTTTTCACTCCTACCATAGAAAACCACATTCATCAAAAGGACGTTCTTTAATCAAATGAAGTGATTAAAAGGATACAGTGAAGTCAAACGAAGACAATCTCGTGTCAAGGTCGATTTGTCCTTGACCCTGGAAGATTTTATGCCATCTGTTTGAAAAGCATGGGCACATCCCCTTTAAATGAAAAAACCATAATTAAACATTCAAGAAGAATCCACATTAGTGGATGAATTGATCTTTGGTTCTGTTTATGTTATCAATTTGATGAATCCTTATGCCAATGGAAATTCTGATTATAATGAGATAGAATTACTAGTACCTAATTGGGGAACTAGGGAAAGATTCCATGGTCAAGGATACATGGGAAGAGTTAGGATTTCTAGAATTCACTATTTTAACTCTACCCATGCTCGATCCAAATATGTGGTAGAAACTCATGGAAGTGCCCTTTTACGTGCTCAACAAGAACAAGGAGTTTCTTTCAGGCCGGACAATATCGGTTCTGACACAATTATTTATGATCACCTATTAAGACATACACAACATTCGTCTCATCATGTTAATAGACCTAGTAAGTCTAATCTACCTAAGCCATGAGTATTTCCAGTATCTACTTTGACATAGAATATGGATACATCATAAGCATCATATTCCAATGCACTAAAGAAACTACATATCCATGCTGGAAAACATAGACCATTAGACTGAATTTATGATATATTGAAACCATTGGACCATTAATCAGACATGTTATCCATTCTGGATGCATTGAATCTATCAAAATATCTTTGATAGAAACTCATTAAGGCTTTTTGAAGTCCTCAAGTGTTTGAAACCGAAGTATCTTTTGCTGAGGTTTATCGTTTAAAGAATGATAATGAAGAATGTGATGGAGTCATATCATTTATAGATGAAGATAAATATGTTGTCGTATGTGGAAATATTAGACCTTTTTATTTTTCTAGCAAGGTCAATGACGTAGGCATCTAATGAGCGTTCATTGATAATGGATCTGGGGTCAACCTCATTCACGTTCGTACACATAGACGATTTGGCTTAACTGAACTTGACTTATCACCTTCTACTTTAATGTTTTCAAGTATAATACAAGAATGAACAAGAAACTCTGGGAAATATTGCTCTCAGAACTCAGTTTGGAGATCTTTTGTGTTATTTAGATTTCATGGTTATTGGATAGGACACAACCATATATAATTTTTATGGAAGGACTTGGATGCATCAACATGTAGCCATACCTTCGTCATACCACTAATGTCATAAGTACTATTTCAATTGTCAAATCAGGATATTTTATGGTGATATGGCTCTGTTCAAAACAAGTAAATCTCAATATATTGTGTAAATGTTTTATCAGAGAAAATGATTGAGGTCCATGAAAATGTAAACAACCAGAGTTCATGCTCCAAATGGATTAGATAAGATCCCAGCTAATCCACTAAAACATTCAAATATAGATTATGTGCTACCCATCAATCAAATTGAAATGGTAAAACCAAATAAAATCACTTATCCAGTAACTTCCATAATGTCAATTGCGGCTAATAAGCCTGACCACATCAGAGAAATTTATGATTCACCATCTAATGATGGAACATTAAATGGATATGAATTCATTTCATCCACTAAACTACATAAATATTATACTTTTTCAATAAATGTACATGAAATTTTGTCAATGATATTGAAAGAAAATTATGTTGATTCTCATTCCATAATCTCTACATTATTACCCCATTAAGACCCTTCATCATTAGTAGGGTAAGATTTGGTGGCCTCTTCTTCAGGATGCTCAAAACCTGACTCCTCACCTAACTCGGGATGTTTTTCTTCGTCATTTAATACACAATTTGAAATAGAAGAGTTAACACATAATGATGAAGAAGAGGAAGATCTTAGGGTTATTACTTCGACATTAGAGGAAGGTGTCTCTACCATAGTGGATGAGATTGGAGAATTAAATTAGGGTACATAAGAAGATCCACGCCACACTATAATTAGTGCGGCCATGACCTCCAAAGAGAAAGTGGAATATACTTCATTTATAAAGAAAAATAAAGATATTTTTTCTTGGAATTATACATAAATGGAAGGTATTAATCCTGATGTAGCCACCCATCATTTGGGTCTTCAAGAAGAACATTGTGGATTCTAATAGGCAGCAAAAAGAAACACCCAACTCATGCCCTGAAAATTGAAACTAAAATTGATAATCTTATAAAGGATACCTTTTTCAGAGATGTTCAATATCCCAAATTTCTGGAAAATATTGTCCCAGAGAATAAAAAAAATTGGAAAATAATAGTTGGCATTGATTTTAGTGATCTTAACCGGGATTTTCAAAAAGATGATTTTACAGTTCTGAATACAGTTCTTTAAATTGATGAAACGGTTGGATATGAATCTGTATCATTCATGGATGGATACTATGGATATAATAAAATTTATATGGCCCCATAGGATGAATAATCTATATCCTGTAGTTCCCCTCAAGGTATTTATTTCTATAATGTAATTCACTTTGGCATAAAGAATGTTGATGCAACACATCAGCGTGCCACACATCATATCATCAAACCATTCTTAAATAGGTATGTTGAATGCGATGGGGATTAATTGGTGTTCAAATCATGGCAATGTTCCAATAACTTTGTGGATTTGGGGAATATATTCAATAATTATCAGAAATAGTGTTTGAATATGATCCCCTCGAAATGTTACTTTAGGGTAACCTCAAGAAAATTCCTTGGATTTGTTGTATGACATCATGGAATCGATGTTGATACTTACAGAACAAAATCATTACTTTTTATTTCACCGCCCTGAAATTTGAAATAATTAAGCGGACATAGAGGATACTTGGCCTATATTCAATGCTTTATCACCAATTTGGCTGGGAAATATTTACCCTTCACTAGATTAATGAAGAAGGTAGTCACCTACCAATGGATCGAAGACTTCCAAGAATCATTTGATACCCTCAATAAATATCCCTTCAATCCGCCACTATTAATTCCACCAATTGAAGGAGGACCACATATTTTCTACAACACAGCTTTTGATTGATCACTAGGTGCCTTCCTCACCAAAAATAATGATACAATGAATGAAAACAACCTTTACTATCTCAATCGAACTATGCATGATGAGGAAACATGATATTCAATAATTAAAAATTGTTTCCTAGCATTAATTTTTGTTGTTCAGCAATTGAGGCACTACATGGAACATCATGGAGTCCAACTGGAGTCTCGTAATAATCCACTAAAATTTATCCTCAATTGTCCTATGATTATAGAGTGTCAGGAATAATGGGTGGTTATTTTGATAGAGATTGATATTTATTTTGTGCCTCAAAAGGAAATAAAATTTCAAGATCTTGGTGACATCCTTGCTGAGCATCCACCTAGAGAAGAAACATCATTAAATACTGATCCTCCTAATTAAGAATGCTTCTCTATTCAAGATAATTCCCAAACATGGGAAATTTATTCTGATGGTGCTTCTAGAAGTCCAATAGGACAGATAATGGAAACCCTAAACTCAACAAATTTGGGTTCAGAATTATCCTTATTTCCAAAGAAAATGTGTTATTTCATCATTCCTTCCCATTATCAGAAGTCGGTACCAATAATGAGGTAGAATATCAGGCTCTCATCACAGGTTTGGAATTAGGCCTTCAGATTCAACTTGATCACTTAAAAGTGAATTTTGATTCAGAATTAGTAATAAATCAAATCAATTGGGATTATTCTATCAAAAAAATAGTTAATCTCCTTGTGTGATTACTCTAGAGGGTTAATGGCTGATGTTCCCTCAGGGAAAACTTTGTCTTATGTCCTGAGATCAAAAAATTCCCAAGAAGATGCACTGGCTAATGCAGCTACAACCTTGGAAGATCCAAATAGGGATGAGACAACCATTAACATAGCCTATAATTGTGTGGTTTCACATTTTTTTCAAACCATAATAGAAGAAATTAATGAAATTAGCCCTATTTCTGAACCATATGGACATACCATTGGATGGAGAACATCCATCATGGAATAAATTCAAAATGGGGTACTTCCACTAAATAGGGCTGAAAAAGAACAAATCTAGCAACAAGTGGCCAATTTTACACTTTATGATTGTCCAGACCACTAAAAGATCTTCTACAATCGAGGATTTGATAGAATCCACTTCATATGTATTGTTGTTGAAGAGATTATAGCTTTCATGAATGAAGTACATTCATGATCTTATGGTGCTCACCGGTATGGGCACATACTACCAGACTCGATCTGAAGGATTGGATACTTTAGGCCTTCAATGATGCAGAATTTTTCAGATTTCACTAAAAAAATCTCATCCCTACCATGTGAATGCCAATTTCATTCATCAAACCCAAGTGTTACTACATACAGCTAAATACTCCTATCCATTTTCCATATATGGAATAGATGTAGTTGAACCATATCCTCCTGCTACAGCTAAGAAATTCAAATATATCCTTACTTCTACTGGATACTTCTCTAAATGGTTTGAGGAAATATCTCTCAACGATGTTAGAGCCAAAAGCATAGTTAGTTTATTCAAAACTAATATCATCACTATATTTGGCATCCCTCATACTATTTTTATGGACAATGGCACCAATTTTTTTTCTGCTAATGTAAAAAATTTATATCATGAACATAATATCAAATCCTTCCATTCATCTCGGTGTTATGTGGTATCAAATTGGTAGATAGAGGACTTCGATAATACCCTATTAAATATACATCAGAAGATGGTGGATAAATATAAGAAATCATGGCCCGATAAACTTTTGAATGATTTATGGGATTATCGGACGTCTAACCATACTGCTACCCAAGAAACCAATTATTATTATTATATGGAACTGAAGTAGTTTTGTTAATTGAAATGCCATTTCCTTGACTCAGATTTGTAATATGTGATCAGTTGTCTATAGATGAGTGGCATCAGAACCGGTTTCAATGAGCTGTAATTATTAGATGAGAAAAGATTACATATTTTTCATCATTTATAATTATATAGAATAGAATAGTGCGATATTTGAACAAGAATGTTTACCTCCATTCATTTATTCAAAGAGAATTGGTATTGTTCCTTAGAACTCCAATGATAATAGGGACGAATCCTCCAATGCTTGAGCCAATGTGTGAAGGGCCTTAATCAATACATAAGGTCAATTAAAATAAAGTGTATACCTTAATATTAATGGTTGTAGAACTTATTAAAACTCCAACCAAAGAGAGATTCTTAATGAAATACATGATGTAGTTAAACAAATTCATCCTCACTACAATACTACAAACTGCACAGCCCTCAACTTCATGATGCAAGACATAAAATTGGATAGCCCCCGTGTCCTTACTATAAGACTATAAACTGTATAGTACAATGCCCTTACTATAATAATTAAAAGTTAAAAAACCCCATGTCCTAGTTGAATGACATTAAATTTCATGACAAACATAACTGCCAATGCGGTATGATGTTACAATGTGTTGCATATTCATCCTTGTTGCATGACATTAAACTACATGACATCATTTTTACAACTAACCTTTTCACTATTTTATGTTAGAAGCTTCCTTAATCTAACTTCATAGACATAATCACTACTCCATAGTAGTTCATGAGTCCCCCTCTTCCTTATTCCTGAGTCAGATCTTTATAGGGACTTTGTTTCAATAACTATGTATGGTTTGATTCTCATTTTCAATGAGATAAGGTGAGACACCTAAATCTGGGCCCAACCACAATCATAAAATCTGTTTATTATATTTTCACCACCTGTATATGAATCAATTATATACATATTGTTTTCTTAAGATATATGATTTTGTCCATATTCCATTTTATGTCTTACAATTTACCGTTCTCTCAGAACATGTCCAAAGCCCCCATTCTTCATTTCAAACTTGATTAGTGTGAGGAATGATTGTTTCAAGAACTATGTATGTATTCATTCTCATTGTTCAATGAGATACGTAAACACTCTTAGATCTCCAATATTGGGACAAGCCACGATAAAAATTCATTTATTCCTTTTATAATAACAAAACCTTCATAGGGAATGTTTTAGGAACTATGTAAGACACAATTCTTTCCCCAAAAAGACACATAGTGACACTTCTGTTTTATCCCTTAATCCATATACAATATGTTTTTCTTTTCACATCAGTTTTTCATCCTCCGTACCACTTGACGTTATACTACATGGAAATCTAACACCCCTACTCTTCACTTTTATCACATTTTCGTTGTAAAAAACCCATACTAATCCTTGTTTCTCACACCGATCATAGCTCACGTGGCATTAGGAATTGGGTAAACGGATTCATTATATAATTAAGGTATTTCAATATTTTATGGGGTTATCAATGTTTTTACTGTATGACTTAAAACTACATAGTATAATATTCGCACTACATGAATTAAAACTAAATAGTATATTGTTCTCATTGAATGACATAAAACTGCACATATAAACATTAATTCATAAAAAAATAAAGAAAGTATCCATTTTATTTAAGAGTCATATCTATGTAATGGATGTCAAAATCACGACAAATATTGATTCAAATATATTTCATGTGCATTGAGAAACATCCTCATTGATATTTTAGACTACTATTATTTAATATTTTCATATCCTTATAATCATTCTTATTGTTTCTGGTGGAAGTGTTTATAATATTTATGAATTCATTTACTTGACTATGAAGTATGTGCCATTAGGTGGCCTTGCTTATATTTCCTATATAACCAGAATGTCAGTCAAAAGATTCCACTATTTGGAGTATGTACCATTTTCCCTAGTTGGCCCTATATAATCCAGCCCCCATAATAGTTTTTTTAAGTAATGTTAACGTCGTTCTTGGTTAAAGTATCTTTTTCCCATGTAATCATTGATGACAATATACATGAATCTATATTTTAAAATAGTCATTCACCTATAGTTTTCCCATTATCTTTCTCACAATCATAATGTCATAAAGACCACAGTTTACACATTTCACTCACCATGTGTTCAATACAATATTATATGACCTTGAAATCACTTAGCCACATATCAGATATTATTTCCATTTCTGGTCTAAGTTGTATGACCTAAAACTATAGACACCAACTCCTATGTTTGGTTCTGACCTTTGTAGGAGTCATATTGCTCTAAATCATTGGAAATATTGTTCGGAATTACCCTCTCCATATTTAGGGACCTTTACCAGTAATCCAAACTATGTGGTTCATAAAATCATAATTTCAATAAGAATTCTTCATATTTTTGAAATATATTGTCAACCATATGAGATCTCTTGTTCTTGAATAGGTAGTATTTTCCCATAGGTGGCCTTGAATAAGTTGCCTACGTAACAGGCATGTAAGTAAAAAGTTGCCTCTATTTGGATATGCATCATATGCCCTAGTTTCCCATATATAAGACAGCCCCCATAATGGGTTTTTCAAATAAGGGTAACATCATTCCTAGAAAATAAACCCCAAATTTTGATAGAGGTTTTAAATTTGGTCACCATATAAATCATGGTTCATGACTACCCTAGAAAATATTTAAAGAATATTAAATAAATTCTTAGTCACATAAATTTTTTGTGATCTAATTCAAAATTTATGGTTAATGTTATTAGACCATAATTATTATTCCATTATAGTCAAACAACCATGACTCTAAATAGAAAATCAACAAAATACTTGGTACTCATTAGATTGAGAACCCGTAAAGGGAACAATTAGAAAAAGTCGAGTCCCAACTCACTAAACGTACATTTTTTATGGTTTATATAAAATTGAGTAATAAAAAAGTCAAGAGATATATAGTTTGTGAGGTTTTCTATATAACCCGAGAAGAAAATTCAAACTATTTTAACTAGGACCAATGGACTAAGTAAAACAAAAGCAGTTAGTGAGTGTGAAAACAAAAATGATTGAGGGCACAATGATTTTAATTTATGAAAATTTTCACAATAGAGAATCCACAAATTAGAGTCTCTCTATTTAAAAAATGAAATTATAAAATGATTTCTAGATAGTTCCACATTTGTTTTATTCCCTCTAGAGCCCCATAAACTGCTTGTCGATGTTTTTTTATATGTCTAGTGTCACTCCCTTCAGCATGATGATTTTTATCTCTAGCATCTGAATTGGATTTTTCAACATCTTTATGGACCTCTCTTTATGATCTATGAAGCCGGTCAAGCTCCACTATAATGATATCTAACTCATGATGATGGCACAATAGATGAATTTTTTTTATTTAATTTTCTACATCATTCCCTTCAATGTTGAATTATGATTAGCCTCATCTTAGGATAGTGTAACATGGAACACATCAATTTTTAATGACTGGTTTTCGTTGATCATTTCTTGTGGATGTTTTTTTTATTATCCATTCTATAAATAATATCTTTTACCTCAATATGAATTTAATATTATTAAAAAAACAAATTCTTATGTGCTAAATAGATATAAATTTCATGGAATTCATGAAGGTAGTTCATCAAGGGGAATCTAAGATATTATCTTCCAGATGTTTTTCAATGCTTTGAGATGAGAAAGAAAAATAACCTTCTATAGTTCTAGTTTTGATTCAGAATCATTTTTATATGGAGGGGTATATTCTGGGATTATTGAACTTAAAGAAGTACCATGTTATGTTCCTTCTTGAACAATGGTTTCTCCACCTTCCAATGTAGTTTGGGATGATACAAAGGCTTCAACTCCATACCCATCCATTGAAGTTGATTTCCCAATATTGTAAATCAAGAATTATGGTTCTAATTAGATTGAAGATATAAAAAGAGTGAATGTAATCACGATATTTGTATCTCATACAAAGTAGTAGGTTAGCATCTTGAGAAGAATCCTCCCCAATGTTCTCTGTTTCAGAAATTATGTTTGATGTATCTGGATGAGGAGTTCTATCATTAATTTTCTCAATATTTTTAGAGTTAATTTGAGGAAGACCTATTATATCAAGATCCACCTAAGCCAATTTCTCTGAAATGTTAGGGTTGACATTAATATGAACACTTCCTTAAAGTATCATTGTGGCAGTAGATTCCTTAGATAGAACTGCATATTTCAATCATCCATGGTTAGCAGGTTAGTAATAAGTAGATTAACAGGAAGAATAATGAGAGCTCATGTACAATTGATTCTATACAAGGAACTCCAAAATCTTCTAAAGCATATGATATGTTAACATGTTTAAATAGTTATTCAAAAACATTCCAATCTTCATCATTTCATCCAGTGATATCTCAGATCCCAGGTTAGTCTCACCCATGGATGCACTTGGTGTGTTGGCCTCACAACCTTCCTCTGACAACTGTTGACCTTGAGTAGATTCTTCAACAAAAAATGTGAGGTCAAATTCAGTTGTTTCCAGATTTTATGGTGTATGTTATGAAAATAAATGTATCATATAATAGAGTTTATCTATTATTACATTTGATTCTTGATGAAGTATTATTAATTTACCAGAAGCCTCCTCTCCTCTGATAGCAAGAATAGTAGCAGTGATGAGAACATATGTTGGTTCTTTTGGATTCAATACCTCTTTATAAACAACTCAATTAGCAGAAATTTGTGTCTACTCAGTAGAGCATTATACGATTCCTGGAATCTTATCAGTAGTTTTTTTCTAAGAAGAAACATAATAATCCCCTGTAATCCTAAAAAGATTAAACGCTTTTTCATGAATAAAGACTAAATTTTATTATTATTAGGGAGACTTATGACTTCTAATAAATCACATAACCATGGACTTATTTATTTGGGGATTTTTATTCTTTTTCTTTTTTTGAGGTCTTGCATCATCATCTATAAAGACATGTATTGGAGATTCCAATACTTTTTATATTTCCTCTTGTTTGGAATGTTGTCCTGGAGATATTTCTCCTGATTCATGGGGTGATCCGGTAGATTCGTGAGCAGTGCCTCCAGGGATATACTGTGGTGAAGGAACATCAATTTTCATTCCTTTACCCAGCTCTAACATAAGATTTTATTTCTCATATGTAAAAATGTTTTGACTAAATTTCATGTTTCAATAAGGAAGAGAATTCAAGATAAAGAAAACTTACATCCTCGTGATCTACAATGTCATGCCACTCTTTATATATTGAAGGATGTATCCCATCGGTGGTTCCACAATCAATCATTTACATTACCTACTTTGTGGTAGGTATTGATTAATTAATGCCATATATGAGCATTTACAGCTCTTAAATGTTGGTCCTCACCTCATTGGGATTATCCATAAATAGATTGTTAAAAGAACCCTGCAAGTTCCCTACTCTTGGAATATGTAGTCCTTCGCATAGATCCATCCACATAGTTTCAGCATCACAGTACAAATTCTTCCATATTTGAACAGCCTCTAGTCGTATATATTCAGAATGTATGTCAAAGTGTTTTGAAGATGATCTTATAACCGTGGACATAAGTTTATTTCCAACACCCATAGTCACGGTTGAAGGATTTGAAAATCAAACTCGTCGCACTTTAGAATAATGGAAACTACATCGCCTCGATATGAATTCAGTAGGGATTGATGGAGTAGATAATTTAAATCTAGTTTGATGATTATATCTAGAGAAAGGTCTCTTTGGTGAATTTGGAGTATCATCACCACTACCTTCAGATTCTAGTGAGTCGACTGCTAATGATGAAGAATTATCTTCCAAACGAGGGGTATCCTTTTTGATACTTATCTTCAACCCCACTCGGGGAACAACAATATTTTATAACCCTTCAGGATAAGATGCAATATAGTTTCTAGCATAACATATGGTGAATCTTCTTGACGTATTAGTTACGAATAAATTAAATACTTCCCAGTCTTCTCAGCACATGTCAACAACCATAGTGGTCGGGCAACCATTGGGTGTTTCTCTATTCTGACATACACAGGAGGGGATGCAGTATTCTATTGAAGAAATTTTAATTGATGTGAAAATATATAAGGGTAATTGGCCTCACAAATTATTTCTTCATTGATTCTAGTGGCCAACACGCCATCTATGTAAGCTAGCATATATGCCCTCAATTCCAAACAGGTCATCCCATCATCAACGAATCGCTATGTAGGAGGATTCGCATATGGAATGAAAATGGAATTCCTTATGCATGCTCAATATAGACTTGTTGTCATATGAATTCATCAACCAAGGTGAAATTACATAAAAGGTCTAAACTTATGGTCGTAAAGAACATCCAAAAAACATTCACTCCACATAATACAACATAAGTTCTAAAGTGAGTAGAAATCCATCCCCACAACACATGGAATGGTCTTGCAATTCTAAATTGAGGCTTCCCATTGTAAATGTGAAGAAAAATCATATGATTTTTTTTTAAATAAGAGTGTCCAATCTTAACATCCTTTTCTCCTCCAACATAGCTATAATAACAATGGTTTTTGGCCTCACACCTCGTTTGGTGTCTCAGACTGGTAGTCAATATACGCTAATCTGCTTGCCCAAAAAACCTGCCAAATATGTCTTTTTAGAAATGTATGTTTTTATTTCATATCCCCATTTATCAAATTATTATTTCACCAATATTGGAAAAAATGTTTTAGGAGTTCCTCTCTTCTCATATATTTGACATCTTGTCGGATGAGTTTAAGTGGGACCCCTTTCAATTTTCTTTATTAAATTTTTTTTCATACATTCCTCCAGTTGAATATCCCTCCTGGTGCGTGCTTTCATGGTAATTGAATTCTTATGTTTGTTAAATATTTTTATCAACTCACATTCCAAATATGGGGTCTTCTCTAAGTAATTCTGTGTCACCTTGGAAGAAATAAATTCATTATACATTTCTAAAAGGATTGGAGCACCAAAAATCTTTTAAACATCCCAAAAGATGATAACTACATATCCATGTGTTAAATGGGAGGAATTAGTCTCGTAGCTCCATCGAATTCATAATTCTTGCATGAAATCATCATTCCTATACACATATGTTTTCCCGACCAGACAGCCTCATAAATCCCAACGAATCTCAAATCATTTGTATATTCTTTACATGTCTTTCACACCCAATATTCCCACATCTATGTGGGTTTTACACCTCCTCCTATTCGGAAGTCACAAATTATCTTCCTACCCTTGGAATGATCTGTCTGAGAATCTCAAAAGATGGATGAATAATAGTGTTGCTGCAGCTCAGGTGTGTGTGCCTTCAAATCTAGAGCACACAAGCTATGATGAATAAAATGAGCTTTTCTACTATACCAGCATTAGAAAATGAGCCCCCAACTGAAACAATGGATAACGGGAATTTATTATTATCTTGTAACCAATAATGTGGGACATAGATGTTTGGATCTAAAATGTTAGCATCCAGCTAATGGCTATAGTTATACAAAGGTAGATAGGTGCTTCAAGGAAAGATGAAATGGAACTTTTTCTAATATTTTTCTATGTTCGGAAGGGTGGTTTTGAAAATGTCAATGTAATCATGACCAACCAATGTCATCATGTCATCAATCCCTTTACTGTTTTGCTCATCAGTTGTTACAATTCATTTCGGAGCCATTGAAATTGCCAAAATATAGAGATCATATTTTAAAAGTATGTTCATTTATAGTGTTTTTCAAAAACATTGGCATGGCCATTAAGGCGCGCCATTTTAAAACATGGCATTCAAGTATAAGTAGGTGTGCAAGAATAACACCCAACTTATAGCATGGAACTAATAAACGTACAAAAGAAGCATAAAAAATAGAATAAAATGATTATAATATTTGTTTCATGCCGAGAGATAAAAAATTCAGAATTCTTGAGACATTTTGCCGAAATGAAACCATTATTTATAGATTACACATGTCAGCATGCACGCCAGAATCTTACATGCTGCAATACATGCGTGCCCAATTCTACTCACATGCCAATACCTGTGCACCCCATTTCTATTTTCTTTCCCCTTCATTACTTTACCTCAGTATAGGATCATCATTCCATTTCAAATCCATTTTTGAGGGGGGGGGGCTTTTTTTGACACTCCATTCAATCAAATATTCTAAAAAAATGACAAAATGGAATCCCTAAAAATAACGGAAATAATAGAGGAAGAAAATAATTTTTTTCTAAAAGGGATAGGTTGTTTTTAGCCGAGGCACCACTGGGGCACAACCTAATTGTCTGCCCAAAGTTCTGTATGTAGCCTACATGCGTGACACTTTATGGCACACATCCGACTTTCACACCCAATTTTATTTCTCCAAGTGTCAAATATTTTTCTATAAATAGACCCTTGGGGCCTTCATTTGTATGGATGAATTTCCCTGAAGCTTAATTGCTGCTCTGGTCACCATAGTACTTCACCCCAGTCTTCTAAAAATTTCAAGGTAGTTCTTCAACACCTTCAGTGGAGGATTTTAGTTAGGATCATTGGACTTATGTCTTTTTAGGGTTTGAAAACCATAAATTGTTCACACCTAAAGAGGCCAACCTCCACATTTTAGAAATAATTGTGCATCAAAACATTCCTGCCAGAGGATAGTGAGCACCCAACTTCCACGGTCAACTGTGAATACTCATCAAGGATAGATCAAGGTCTCACTAATGAATTAACATACATGTTTTTCGTCGCTTAAGTGAAAATCAGGTCTCCCTAGTCCACTAGCGCGCCAATAGTTGTGTGTGATTCTCTACTTTAGCGCCACTCATTGATTCACTAACTCTCATCAGTGTAAAATCCATAAAACCCTTATCAAATTCATTCATGGAAAAACTTATTCTTCATTAGATCCCATATTTAAAAGGGATTCAGTTGACACCTTCACAAAAACCTCCTGACTTATCAAATCATTGGGAATGGCACATTTTCGTGTCTCCCATTTGGGTTAGTATTTCCATAGATAAGGGTTTCCCACACTTTATTAAAAATGAGGCTAGGATTATGGAAGTGTCTATGTGTTTTTATATCCATAGTCATATAGACCTTTCTCCTAGGAATAGTGCTGGAAAGTTCCTAGTTTTGAGAATAAGGGTTTTACTTATTTCCTCCCCTTATCATATCTAAGACCTAGAACCTCAGGTCACAAGTAGGGAAGGTGTGGTTCACACTTGCCTCTCCACGCAAGCATAGTAGAAGTCTCTTTCTCCTACTAGGATCAATTTTAGGGAAAACATCTTGGTGTAAGCCCCTATCATTTCTTGATTGAGGTAGCATCATTTCTTCTCCTTTCTTCTTCGGTGCCATAGGCTAGAAAAGATATGGGAATAAAGACTTTTTGTAACCATTTCCCTCTCTCATTTGGATTTTCCACCATGGGCATCCATCTTGGTATAATCCCATAACCCTCATCCCTTCTTCCTTCCATTAGACGCTTGCCCAATATGAAGAGAATAGAGGGGGGGGGGCTCATCTCCTCACCCTCTTCCATAGTCACCTCGACCTCATTCACCCTCAACGCAATTGTTGTTCCCTCTTCCACCATTGGAGGAGGAAAATTTTGAATTTGAAAGTGCCTTTGTTGAATCATTGTAATTATCTTATTTCTCAGACCGAGCATGACTCACGTGGGCATAGATATTTGTTATGGTCAAAGCATTTGCACAATTGAATGAACTATGGGAACTCTAATTCATGTTCAAACCAGAATATGTAGGATGGATTTTTAGGGCCTGATCTCACTGGATATCCTCATCAAGAATCCAACTCGAATTCCCTTAATCTGGGAAACCACTTTAGGAATAACCCCAAAATTAAACCTGACATCATCGAGGCATCATTTTTCAGTATGTAACCCCAAACGCATCTTTATCAAAGGACCATACTCTTTTATTAGTCATATCATACTATGTGGGATTTGATTCCCATCCATATAGGATACGTAGGGACCCCCTTTAAGGTTCAAACTCATCACTTCAAATAAACCCCATTATCCTTAGGACATATTCTCAAAAGGGCTTAATATTATTTGGAAACCCACATCCTTTCTAGGTTCCTTGGGTTGCTTCAACATATTTCCCACACTATGCCTTGACTAAGCACCTTCCACTAAGAGATCCTTATCACATGACATTAAAAGGGATGTTGTGTCCAAGTAATAGACACTAAAATATGAGGGTTCTGATTCATTTCACAAGGATACGTAGGTAGACCAATTATGGGCATAATCCCATGATGAAAACAAATAATTATCTCCCTAGATGATAGTAAATTTCAGAGTGTTCTGCTGAATGGTTTAAAAAAATCAGTATCATTATAATGATGATTAAAAGAATCTCTATGTAGTATAAGAGAGGATACCATTGATAGAGAAACTATAATACATATTCATAAGTTTTAATCATTTGAAATTCTAAATAAATTATTGAGATTAGTTAGGGATGCTTATGATATACTTGGTGAATTAATAGGGATTCATGAAAATATCTTAAATTTAAAAAGAGGGTCCCAAAGTATACAATAATTATCCCAAAAGGGTGTGATGAGTCTGACATCCCATCCTCAAAACCAATAAACATTCTTAAGTATCATGAAGTACAAACATAACAAACACATGCCTTTGGAAATTACGTCCCCTTTGGATAAAGAACTATTGGATGTTTCTAGTTCTATAAATAAATCCATTGGAAACCGCTTGTAATCAGTGATTCTTAAAACTAGAATACACGTATAAAAGAAATACAAAACAATTGATAATAATATTTATTTCATAATAAACCTATAAATAATATCAGTTAAATGTTTAATGATTTATTTAATTATTTGGAACTGTCATGAAGTAATATGTGACGATTTGTGTCTCTCCCGCTAGAGATTTATTGTTGATGAAAAAGTCACATTGACCAATGTTTAACAGTAATAATTTTCCCTAATATCTTTATATAAATTCCCTATTTAGTGTTCATATGTTTATATAATGCCACTGATAAGTAAAATAATATAAATTACAAGACTAATTTTATTATTGAAATCATGTTTAAAATAATGAAATTGGGATACCCACTTTTCAATTTTAATTTTTTTATAGAATTTATAATACATTATATCATATGATATGGGATATAATAGGCTATAATATGATAAAAACAAATGTTTTAGAATATCAATGATTATGATTTAGTCAAAATCTATTTGTTTCATTATACAATAATAAATGAATTTTTTTATAACTGGGTTTGAAATAAAAAAAATATTAAATCCTATTGAGTGGTTGGGAATAGTAAAAATAAATTACACTAATGAAATCGGAAAAAAATAACATTGTATCATTAAGAAGATATTTGGATAATCTTGGGAAGATATAAAGAATTCTGGAGGTATATGTGATTATCTAAGTTTCTCCATTCACAAATAGTAATAAACACTTTTCAATTTATTATCTTTTTTTCTAAAGATGAAATATAATATTCTATATAATGATTTTTTCCAATGTTGTATTTTCATATTGATTTAGATAATTAATTAAATGTTAATAAATTATTGGGAATGATATTTTGGGATGTCTATATAATTTTTAATTCGATTTTATTTTATTTTATTAAATTATATTTATCAAAAATTATTTATTATTTTTTATAAACATTTAATAAAAAAATATTGAATATTATTTATTGATTTGAAACTATATTAATCCATATATCGTTTAATATATTTTTTATTTGTACATTTTATTTACAATATATAATCTAATTTTTTATGTTTAGTAAATTATAATAAAAAGGGAAAATATAAATTTTTTTAAAATAATGTATTATAATTGATTCAATGTTTTTAAATTAAGAGTTTAATTATGGGATAATTTGAACTATATAAAAATTATTTTTAATAATTCTGATGAAAATAGTTAAAGTAATATTAATTTTTGGATAATTTCCGTATTTATAAATTTTAAATAATATATGTTAATTATTTATAAAAAAAATAAATAATTATATTTCTAATAATATCATAAATTTAAATTAATTCCAGATATAAACATAAAATAAAATATTTTCTATTATAAATAAATATAATTATTTATTTATTTATTTATGTAATGTTTTAATATCATTAACAAATTTTAAATTGTTTGTAATATATGTATTTTTGAATTGTTCAAAAAATTGAAGACATGTCTATATTAATGAAATGTTCTTTTATCTATTTTATTCCCTATATAATTCATATATGAATATTTTATATTATGAATTAATATATTATATAGAATATGTTTCATTAAATAATTATAATATTGATGATAAAACAATATAAATTAGTTTATTTATAAATAATATAATTGATAGAGTATTTATCAAAAGGTTTTATAAAATAATATTTTATAGATAAAATGGATTCATCACCATCTAATATAAAATTTATCCAATAATTAAAAAAGGACATTCCCAATGGAATAATCATCTTATACTGGTATAGAAGAATAAAAATTGGTTCATGAAAGAAGGAAATTGTATGTGTTATTAGAACCCCATACAAATTAATCAATAAAAAGAATCTTTTTAATAAAATATATTTGAATATTAATAGTAATTAATAGATTTGTATGATTTCATTAAAATTGTTATAATATAAATGGGATATATGCTTCAAAACCCATATAAGAATATAAATATTTTTCTAATGATATATAATTGTAAAATATACTATTTGGATGAATATATGCACACGAAATACAATGTTTGAAAATTATTTTTTAGCTACAAGATTACCTAAGCAACCACATCCTCTACTAATTTGCTAAATACATTTTTCACATAAATTACAAGAATATTCTGTTGTCTCTATTAAGGATTGATTTCCTCATAGACATCATTTTATAATCTCTACCAATATGATCTAATAGATTAATATTAATAAAAACATAAATGATTTCAATATATTATTATCAATTTTTTGCAGCATATTATTTATGTAGATGTACGGTATACAAGGAAAAAATCCATTACAATATTTATTGTTTTTTGGGTAAATGTTCAAACCCATGAAATAATAATTACACTGGATAGATCAATGGTGTAATTTATATATCTGGTATATGGTGTTGAGAGAAATGTTTAATGATTGAAATTAAGGCTACTGATTTCATTAATGAAAGGACATTATGTTTAGGAGTAACTACACTGAATAACTATATGGGTGTATAAAGCAATATAGAGTACACACAAGGTATCAATGCTATATAAATTCATTATTTGATTTATTTGGTATATGATACTAACTATACATTAGAAAAGTTTTGTTAATATATATAGAACTATGAAATTAATTATGGGTTGATGATTATAGATTAATTTATCATTTTAATTAATATAAAAAAATTTAATATAACAGAATGTTAGATCATATAGATTACATTTATGTAAATAATGTATTGGAATAATTATTTTATTATTATTTCTTTTTATCTTATTATTTTTTATTATGTTATTATAAATTGTGACTATTAAAATTTAATGATATAGTTGTTTTGATAATGTTATTATTATTTGGTCAATTTTAATATCATGGTTTGAAAATAAGATGAAGATATATGGTTGTGAATCGAGGATAAATATTTTTATCCTTGATATTTGACAAAATACTAGGGAATGAGTTCCTTAAACTTTATTGTGGTATATTTTAATATATTAAATAATTTTTCTAGAAAATAAATAATGTAATATAAGAGGTATGATTGGAAATATATTATTTTTTATATAAAGTCAATTAATTAAATATATTAAATTAAAATTTTTATATTTCTCATGATTATATTCGTTTGAAAATATAGTTTCTATGAGTCAAGTAAGATAATTTCTATACACATAGAATATACATTTTTTTAACTAAATAATAATACTAGTAAAATTCAATGAGAACAAAAATTATATAAATATATATACGGATATTTTGGTAAATAATGATAAATTAAATAGTGAAATTTTGATTCCTAAATTATTTTAAAAAATGTAAATAGAAATGTATGATGAAGATAATTGAGAAACATATAAATAGTTCTAAGTAAATGATGAAAACTCTTTGCATCATAACATTATTTTATTAATATAATGAATTTTTAATTTATATTCAGTTTTTGGAAATGAATAATTTTCATTAGAATAAGCATTATGAAAAAAAAATTTAATAAAAATTATACATTATAAATAATGTCATTGTGATTTTTTATAATATGGACCTACACAGCTATATGAGTAATTATCTAAATATGTAATTATATTAACAAAAAAATGGGGAAGATATTCTGAGGTCTCTATAGTGTCATGTAGTAATGTATATATGATCTTTCAATATTTTTAATGATTCTTAGGAATATAAGATGTAACATTTTATATAAAGGCAGTCTCAATTATTCAATTATTTTATATTGGGTGAATATAGTAATAAATTTTAATTATAATAACCTATCAAATATTGACTTTATATTATCCATAACTTGTTTTTTTCATAGAGTAATATATATTTTGATAAATTGATATGGTTATAATTTTAAAGTTTTTATATTCAGATATATAATATTCTCATGAAAAATAAAATTTTATTTTTTTAGATTGCTAGTTTTGTATACCACATGGGGTTTCAAATATAATTTATAGTATTCTATGGGTTAGTGTTTATATTTAGTATACATTTCTAATTTTATTGAAGATACCTAGAGTGAGATAATACATAAATTTAATCCATTATTACATAATCCATGAGGTTTTTTAAATTCAAAGGTTGTAAGTGTGTTGTTTCCCATTTTATTAGCTATGTTTTTATAAAGATCATGTTTTTCAATCATAAAAATGTATTCTTTATTACCCTTTTGAGGTATATATAAGTAGTTTATGTTTATAATGATATATGTGATATGATATCTTCGTATCTATTTACTATGGTGAACATGATGTTGTTATCCATCTATATAAATGAGATATGATGATTTCACCCATAGGTTTTTTCAATAGTTACTTCTTTGAGACTATTTGAGTGGATATGAGTGATTGAAATAATTTATTTCAAATGGGTAAAATGTTACATGAAAAATGGATTATATTATTATTAATATCAAGATATTGTATTTCTAGATAGTACAAGTATGGATAAAAATGTGTTTGACATATATCATATTAAATCCTTAAGTATAATTAGTATCACAAATGATTTTACAGTGGCTACCATTTCATACATTAATGTAATTTACAAATTAAAAAAATAAAATTATCCAATATCTCATAGGGATGTACTTTGAGACTAAATAAATGTGGAATATGTTTTATAAAACATATTAAGTTTCCCTAAATGTGAATAATGTTCTTAAAAATTATGTTTTTGTGGATATTCATATGTCATTACAAGTGATATTAAACATGGTTAAATTAATGATATATTTCATAACTAATTTGTTAGATATAAAAGTTTATTTTTAGAAATATCCAAAAGATGTATCTATATTTTTTATGTTACTTTTTACGAGACAAAATATAGTGAAATATAAAAATGCCAATGAAACTTTAGGGTAATTGATAGATTGATGAAAATATTATATAAATCTTAGTGTGTATATGATATATCATTTATGATATCATATTATATGATATTGATATTTCAAAATTTATTATCTATATAAAATCAAGGAATATTTTAGTCCCTGGAATATAACATCCTTCAATTAGATATATAGACATCTCATAATTTTATGTCTTGTATAATATTGTATGATATCATCATATTGAATTGTTATGATATTTATCAATCATATAATATGACATATATTTTATATGAAATCACATATGTTATGATTCACGTGTCATCTATAGAAGTGAATCATTGACACTTAAAATTTATGTGGGATTTGATGATGCATTAAAATATCACATTTTTTTCTTTAATTGTTGAGGTGATACAAATTATTTTTTACACCAATAATTTTAATCGAATTATGTGAACATATATAGATATTTTTATTCATTCAGGGAGCATTCTATAATTTTATAAAAAAAGTGTATGATTTTTTGAAAAAATAAATAAATGAATTTTTTAAAATTTGAATATTTTATTACCCAATATCCTTTCTCCCTCTTCTATTATGAAATAAGAAATAGTATTCCATGGACTATAAAAAGAACCAACCCATAAATTGGGATACTCCTCGACCCATAAATACCATATATGGATAGATGACATTCGGGACAAGAATATGAGCATTATGAATCGATATGTTAACCATATTAAACTTAAACATCTATCACGTATGTCATGTTCTTAATAATATTTTATTTTGGGATTTGATTTCACAATATGAATTTTAATGTATCATTGTTTCATAATAATTCATATCTTGAATATTTTTTATTCAAACGTATGAAATTTATCTGTCTATTAATATCATCAAGTTATTCTTCGACCCTGAAAAAATATAAACATCATACATGGGATTATAAATTGATGATAATATAGGAATGGTATCTTATCCTATTATCACTAGCCAAATGTATCCATAAATCCATCATAATAATTGGATGTATCAAAACATATTAATATGGGTGCTCAATCCCCCTTGTTTGACATAAATAATTAATATTATCATATAAAATAGATGGTGATTATTTGGATGCTAAATAAGAGTTTATTCATAATGTTTTTATCCCAGAAATCATGGATGATCAATACAAATATCCATCATCAATTTGAAAATAAAATATATTTAAATATTTATAACATTATATATATATATATAAATTAAAAAGACAAAAAAACCTGATATAACTGATATAAACTAATACATTTTCTCACCCTGTAAACCCCATCCACAAACCTAGCTCCCTTCTCTCACCCCAACCCCCTGAACATGTTTCAGCACAAAAACTAACATGTTTCCACATAAATAATATATTAAACTATTATCTATGAAATAAATTATAAAATATCTCATTTAAATTTGATTATTTTTTATTAATTATATAAAAAACTATTGACGTTGAAATCATAGAATAGCAACCAAATTTCATATAAAATAAATAAAATAGTATAATACAAACCTCAATCACCCAAATTAGTCATCACTATATGAGTAGAGTATATATAATCCGAATACTATAATTTATATTAATCAATATTGTGTTTAATAAAATTCAATGGGACGCCTACCATATTTACAGCATTTCAATATTTTAAAAATTAAGATCTTTCATTATAGTTTAAAGAACTATAAAATAAATATTTCCTACATAACTAATCAAAATCAAACGCCATATATAATACCTTCTACTACTTTTTTCAATTGATTATATAATGAAAGATTCCATATTACGCCCATTTATTAATCAAAAACAGAAATTTAATAAAAATAACCATTTTTACGACACTATTAAAGTAGATTTATAAAAAAATATTTTAAACCAATTTATGGAATTAGGTAAAATTAAAAATATAAAATAAATAAGATCCATGAACACCTGATGAACTGCCTCACAATCACAAAAAATAGAAAACCGTTATATGTTCTATATAAACCAATATTGAAAATATATTTGGGTAAAAATGTATTTAATAATAGATTAAAATATCCATTTAAAAGTATAATTTAAAATCAACTCTTTGAAAGATATTTAGAAAATTATTTTCCAAAAAAATATCAATCATTTTTTAATGTAATTACACAATAATAGATTTTAAAATATAAATACTCAATGAAGATAAATTCACAACTGAATTTATTTCTTAAAACTATTGGGGACCAATCATTTGAATAACTAACATTCTATTTAAGGAAAAAATTAAATTAAATAATTAATAAATTTTTTTTCATTTAACTCTTGAAATTACATGAAAAAACCTTTCAAAGATTAATTGTATAAAGTATAAGACCATTGATAAATTTAATATGATATTCAAATTTCCATTCATGAGGTTTTATAATAAATTACACTACATTTCTATTTAGTAAAAAATTGAAATTTTATTTGATTTCTCTAAACCTTCTAAATTGAAGTGAATATTGATTTTAAAACAATACATAAATATATTAAAAAATTTACTTGTTAAATTAAAACACAAATTAGAAAAATTTAAATAGTTTAAAAATTAATTGAGTAGTACATGGGAAACATACATGGAATCAATGATTGACGTCATATGAAATAAATTATGTAATGAAGAGAGAATATGGGATATGACAAACACCCATGAAATAGTAAACCCAAAAAGTTTCAGAATATGTAATACCAATATGTTTCATCCAATTTTTACATACAACCAAGCAAGAATAAATAGAGGAAATTAAATAAAGGAAAGAGATGGTGAGTTCATTCTTTGATGATTCGACACATAATCATGAAATAATCAAAAATATGATTTGTAGAAAAATAAAATTATTATTTACGGGAAACTAATAAAAGAGTTTTAGATTTATAATTAAATTAAATAAAAAAATAAAATTATTATTTATGGGAAACTAGCATTATTTTTCATATTATGCCATAACATTGTGAAACTCACATGACACCAAAAAAACTATTTAGGGTTACATATTGGATTCCTACGTGGTTTAACAAACTATTTAGTAACCAATAAAATGACAAGTTTCAAGAGTGGATCCGAACAAAATGCATCAACATGGCTTACTAACCATGTGATCTAACAATAATCCCATTTTAAATAAAATATTTTAAAATTTCTAAGACACGGATTTAGAAAAATATTAATTAATTTATAAACTAAATAACAAATATTAGAAAATTTAAAATTTACAGTTGTGAAGAATATGTTATGAAGAATTTCAATTAATTTATGAATGTTTAAATTGAAATAATAATGATAATTATAACAACAATATTGACTCTGGATTGTATTTATTTTGGTAATTAGTTATTTCCTTATTTTTAATAGATTATAGGTTGAAAATTATATATTAAATAAATAATATTCACTCACTATGCTCGACAAGAGTGACCATTAATGGAGACTATTTAATTTAAAAATATTTAGAGAGGAATTTTTTATAGTGTTTTCCATGTCCATTCATTATTTTATAAATAGTATATTTTGAAAATTTTAAGACCATTTATAGATTTAAATCGATTATTTTTCTACATCTGTGTTAAATAAGAATCTTATTATACTCTATATACATATTTTCATTTTAACCCACCTTCCTCTGTGATTTTAAAGTGTTTCATTTTTTGTTTATTATTGGAAATTAAATACAATGGACACTTCAATATTTCCTTGTTCTTCATTATCTATTTATATTTATCTTTATACCAAAATTAACTATAGTAACTGAATCCGTAGTTATGTACGGAAAAATTATTTGTGGTTTTGATATGTAGGCTATGAAAAAACTATATATAGACATAATACACTCCTTTTTCATGGAATAGTGATTATCCATCATGTTTAGGGTTTATTAATTTATGAACTACTACATAATTAATGAATACTATTATTCATTAGCTCACAAAAATTATTTTCAATGTTATTATAAAATTATTTTATCCTAAATATTTGATTTGATTATGATGTATGTGGTAATTTAATGATACTTATTTGATGATAAAATTTTGTTATGGTTTATTTAATTATTATTCCTAAAAATATACTTCGAAAATAAATTATTTAAAAAAGTAATACATATATTTTCTTTTTAGTAATTAAATTTTATATATTTATATTTTATTTATGGTTTTTTATTAATAATTTCTTTAGAGACGTCATATTCTTGTAAAAGTGAGTTTTAAGACATTACAATTTTATAATTTAAATTTTTTATATAATATTTTAATGACCCATCTTACTCAACAACAAAATTATGGATATAAAATGATATGCTATTTATGTTCATGGTTTAGATTATAGAGAGTCTATATGGGTGATATAAAGTGTTATATATTAAATGACATTATTTTAATATTTATTATACATAGAGCATACATCTTATGATCCATTGGGTTTAAATGTTTGAATATAGTGGAGATGCTTATAAAAATATATTTATGACATTCTATTACATCATGATTTGGTGAAGCATTTCCTAGTGGTATTTACTTAATGATGAGAATTGGTGAGGGTATGTTGGGGAGTTCGTACAAGATCACATCAATGTGATGGGGTGATGGTACCATACCCAAGTGAAAATGTGTCCACTAAGGTGATAAATATATTTCCCATGATCTATGGAATAAGTACTATAATTATGTATGTATGAAGTAATTTGTTTTCAAATGGAATCCGTAGATAAAATATTATTTGGTTATGATTTGTTTCATTTTTCTGATCATGAATGAAAATAAAAAAGTGACTTCTATTTTCCTTTTTTAAAATATTCAATATGGTTAATTTCAAGATTATTTTAGAGTACAATTTTTAAATATTATTATAAAATATAAAATTATTGAATTAAATGATATAACAAATTGGGTTTTAAGATAAATTTCACCTAAACATTTTGATTTAGTTTTTTCTTCTTGGTGTAGGTAAACTATGAAGAGGCTCCATCTTTTTTATGTCTTGAATTATCATATTAATGAGCACTGGGGTTTATGGAATGTGTGAGGATACCAAGGGATATTATGAAATATATTTATTAATATTATGATTTTGGGTTATTCCTTCTATTTTTGATTTTTTTCATTACATAGTCGCTGAATGTATCATTTCATTCATATTCATATAAATTTTATTATTTGGGTAAAATGTATAATTTTTTTACTCTTTTCCCAGAAAAATTCAATTTTGGATCTAAGTTATTTCTGTATATTTTATAAATTATTTATTAAGTTCTCATTATTTATTGTTTTTTATTTCAATTTTGGCTATAATTAATTTTCAAACTATTTTATTACATGTATAAGTTTTCCAATATATATAATGGTCATGTTAAATTATCATTGGGAATCAATAATATTTCATGTATTATAAATAAGGATAAATCATTCCTGACGTGTATTTTTTATTTCCTTGGAACATAATTAAATCCTATTATGATTATGATTTAAAATTATAATTTTTTTTAATAATTTATAATATATCGATATAGGATGACCTAAATCAGTTCCCTTGACGTATCATAGCCCAATTATAGATCAAAGGAACATATGTTTCTTCTAAAAACTAGAATCCCAAATAATTAATGTACATATTATTATTTTTCTTATTTTTCTTTTAATTATTACTATAAATTGTATATAATATTTTAGTGGTATATATAATCTTCTCTATGTATCCTTTAAAAATAATTACCTAAAAATAATTTAATTTTTTATACTAAAAATTATGCTTCATTGAAAAAATAAATATATTATAGTGTTGTTATTTAAATATAAATACATTTAATTTATGTTTTAGTTCATTAAAATGATTAAATACTATATTTTAAATTTTTTTTCCAAATATGAAATAAATGAAAACATTTTTATTATAAATATTAAAATTATTTTTTAATTTATTATTTATTTTGGTAATATAAAATATATTTTTTTATTTCCATTATAGATACGTTACATTTATAAAATTTTGATTATTTTTTAAATTTTAATTCTCACTGTAGATTTGAAAAATATTATAACATAATTTTCATAATATAATTTAATTTTTAATTATATCTGACTATATTTAATTTGTTATATTTTATTGTATTATGATTATTTATTACAAAAAATAAAAATTATGTTTCATATATTTCATTATTATTAATGTAGTTCTTTTTGTGGATGGTTGTTGGGAATGAAATAATTTATAATATTTGTTAATCCACATTTATTATTTGAATCACTATATAGATAAATAATTCATTATATAGATTAATTATATATTGAAATATAATAGAATAACATACTATAAGATATATTTAAAAATATAATTGTTTTTAAAGTGATAATTTATTATACATTGATGCATGTGTGAATAATATGTATCATATTAGAGAAATTAATTACTGATTTTTATAATTTAGGTAAATTTAATTCTACTATGATTTATTTGATATATTTTTTTATCCTAAAATTATATAAATATCAGAAAATAAGAATATATTGAAGTGAAAATTCATTAATCATTAAATGATATTCTTCTGTGTAATATTTTCTTGATTTCTCATTTTCAATTATAAAATATTTCCACATAATCTGAGGAATCTATTCAAATTAAGGTGTCATATTATATTTTGGAACTAATTTATGATATCATATTACAATGAATTAAGAAAATATCAATTTTTAATAAATTATATAGTTATAAATAATAGAATATTTCTAGTCTATGATAAATTCAAAGGCTTGTATATGAATTTTAGATGAGATAATGGGGTATTGAGTTTATAACATAATTAAATCAGAAGTATTTATCCAAAATAAAATGAATTTCTATATTAAATTTTTTATTTCAAAACGTATTTTGATTGATGGGGTGGTGAATAATAAGATACATACATGACCCAATAAAAATATGTATTTTTAAAATGAAAAAAGAAAATTAAAAAAAGGTTTTAAATATTGGATGAAATTGAAAAAATTAATGAAATAGATCATGTTGAATCATATGTTAAAATAGATTCTTTTTATCCATTATTGTCAAATTTAATTTTTTCCAATGATGCTTTTTTTAGAGTTTATTTGAAATGTATTATTTAATGTGTGTTATATGACACCCTTATGACTACCTTTGGAATGCAATTTACATCTCTAAGTTCATTTTATACAACGAATAATAATTTAATCATATATTTTCTTTTATTGGAAATTATGTATAATATATAAAAAAAGAAATATATAAAAATAATTGAATCCATATTTTTGACCATTTAACATAAACATATAATAATTATTTTTTATATTTATAACCATTCTATATATATTTATATTTCAATTCATCCAAATATTATATGATCAAGTTAATGAATTCAATGAAAAAATAATACAAGCTACAATGATAGTTACACTTCACCTGGGATTATTGATTTCAATTTTTTTTGGATGGTGGTTGTTATCAATTTAGATTAAAATTGGAAGGAATATTTTTTAATTATTTTTATTTTAAATTTCATTATAATGGGTTTCTTCAAAAAATATTATGATATTTTATTAAGGGACCATAAAATGTTTTTTTTCTAATAAATGGATTTATATTATCATCTATAATATGTTTAGGGTAATTAATACAAGAGAAGTACAAGATTTTGAAACTGATAATTCATAATAATGTGTCTCACAAATTGATAATATATTTTTAAAGAAAAAAAATTATTTGTATTTCTCTAAATTTGGACAACTATATTGATATCTTTCATGATTTGATAAATTTGTTTAATGATTTAATTAGAAATAATTTTTTAAATGATTATTTGATTTTGGATTTTTTACATCACATTCTACTACTATATTGAATTATTTCATTAACAAAATTTCTATGTAGGAGGATTAGAAATATATTTTTCTTAAAATATCATCTTTTTCATTAATTCGTTTAATTAAAGGAATACATTATAGGAAATTTTTAATTTTTTTTGTTTTTGATAATGTTTTCCCATTACCAATGTGAGAATATTTTTTTATTATATATGTTTCATATTTAAAGTAATTATAATTTAAAAATCCAAATATCTCTATTAGGTATTATTCTTCTAATATTTTTTAGTTTATATTATGAGCTAATAATAAATTTTTTATTTTTTATTTTTAGTGTAATGTTTTTATGACATTTACCACCACTCAATGATTGATTTTATTAAGATATATATAGTATTAAAAACATTTTTTATAGTTAAAATTTAATTTATTCATAATATTTTTTTAAATTTAATATCAACTTTACTATCAAAATAGTTTAATATTTTTCTATTTTATATTTTTAGGATTTATTTTGATGATAATGATTATGTTCGTATTCCAAATACAACCTTTTTTCTATTATTTAATTTTTTATGAATTATATTTTGCCATATGTATCTCCTAGAATTAAAAAACTATTTATATATATTTTATTATAATAACTAATACAATTTTTTGAATTCATCATCATTTATATAAATAATAATAAATATATTTTTATAATTTGGAAAAATGTGAGAACCATTGAATTAAAACTAATCAGTATAGTGAAATCATTTTCTATATAAGACACAATAAAAAGTTTCCACTTATTATAATATCCTTATGGATTAATAAAATAATGATGAAAAGTGAAAAGGGGAGATATAAAACATAACATGTACAAAATATATTTCAACAAGGCTCATCAAATTTTTTTAGAGTGACTACACCATTTATGATCATTGGTTATTATCCTCCATTACACATTATTCCCTTATTATAAATAGATAATATTGTAAGGATAATAAATATAGTTTCCAACCCCATACATGTATAAAGTGAAAAAAATGATGAATTAATAATAATTACTATAAACATACTTGAATGGTACTATTTTATCCTCCTCATCCTCACTCAATAAGTATACATTTTATCACTATATTATTCTACTAAAACATTACTCAGTCCCCTATAAAATGGTCACTTTAATGTATAGTAAAATATCATTTTATTTTAACCAATATTTTATAAATATTTATATATATTTAGTTCACCAAAACATTTTGGAAGCCTGTAAAAATATCTATAATTCATAGATAAAATCATATATGTAAATCAAGAATGTAAAATATTAGTAAATTCATTAAAATAAAAATCAATATCTATAAAATATTCATATATAAAGAATAAATTTTTGATTTATTCTTTTTATCATAGTATAATTATTTATAAGATTGAAATCATTATGTAATGCCTAAAAAAATATTGCAGAGTAATATTAAGTAGTTGTGTCTCAAATATTTATCATATAATTTTACTGGATTTAGAAAAACTCCATGTAATTTACAATGAAAATATTTTTCATATAGTAGAGATTGTTTGAATATTTTACAATGAAATTTTATATTTAGTATTTATGTTTTTAATCCAATATATCTTCCCAAACCTAGATAAAAAATTCAATGATATTGTGGTGTAACAACTAAAAAATACTTTGACAAAAATTTCAATGTATCTAAATCCATACATCCTCAATAATATCTATAGTGAAACAAATTTATTTTGTTTCATGATCTTAAATTATATAGAAAAATTCAATGACACAACATTATCTAGTATGCCCACTCTTATGGATTTTTTTTAAAATTCATGAAATGTTCTTTCCAGTTACCTCAATGTAGCTCTAGTCAAAATCTAATTAATTCATGATAATTTTAGAAATAAATATGATATATAAATGAATTAAAAGAGAATGGATCAATAAATAGAGAATATAATCATAGTATGATAATTTCATGATACTTTTCCAAGTACTACATTACTAGATAGAAGAATATGAATTTGAGTACTCTAAGAATTAGTTAAATGAACATTAATCTGTTGAGAATGTGTAACTAACATATTCTCAATATCCCTCATTTTAATCAAAACAAGATATGAATTTTTAAGTCATGGATTTTAGTTTTGATGAATAATAGAAAATAATATCAATGTATTATATCTAGAAAACATAGTCTCTAATATAAACTATAAGTAATCTCCCCTTTTCTTCACCAAGAAATGGGTAGGAATCCTACCCCATTTAAAAGAGAAAATAATATACATTATACTTATATTTTGAAAAATTAAAATGAATGAATATTGGAAAATATAAAACATGTAATCCAGTAGATTCTAGAAACAAATGGACTCCCAACATGTCAACAAACTACTTCATGGAATACATTATTATGGTTTTTATCATGATATCCAAAACATTATACGTTATTGAAAAATATTCCATGGTGATGAAACCCATGTTTAAAATTAACTATTGATGACATCTTAAATGATAAAAACATTCATCAACAATTGATGATACAAATAAAATATTTGAAAATTTTATTTCCATCTGGTTGTCATAATTAATCATCCATTATTATGTGATAATGAATTTTATATCAACCATAAATAGGTAATACTAATAGTGATTTCCCATGATGTTGTTCCACAGGGCCTCGAGAAAGGTTCCCCATATTTCAAATTCTTCCGATTTTGAGGGTCCAATGATGTACATGGGGAGAATATTTGTAACACCCCAGGTAAATAAATAATATGACATTTTTATATTTATCCATATTTCTGAATAAAATATTAATATTACTTTAAAGGGGATGCCAAGCTCGATGGCGTACCCAACACACAACAACGAGTTTCTTCGGAATCATACGTTGCACTCTAATAATAAAATAATATTATTTTAAATAGTATTTAACGCCTAGCTGTTGTAATGGAGGAAATGAACAGAACTAACCACAAAATGATTATATTTGTTTTTCAAATATTTTTACTTTTTACAATAAATGTTAGTGGAATAAAAATGCAAATGAATCCAATTTTAAGCGTAAACATTCTAATATTCTTTAAAAGGTCGATTAACCGCCTTTTGATGGAGAACCTCTTTTAAATCAACTTTTTTAAAATATTATGTGTTATAATTGACAAAATAAATGTATTCTTTAGAATCGGGACATTAAAATTTACATTGTGTAAATTTTTGGTATTTTTCTAAAAATGATCAATTTTTAATGAATAGTGATAAATGTTGTATTTTAATTCAAAACCTCTTTTAATCTAATTTATTTATATGATTAGATTATCTTTTGAATTAGTTTTAAATTGAAACTAGAATATATTTTTACCATTTAATCCAATAGTGGTCGTTGAAATTAATTTCACTTTGAAATCCGACTTAAACTAGTGTCATTCTTTTGATACATTTTGTTTCATAAAAACACGCTATTTGTTTTGACAGCAGGAATTAATTATTAAATTAATTAATGAAAATTATATTTTTTTAATTTTTTAAAATAAAAAATCATTTTTGATTTTGGAATATCAAATATATCTTAGGGTGAAATTTTGGTAATTTTCCGAAAAATTCAATTTTTGATGAATAGTGAAACCACTAAGTGGTACTTATAAAAACTGATTCTCCATTTAAATGAAATTTTACCATCTTTGTGTTTTGAATTTAAAAAATCCTACATACATGGTTGTAATTAATAATTAAAATTTGGTTCAATGGGATTAAAATAATTTTTTGGTGAATAGTAACTTATTATGTTTTTAATCACGATTAGAGGAAATTAGTGTAGTGTAAAGTATGAATAAGGTTTTAAGAAAATGAAATGACCTAGAAACAAGTCCTACCCTCATTGGATGTGTATTGGCCGACCAATAAAATCCTTGGGTCAACTTGGGGACCCCATGTAGCCACTTTGGTTGGAAAATGACATAAATATCTTTTTATTTAATGTAAAAGTAAAAATGACACAAACATGAAATGTTTTACTAAAAAAAAATTTACATTAGGTTATACAAGTCATATTTTTTACTATAAATATTAATTGGAAATATAAAAATATTTCCTACATCATAGTATTTGTTTTATAATTTTAGACTTTAAATAAATTAATTTATTTATGACATCATGATGAGGCAGCGATTACCTCATTAATAAGAGATTTAAATAAAATGAAAAGATAATGTAAAATCTATGACCTACACATGTCCAAAACCTAATGGATGGGTATATTTCGAACCCTTATAACCTTATCCTCGAATTATATCAATCTGGGACCTTTTAAATCCGAAACGCATTTTTAAATAAAGTTACATTTCATTAATTTCCAAGAGTGCCCCTCCTCTCCTCTTATAAAAGGCCCCCAACTCTACCTCCTTACCCACACTTCCAAAGCCTTTGACTCGGCCAGACCCTTCCCATTTTGTATCTCCACATCCCTCTCTAACTCCTTGAAGCCTCACTTTGGGCAGAAGTCTTCCCAAGGAAGCCTTTGAACTCAACCCAAAGGGAGTTACCTGATTTTAAGGTAATGTCTTTACTTGAGTCCTTTTGGTTTTCTTTTGCTTTTCCAACCCCCTGACTCATTTTTATTGATTTATTTTGTAACAACTCCAGTATCTTCAATACACTAGGATGTTTTTATAATAAGTATTCGAGCTACACTTACACACACCTTCATTTAATGGTTAAAGAACATACTGTTTCTGTGGATGGCGAATTTCTGCCTCACGAAACGATGATTGTTCAACACTCATATAACACCTTAAAAGGTGGCCATTAAGATTTCAATATTTTTATATATGATATATAATATTTTTATGTTTTACTTAAGAATTTTTATTTTTCATTTGTGTCATACCTTTATGTCTTCCATTATCGGTATACGCGATATCTTCATTTTAGGAAGTGCAGACTACTGCCCCATCAAAGTGATTTGATTCATTAATGCCATATGTGGGATGTATAAAAGATGGATTTAAAGTTATTATATATTATGTTATAATGTAATTATAATATACCTTTATATCATTATTGGTTTCTTTCCATTAAAGTATGAGATAGAAATGAAAGTAGCGTTCATGTGTACGTACGACTTACCGTCTCCATGAACGGTGCATTTCATTTCTTATCCTCAAATGTAATGTACTATTATAAGTACATATAATTGATATATATGATGTATGATACATATAAAGGATGAATATAATTCTGGAATTAAAAATATACAATCTCTCATTTAGTTTTAATTCCATTAATATGACATAGAAATGAAAGTAGCGTTCATGCGTACGTACGCCTTACCGTCCCCATGAACGGTGCATTTAATTTCTTACCTCTAAATGATTATGTAACATTATAAATACATGTATATTAGGGATATAGATGATATATATGATATCCAAATCCTGAATGTCATTCTGGATATAAAGAACCTTTGACCACACGAACAACATGTAATTTTAAGAAGTCCACTTTTGACTTAAGAACCAAATATCGACAAAACAAACACTATTAACTTAAATGATTACATAATGTTTATAACATGTCAATAATTGATATAAAAGTAATAATGAACTTGAAAAATGTTCTTAATAAATTAGAAATTAACTCAAGTTTATTATTCAGGACGTTAAAGAATGATCGAGTCAAGTCGGACCCGAGGTAAGGGATCCTACTCCTCTCTTTCTTTTTAAGTACGCTCTTTTATGTCATTACTTTTAAAGATCATCTTTCTTGTTATTGGGATGTTATTTTATATTACTCTTACTGTAATTTTTATTTTCATATGATGAGAGACCCTATTCTCTCTCATCAATCCATTTTGGAAGTTTTGAGAGGCGCCGTTAGGCTGCCGAATTTTCGTAAGAGATCTAACCTCTCCCTTTCTTTTTAAGTACTCTCCTTTATGTCACTTCTTTTAAGCTCCTATTTGTTATGTTGGGGGATGTTCTTTTATATTCATCTTTCAATAAAATTTATTTTAATATGATGAGATTCCCTATTTGATCTCATCAATCCATTTTTGTAAGTTTTATGTGGCGTCGTTAGGCTGCCGAGTTTTCGTAAGGGATTTTTCATCTCACTTTTATTCCCGTGAGATTTATGCTACATTTGCCACAATTTCCTTTGAGTGGTGTATGTACTGACCATTATTTTACTAATTGTGTAATATAATTTCATTTATGAGTATTTACATCAATTTTGTATTGTCCTTCTTTCACGGGGTGTATGTCTCGAAAGATACCCGTGTCGGTAAGGGAAACTTTCACCCTCCTCTTTTTAAAATACATCTTTTGTTATGTCTTTTAATTCGCATACTATTATGTTGGGATATGTTCTTCTATATCCTTATTGATTTAAATATTATATCCATGTGATGAGATACCCTTTTTATCTCTCATCAACTCATTTTCGGAATTTTGTAGTGACGCCATTAGGCTGTCAAATTTTTGCAAGGGAACTTCTTAACCCAAATTTTATTCTTTGGGATAAACTTATACTCCTTTAATATGTCGTTCTATGAATATGTGTGAATAACCTCTTATTTTTTTACACATAATATCCACTTATATTTGGTGTATTCATTTGTCACACATAATTATGTAATTGATTTATCCTTAAACCAAGGATACCGTCTTTGTAAGGGACTTCGTCTAAATCTCCTTTCATTGAGGAATATTTAGTTTTATACACAACTTTCTTTTATACGGTGTATAAACCCCTCTGAATTTTTATTTTATACGAAAGGAATCTTTTTCTACGAAGTGTTTTACTAAATGACAAAAAGGAATGTTTCTTTTAACGTACGTGGTGACAATGACCTTTTCCGCCGCCGTGAGTATTATTTGATCTTTGGCTTCCTCAACAAGCCATAATGATTTTAAAATAAATTAAATACCATATACTCTTTCATGTATTTTGGAATTGAAAATGGTTTTGATAAAGGATTCTATTTTGTAAATACATTTAAATGATATATTGTGATTGAAATGTGGAAATGTTATCATTCCTTTATATTGGCTTTATGTGTTATAATTTTATAATGGTACATGGACATTTTACGGGTGGTTACGTGATAAACCATATGACGGGTGGTGCCGTGAATACCAGGATGGGTGGTTACGTTATAACCTCCAATGCATTGGGTATGGAAGTTGGTCGTATGGCTATTCCATTAAGTATAAATGGAAGTTGTCCGAATGGCTATTCCATTAAGTGATATGTGTGGAAGTCGACCTTATGGTTATTCCACTTAAGTATGTTTATGTCACATGTTACCTTTATATGTTATGTGATCTTTATATGGGTTTTATGGTTATCTTTTGGTTACAGAAGGGTAAGTAATGAAATTTTATTCAGTGATGAGTTTTTACTACTTCAAAAAGGTGAAAAGTATTACTTTGATAAAGTATACATGGTTTACTTGTTGTTTTAAAAAACTAACAGTTTTCATTCTTTGTGTATCCCTTACTGAGATTTTTATGCTCATCCCATGTTTTTGAGATGATTTTCACAGGACTTAATGTGGAATAGGGTAAAGGATGGGATCAAGGGAAAGTCATGCAACCTAAAACATAGAACTCGACATGATTCTTTTTAAGAGTTTTTATTTTATGGAAACTTAGTAAAAGTTTCTAATTTGTAATCTTTTGAGATGTAATAGTTATGTCCTAATTCTCTAAAACTCTAAACCTGAAAAGATCCTCAATGTGAATTATTCATTTAATTCAATATTAAGTAAGGTTTAAGGCTGGGGCTTTATAATTGGTATCAGAGGTCGGTTTAGACAACTTTAGGGATTAGGAGTTTTTGTTAGACACATGATTAGTCCCTATATCTATTTTTTCAGTTAAATCCTTGTTTTATAACTTTTTTCAGGTCAAGTAAAGTCGGTTACAAATGGAAGTAGAAGGATCTCAGATGACATTCCTATCTCTTCCTAATGACATGCTTGCAATAATTATTGCAAAGTCATGTTCGGATGATTGTGAAACTTTTTCTAGCATACAACTCACTTGTAAGTAGTTGTTTGAGATATCAAACACCTCCACTAGACCTCATTATCATCATGGATCATGGGTTGTTTTTAGACAAATACTATTTTCACAATAATCTCATATTTTCAAGAAAGGTATATATTATCAAGGTATTTTCAAATATTTTACCTTATCACAAGAATTTGAAGCATATTATGATTTTAAAGATGGTGCTGAGGAAGGATACCCTTGCGCAACCTATTTATATTTGATTTTAAAATATAGTCTCTCAGCACATACTTATTATATTTTAAAAGGACCAATAATAGAAAGTTTCAACTCAAATTCTGTCCGACTATTTTATAGAAATCATGTTTTATCAGATGTTTTGGAATTATATGTCATAAATGATTATTTTCCAAAACTGTTTTTTTGTTAACACCCATATGACCCATGTTGTACAAGGTGCATTTGGATGGAGGAAGAAAATGATTTTGAAGGCTCTCTAAATCATTTTTGTAATGCATGGGACTTCTACCTACGTGAGAATGATTACAATGAAACCGAGTGGACACCATGATCAAGGTATGATGTTATCCATTTTGGGAATCGTTTTATTTTATCTTATGGTGGTGAAATAATACTTCAATAATTAATATGTTGATATTGTATCGAATTAGGATGAAAATGAGAGGTATAAGGAAACTATTGAGGTTAAAACATGTTAGGGTTATTCACGTAGACCATGTGACAACCCGTCGCTTCAGACAAAGCTGCGGGAATCGAACCCACAACCAAAGTGTGACTGGTATTTATCGCCTACCACTGGACTACGTGAAGTCCCTGGTTAGTTTGAATGATTCTTTTTAGTTATATGATTTTATGAATTAATAATAAGTTTATTTTGGGTTATCTATGGAAATTTATTAACCTATCATGGAGGATATGTGATTAGGTTAATTACTTTTCAATACGAGACATTAAGGGAAAATGATGTTGTTTGGAGATAAATGTTATGATTTAACTTGGAAGACTATGTGACTAAATCCTTCAAATATTTCTGTTTCAATATTAGTGTGGTTTACTTTGAAGAATTTTATGGACAAATTGATTATCGAATGGTCCTCGTTGAACTTTGGGTTTTGTTGGACAAATTTTGGAGATTAAGAATAGATTTTCTTTTTATAAAGGGTTATCATTTTCTGGATTATCTGATCTCGTACTAACCTTTTTGGTTTTGGTTTTGGTTAAGGTATAAAGATATGGGAATTATATAGTTCTCTTTTGTGGATTAGGTGATTCTCTAGAAGTTGATTATAGTACTCTTAATGTGAACAAGTCTTCCTAAATACTCATCTTTTGGGGAAAGTATGAGTCTGTGTAAGAAATCTCGTAAAAGTTGAAAGTCAACATGACAAGTAAGTATGTTTCCTTAAAATCAAAAATAAATTTCTCAATGAAGAGTAACTTAAAAAAAATGTGTTGTCTGTTAAGGTTTCCTACTGGGGAATCGAATACCATTTAACCCATCAAAAGTTTGTGATTTTCTTATGGTTAACGTTCTCATAGACAAGTTTACTATCACTCTCCATCAGAACATGATCCTTTGTTTTTTCCTCCTTTTCCATATTTTCAAACTCGGAATCCTAGTATGGGTTATCTTGGGTGACCTTTGTACTTATATTTCTTTATATTAAAGTGATTGTTTTAACAACTCTTGTTCCGATGTGGGACTTTCAAGGATGTTTCCAAGCTCAATTTTAAAATTGCGAGGACGCAATTCCCAAAAGGGGGGAAGGATGTAACACCCCAGGTAAATAAAGAATATGAAATTTTTATATTTATCCATATTTGTGAATAAAATATTAATATTACTTTAAAGGGGATGTTATGCTCGATGGCGTACCCAACACACAACAACGAGTTTCTTGGGAATCTTACGTTGCACTCTAATAATAAAAAAATATTATTTTAAATAGTAGTTAACGCCTAGCAGTTGTAATGGTGGGAATGAACAGAACTAACCACAAAATGATTATATATTTTTGTAAATATTTTTACTTTTCACAATAAATGCAAGTGGATTAAAAATGCAAATGAATCCAATTTTAAGCGTAAACATTCTAATATTCTTTAAAAGGTCAATTAACCGCCTTTTGATGGAGAACCTCTTGTAAATCCAAATTTTGAAAATTTTATGTGTTATATTTGAAGAAATTAAATTCTTCTTTATAATCGGGACATCAAAATTTACTTTGTGTAAATTTTTGGTATATTTCCAAAAAAGATCAATTTTTAATGAATAGTGAAAAATGTTGTATTTTAATTCAAAGCCACTTTTAATCTAATTTATTTATATGATTATATTATATTTTGAATTGATTTTAAAGTGAAATTATAATATATTTTTACCATTTAATCCAATAGTGGTCATTGGAATTAATTTCACTTTGAAATCAGACTTAAACTAGTGTCAATCTTTTGAAACATTTTGTTTCATAAAAACACGCTGTTTGTTTTGACAGCGGGAATTAATTATTAAATTAATTAATTCAACTTATATGTTTTGAATTTTGTAAAATAGAAATAATTTTTGAATTCGTAATATCAAATATAGCTTAGGTTGAAATTTTGGTAATTTTCGGAAAAACATCAATTTTTGATGAATAGTGAAATCACTAAGTTGTTCTTATAAAAAGTGATTTTCCATTTATATGAAATTTTGACATCTTTATGTTTTGAATTTCTAAAATCCGAGATACATGGTTGTCATTAATAAGTAAAGTGTGGTTCAATGGGATTAAAATAATTTTTTGGTGAATAGTAACTTATTAAGTTTTTAATCGCGATTAGAGGTAATTATTGTAGTTTAACATAAGAATAATGTTTTAATAAAATGAAATGGCCTAGAAACATGTCCTACCCTCATTGGATGTGTCATGTCCTACCATGAAATTCCATGGGTCAACTTGGGGACCCCATGGAGCCACTTTGGTTGGAAAATGACATAAATATCTTTTTATTTAATGTAAAAGTAAAAATGACACAAACATGAAATGTTTTACTAAAACAATTTTACATGGAGTTATACAAGTCAGATATTTGACTATAAATATTAATTGGAAAGCCAAAAATATTTCCTACATTATATTATTTTTTTATAATTTTTATACTTTAAATAAATTAATTTATTTATGACATCATGATGATGCAGTGATTACCTCATTAATAAAGGATTTAAATAAAGTGAAAAGATAATGTAAAATCTATGACCTACACATGTAAAAAACCTATTTAATGGGTATATTTATTACCCTTATAACCTTATCCTATACTTATATCAATTTGGGATATTTTAAATATGAAACTCATTTTAAAATAAAGTTACATTTCATTACATTCCAAGAGTGCCACTCCTCTCCTCTTATAAAAGTCCCCCACCTCTACCTCCTTACCCACACTTCCAAATCCTTTGTCTCGTCCAAACCCTACCCATTTTGTCTCTCCACATCCCTCTATAACTCCTTGATACCTCACTTTGGGGAGAAGTCTTCCCAAGGAAACCTTGGATCTCAACCCAAAGGGAGTTACCCGATTTTAAGGTAATGTCTTCACTTAAGTCCTTTTGGTTTTATTTTGATTCTCCAACCCCCAGAACTATTTTTATTAATTTATTTTGTAACAAATCCAGTATCTTCAATATACTAGGATTTTGTTATAATAATTATTCGAGCTACACTTAGACACACAATCATCTAATGGTTAAAGAACATACTGTTTCTGTGGATGGCGAATTTCTGCCTCACGAAACGATGATTGTTCAACACACATATAACACCTTCAAAGGTGGACATTAAGATGTCACTATGTTTATATATTATATATAATATTTTTAGGTTTTACTTAAGCTTCTGAATTTTTTATTTGTGGCATAACGTTATGGCTTCCATTATGGGTATACGCGATATCTTCATTTTAGGAAGTGCAGACTACCGCCCCTTCAAAGTGATTTGATTCGTTAATCCCATATGTGGGATGTATAAAGGATGGATTTAAAGTTATTATATATTATGTTATAATGGAATTATAATATACCTTTATATCATTATTGTTTTCTTTCCATTAATGTATGAGATAGAAATGAAAGTAGCATTCATGCATACGTACGGCTTACCGTCTCCCTGAACGGTGCATTTCATTTCTTATCCTCAAATGTAATGTACTATTATAAGTACATATAATGGATATATATTATGTATGATACATCTAAAGGATGAAGATAATTCTGGAATTAAAAATATACACATCTCTAATTTAGTTGTAATTCCATTAATATGACATAGAAATGAAAGTAGCGTTCATGCGTACATACGGCTTACCGTCTCCATGAACGGTGAATTTCATTTCTTACCTCTAAATGATTGTGTAATATTATAAATACATGTATATGTGGGATATATATGATATATATGATATCCAAATCGGGAATGTCATTCTAGATATAAAGAACCTTTGACCACACGAACAACATGTAATTGTAAGTAGTCCACTTTTGACTTAAGAACCAAATATCCACAAAACAAACATTATAACTAAAATGATTACATAATGACTATAACATGTCAATAATTGATATAAAAGGAATAATGAACTTGAAAAAGGTTATTAAGCAAGTAGAAATTAACTCAAGTTTATTATTCAGGACGTTAAAGAACGATCGAGTCAAGTCGGACCTGAGGTAAGGGATCCTACTCCTCTCTTTCTTTTTAAGTAAGCTCTTGTATGTCATTCCTTTTAAAGATAATATTTCTTGTTATTGGGATGTTATTTTATATTAATCTTACTGTAATTTTTATTTTCATATGATGAGAGACCCTACTCTCTCTAATCAATCCATTTTGGATGTTTTGAGTGGCGCCGTTAGGCTGCCGAATTTCCGTAAGAGATCTAACCTCTCTCTTTCTTTTTAAGTACTCTCCTTTATGCCACTTCCTTTAAGCTCACATTTGTTATGTTGGGGGATGTTCTATTATATTCCTCTTTCTATAAACTTTATGTTAATATTATGAGATACCCTATTTGATCTCATCAATCCATTTTTGTAAGTTTTATAAGGCGCTGTTAGGCTGCCGAGTTTTTGTAAGGGATTTTTCATCTCACTTTTATTCCCGTGAGATTTATGCTACATTTGCCACAATTTTCTTTGATTGGTGTATGTACTACCCATTATTTTACTCATTGGGTAATATAATTTTATTTATGAGTATTTACATCAATGGTGTATTGTCCTTCTTTCACGGGGTGTATGTCTCAAAAGATACCCATGTCAGTAAGGGAACCTTTCACCCTCACTTTTTAAAAGGCTAATTTTGTTATGTCTTTTAATTCACATACTATTATGTTGGGATATGTTATTCTATATCCTTATTGATTTAAATTTTATTTCCATGTGATGAGATACCCTTTTTATCTCTCATCAACTCATTTTCTGAATTTTGTAGTGACGCCATTAGGCTGTCAAATTTTTACAAGGGAACTTCTTAACCCAAATTTGATTCTTTGGGATAAACTTATACTCCATGAATATGTCGTTCTATGAATATGTGTGAATAACCTTTGATTGTTTTACACTTAATATCCACTTATATTTGGTGTTTTCGTTTTTCACACATAATTATGTAATTGATTTGTCCTTAAACCAAGGATACCGTCTTTGTAAGGGACTTCGTCTCAATCTCCTTTCATTGAGCCATATTTTGTTTTATACACAACATTATTTTATACGGTGTGTAACCCCCTTTGACTTTTTCTTTTATACAAAAGGAATATTTTTCTACGATGCGTTTTACTAAAGGACAAAAAGGAATGTTTCTTTTAACGTACGTGGTGACAACGACCTTTTCCGCCGCCTCAAGTATTATTTAATCTTTGGTTTCCTCAACAAGGCGTAATGTTTTTAAAATAAAAGAAATACCATATACTCTTTTATGTATTTTGGTATTGAAAATGGTTTTGATAAAGTATTCTATTTTTTTCAATACATTTAAATGATATATTGTGATTGAAATGTGGAAATGTTTTCATTCCTTTATATTGGTTTTATGTGTTATAATTTTATAATGGTACTTGGACATTTTATGGGTGGTTCCGTGATAAACCATATGATGGGTGGTGTCGTGAATACCAGGACGGGTGGTTATGTTATAACCTCCAATGCATTGGGTATAAAAGTCGGCCGTATGGCTATTCCATTAAGTATGTATGGAAGATGGCCGAATGGCTATTCCATTAAGTGATATGTGTGGAAGTCGACCTTATGGTTATTCCACTTATGTATGTTTATGTCCCAAGTTACCTTTATATGTTATGTGATCTTTATATGGGTTTTATGGTAATATTTTGGTTACAGTAGGGTAAGTAATGAAATTTTATTCAGTGAAGAGTTTTTACTACTTCGAAAAGGTGAAAAGTATTACTTTGATAAAATATACATGGTTTACTTGTTGTTTTGAAAAACTAACAGTTTTCATTCTTTGTGTATCCCTTACTAAGCTTTTTATGCTCATCCCATGTTTTTGAGATGTTTTTCACAGGACTTACCTTGGAATAGGGTCAAGGATGGGATCAAGGGAAATTCATGCAACCTAAAACATGGAACTGGACATGTTTCTTTTTAAGAGTTTTTATTTTACGGAAACTTAGTAAAAGTTTATACTTTGTAATATTTTGAGATGTAATAGTTATGTCCTAATTTCTAAAACTGTAAACCTGAAAAGATCCTCAATTTGAATTATTCATTTAATTCAATATTAAGTAAGGTTTAAGGATGGTGCCTTATAATATTACCTATTAAAATAGTATCATAATATAATAAATCAATATAATAATAACCTTGGAAATAATAATCAACACCCATGCGTCATATAATAATTTCCCCTTTGATCATATATAGTCCCAAAACCCAAAAAAAATAAAACAAGTCCTTCAATAATTGTATCATGTTTTAATACAAATAAGAAAATAATGGAAGAATAAATTTCTCCAATGAGGGTTCCTATATCATTTATGGTCCTCTAATATTATCTCCAATCCAAATAAAAATGTATCCATCTAGCACTGGACCCATTCTCCTATCCCTAACAACAAAAAATATTTTTGGTCTACTACCTACTATTCCCTGATAATGTTTTTTGTAAAACTTAGTAGGAAACTAACAATGAAGTCTTCAAAAATATCCAATGTAACAAAATTACATCTAGATATAATATAAATAATAAATAAGTAGTAAATAAACAAGAGTTTTTTATTTATGTAGAATTAGGTTGGCTACCTTTATCCTTGATTCATCTGATACATAAACCCATAAATCCAACATCGGAACCTGATAATCTTTTGTAAAATAAAAAATTGGATTCACATGTCAAAAAAAAGAATATAAAATCCGAGTATAAAAATTTTCATTAGTAACATCATGTTCAACCATCCCAGCCATGATATTGGAGAAATTGTCATACCATTGATGGATGTGGAAACAATACAACTATTAAATCATGAATGCATCAAGTATCAAAAAAAAATTGTAATTATAACTAAGTAATTATTATCCTTATTCTAAATTCCCCCTATACCATCATTCTTAAAATCATGGGTCATCATCAGTGACCACTTATCAAATAATAACAATAAGTGAACACCATTCATTTTTATCAAGACTCCCATATTTCATTAATTTTATTAAAAATTACTCAATTACTCATCATTTTCATTTCATCCTTTTTTTCAAAAGAATCATTAAATATATCATTAATAAATTATATGAACATGTATAATCAAAATTTAACATATATCATCCATTCCTATAATCATAGCCCAAATTAATATTTCAGATATAACAAAATCAACTCTTATTACCATGAAAACATTCCAAATTTATGATTCAATGTCCATAACTGAAAAAATGTATAATTGTTATTTTATAAATCAATTACTATTATCAATGGAGTTTCATGTACCATCAATGTCTATAGGACTCCTGTAATCATCATCATCGGGCCGAGTGGGGTCTGTGCAAGTTCCAACACCACATTTCATCTCTTAATTTAACTTTTACTATCATGGAATAAAATGAATATATTATCTAAGAAATTATAGAAAAACATAAATTTAAAATAAACCATCAACGAAATGTTATTCACTTTAAAAACACATGCCTGAATCTCTTAGAAAAATCAATTATCATCCAGGGTCCATTTTTTCGCTCAAAAAACTATCAATGACCGAACAAATAATATGTGTCAAAATAAGGTTTTAGGGATATAGATGGAGTGAAAAAAATCAACGATGATTATCCAATAAAATATATGAATTTGGAGTGGTAGACTCACCCATTGCATCACTTTTCAACAAAAAAAATCAAAACAATTTTGAAATAGTGGTAGTTTTTTAAAACTTCTACTAAAGATGGAATAAATATCTAACATATGTCTATTTAATTAATATCGCTGATGTTTTTTGGGAAGTTTCATATAATAAATTTTTTCACTAATTATTACATCTCTTAGAGGTTGTTTTGACTCCCATACCTTCTAGGTATTTTGAGGTGGTTTAAAAGGATGCTATATTTAATAATATATATTTTTAGTTCAAACAACTATTAAATATTTTTACAATCTTATAGGCCATTATAATTTTCTATATATAATTATGTAAAATAAAAAAATATAGAAAAAATACATCCCTAAAAATGTGAACCAAATAGATGGAAAACTAAAAAATATTATAAAAAATAATTAATAAAAACTATTAATTTAAATAAATTAATAAACCTAATATAATAAATGACTACAATAGAAAGAAATAAATCATGAAGGTAATGGTTAACAAATGAAAACAAAATAGTTTCATATTTATATTATAAATAAAATAACGAAACAATTATAAATTGAATTTCAATTCTGATATAATCAATACATGATAAAAATGAATCCTAGATTCCAATATGTATAGTTATATAATTTTTATGACTTATTATATATAAATTTTTAGAAAAACATGTTAAAATAAATACAGAAAATATGAAGACTGTTAATATATGTTTAATTGAATCATTGATCATTATAAATACAAAATCAGGTATACACAGTTAGAATCCTGAATTATATAAATATATATTAAAATAAAAGAGTTGATGAACAATTTAGATGAAAATAATAAAATATTAAATCAATTGATTCGAAATATAACTATGTAAATGAAAATAAAAATTAATCAAATGCATTATCAAAGTACCATAATCAATATCTAATATCATTAGAAATGATGTCCTTGTAAGATAAACACTCAAAAACCACGTCATATTTCAACATCATCCATACATAATATAAAAACATTCAACAATATTACTAAATAATTTCATAAAACCACTTAATCACATTAACCCACAATATATATATATATATAATAAACACTTAATATTCCAACAACTACTCATCCATATTTTCCTTTTAAAGCCACTTCTACATCCCCACAATTCTACCACATAAAGCATTATTAAATTATCACAAAACTCCTTAAAATTATTGAGATCCTAATGAACAACACCATCATAATATCATCATCAATACCTCTATCTATACATAATTGATCCCACAACATCACTTTCTTTTTGGAAACCTTAAAACCCCTGATTCAACAAGGATAAGAAAAATAAAATGGGAAACAATGTAAATAACTCAAAACATATAAAACCCATGAATTACATATATCCTCACTGTTTTATTATGAAACCTAAATCTCCCTCCTCTGTCACAACCATGTAAATACGTTCATTAATAATATTATTCTTAAGCAAACCACCCCAAATCTAATAAAACAATTTGAAAAAGAAAAAATTAGTCAAACTATAATTGATTACATTACATGGAATCAAAAAAAATTACCAAATAGTTCCTTAGAACAAAAATTATAAGATAAAAGAAAAAATGAAAACATAGAAAATAATCACGAAAAATGCATTTCTGGTAATTTAATGAAAATATAGATCCCCAACCTCAAATAACTACATGGTATCTCAATCAACATATAATTATTTTAGTCGTTCATGTATTTAGTAACACATCACCATTAGTAAATCAAATGTCTGGACTCATCACAAAATGATTACGTATAATTGATATAGTCTTTATCTATATCTATACTCTTTGCTTCTCGGTGATATATGAAATTTTAATCGAAAATTAAACGTTGGTTTAATGTTAAATATAATCTTAATACAGAAAAAAATTTATGTACAAAATAACTACGGAGTTTTGTGATTATCCTACGCATACAAACTTTCCATTGATGAAATATCATCATGAAAAATACAGTCATCATATGATATAATTCAATCAATTATTTCTCTATGGAAACAACCATGGTATTCTATATATGTGTATTAGACATATGTTTCAGTATATTTATATGATATTTCTGATTTAATCATTCATTTTTAATAGAGTTCCTCTACGCATCATGAGGTAAGGAGTAAATATATATAAGAATATGTGTTAATGAAATCCTAAATGACCTTCCACAGACCATAGATGATAATATTCTAAAATCCATCATATTCTTGTGAATATTATTATCATTCGTAAGGGAATAATGAACATGAACATCATGGGAGACCAAGTAGGATTGTGAAAGATCGAAATCCCATGGTCTATTTATTTTTATATATAAATAAAATCGCATACATATTTAAGTAAATACATATTAAAATGTCATAATTTATAATAAGTAATTATAATGAAACTATAATTTATACCCAAAAATCATTGGAATTATTATTCACATAACTTCCATATGATTTTATTTTCGCATCCAACTAAGGATCCTTCTGAGAGAATTTGTTCCATAAATTACATAACTATATTTAACAAATATAAATAAATTATTTAACATATTACATAGATAATGTTACATTCAAAAATTTTAACTTAGGAAAATGCTACAATGGTCAACAAATTTTTTAATAAATCAATGAAATGGAAGTGTGGAACATGATTTTTTAGCTTTACTTGATGCAGTTATTCTGGAAAAATATTTAAAAAAGTACATATAATTCAATAGATATTTATAAATTTTCTTATCCTTGAAATATTAATGTATCTATATAATGATATTAATATAATAATTTAGATTCCAAAACAATGTTATTATCATAGTGATGGATACCAAAAAACACATTCAATTACTCCATATATACCCCTTTCTGTACCTTATCATACAACTACTGAGTTGCCAATTACATATCATTGAATTAATTCTATTATGTCAATTTACAATATTTATATTTATGAAATAAATTTGTTATCATCCACATTCATATAATAAGAATTAATAGTAAATTAGAATATTTTCTAAATAAATAGATTAATTTTGAGGATACAATTTTATGTTTTATTATGAAAATAAATTTTGTTCATAATTTAAAAAAATTAATATTATTTCTGAATCAAATACATAATTTTTTTTCAAGATTAAGACATATTTATCCAATAATAATATGTAATTGGTAGCGTTAATGGCCCAGCAATGAACAATCAATGAATCTGGAAAAATAATACTACAACATCATCTACGGTGGGACCATGTTAATCAAAGTGAAAAATTATCATTAATCTATTCATATTAAAGATATCTAAACTATTAAAATTTGTCATGATAAAAAAATACAATTTTGTTACAAATTTATTATTAGTATAAAAAAATTGAAACATCATTGTTCACATTAACATTTATACATATATTGGTCACACTCCAATATCGTTGTAAAGAAATATGAGTGGCCACTTTTTACTTCATTGTAGAGTCATCCCATGTTAATCATTCTTAATTAAGTTGAATGTTCCAGATGCTTGTGTCACAGATAAGTAGGGTGATCCAAATGATAATTAGAGGTTGACAGAGGGTGTGGATTACACTAACATGAAATAAAAATGGTTGTACAAGATGTTATAGGGAGGGAGGCTGATGGACCATCATGTGTTTTTGTGGTTAAGGGAATATCAATTGTTCATATAATCAGATACTGTAAATGAATCTTAATTTAAATTCCTAAAAATTTTACAAGTAAAAGTACCATCAAGAAATAAATTTTAAAAATTCAAGAAGAAAAATAAAATTAGTAATTATAATAGATTCTTAGTATTGACAAATATAATATTTATTGCTTTGATAATGAATGAATCCCCATATAAAAAATAAAAAAATTATATTTTCAAAATTATGCAACTCATGACCAAAAATATAATGAAAAAATATTACCAATAAACTATACTATAATTTAATAACATGTAAAATAGATTGTGTAATAGTAAATTGATGACTAATTATAAAATTATTTTTCCTTTCAATATTTTTATTCTTCTTTCCCATCATTACATTATCTACTTCATCCACCATTATCAAACTAATATTTCCAATATCATTATGGTAGAATTTTCTATATTCTCTTTGTTTACTTGATGTAATGTTATTGGAAAATTAATTTTCTTTATTTCCAATATCATACATATGTATATGATTTTTTTTGAAAAAAACCATCCACCCATCTTCCTTAAAATCAAACACATAATATTTTTTTATTTATGGGATTAAAATATAATTCTATAATTTAATTCACCATAAATTCAATACATGAAGAGATTGAGATAGAAGTTCACATATGTTATATAAAAGGAAAATCTTTTAATACCCCTGTTTATATCAACCCATGCACACATGAATAAAACTAGTAGAAAATTAATATGGTATTATAATTTGATTATATTAGTAAAAATAACATAGCATATGAATTTTTAAATGACAACTATACCAATATTAAATTTTTCTAAAACCTCTTCTCGATTTGATTTATGAGATTTTCATCCATTCAAACTTAAGGCATCAACAATCCAAGCATGTTTCATAGGACCTTGATCTAGGAACATCAAATATAGTGGTAAATCATACCATGTATGGTCATTCATAATCTAAAAAATTAATATTGATAAATATATTTTAAAAAATATATACATCAATATAATATATATATTCAATGAAAAATGTATAAAAAAAGAAATTAAATATATTATATAATCAAAATATTATAATATTTATTTATTTATTTCTCATTTCATATTAGACCTCACCTATTTTTATTTTTTGGTATCCCCAGATACTAAATAAATGGGTAATAAATTTAACTAATTAGTTGCACATTTTATGTTCCTACTATAATTTTATTTATATCAGTGTAATATTTGAGATCCTCCCAACTAATCAGCCAATAGTCAGGAGGATTTTTTATATCACGTGTTGTTTATGTTGAGTTGATATGTCACCAAAATATCTAACTTGGTTGAATCTTCTCTCAATATCATCAAAAATTCAAGAACATAATTTAAAACAATCAAGGGATAAATAGACATAAAAATTGAGTCATCATGTTGATCATTATTTTTTATGTATGATTTAAAATAATAAATGATAATATGAAATTACATATTTAAATCATTAAATAATTTTTTTCATGTGATTTAAAAAATATATATAAATTACGACTCAATTTGATACATCCATCAATGACCTATCAGGCCTCATAATATAGATTCCACATCTAAATAAATAGTAAGATACATCATGAAAGTGAAAAAGGTTTGAGTAATGATCATATCCATTGAAAAAAGTTTTATAGAGAATATACCTTAAAAGATTTAAAGATCATTTAATTGTATAGTTTCTTATCATATTTATCTAAAGAATGTAAAAAATATGAGTACATTGTTAGAACCACTTTCAGGGAATAATGAACGAAATATGAATGTTATTTATTATAATAACAAAGTATATAAATAATGAAATCTCAGTCCGTGTAAATTACAATGCCTTAAGTCGATACACAAAAAGTTGGAAATTTAATAATCTTCAGATACATTGAAAAGATTTAATATTCAATGCAATGTATCGTTATCACTATATTTTATAACCAAAATTTATAGATCGTACAATCCATTCTCATTGGTCCCTAGATATGGATTTATATTACTTACTAGAATAACCATTCAAGAATTGAGGTGGTCATACAATTTTAAATTATCATTTGGTACTTTTTATATAAAATTTCTATAAACATTATTCCCGTTAAAAATTACATCATGATTTCATAGAAAAAATTAAATGCCTAATATAAAATTTTGATGAATTCCCATTTTTTTTATCCAATAATGTGTTGTTATTTCCTATGATTATTTACTTAGAACACATTTACCACTATCAATCAAATGATGAACAATATTAAATTATATTTTTATATTTACTATTTGTGAAAATATTTTAATTCATTTAAAAAACAATTAAGGTGCTCTCGGATCATTAAACCAAATTAATTTTGACCTTTTCAACTTAATCTATTAGATACATCAAGAAATATTCAATTAAACTAAATGTATAATTAATTAATATATGGTAGTGTTTCATAATAAAAATCAATGATACAATCATGGAATGAAAACTCTTTTATGGTTTTAAACCAGATATCATCCCATGTATAGGGATGTAATTATTGTTTCTCAATTGGGCATTGTTCATGTGGAATATTCTTCTAGAATAATTTTCATATTTTTCAATATAGATCCTCCATAACTACTCTAATTAATCAATTAGATGTAGAAATTATACATCAATATATTTTATTTTCATTTTATTTCATGAAATGATCTTATAAATGTTGAAGGTAACTTGTTTCATACAATTTAATATATGTAGATTATACAGAATCAAAACAACTAGCACAATGTTATAGGTAGTACTCAAATTCCCAAATAGATTTAATATATTGAATTCGAATCCAACTTCATCAATCCATCCATGAGATTAGAAATATGAATTTTAATGAATCAAATTTCTTTAACGATTTTGAATCTCTTCAATGTCACAATAACACATTACTCTTATTATCTATAGATCACCACATTATGTACTTATAATATTTCAATGGCATGGATAATATATGAAATAATGGTTTTAAGAGGTTTTAATGAAAACTTATTTTACATTCATTCGTTTTCTTCTTTTTTATAGTGGTATGTTGATTCTCACTTCCACGATCACCCATTGAATACCATCTAGAAGAAAAAAAAATCATACCAATCTACAGGAATCCTTTAAAATTTTTTCATAAAATCATTAGGACAAAAATTAATGATTATATAATTTAGGCCAACTTTATTAACCACAGTTTTTATATCATCAAAATAATCAAGGATATTAGATTCATGAAATGTGTAATGAGATATTTAATATATCATAGACATAACTATATTTGTAATTATAAATAGGGATTGGTAATGTAATTATTTGGTGGAAATGATAATTTTGAATATTTCATTTATTCACTATTCAAAAAATAAGTTCTAATATCAACTAAATCTTCAAACACTTTTTGTACACAACGAATTTCAATATTTCAATGCTATATATAGCATCAAGAGGATGATCCAATGGAATATTACAGTGTTTATATGGTTTTTATATATTGCAAAAAACATCATTTATGAAGTAATATTTATAGAACAATAAAAATATGTTATAATATTTTTTGTTGATGTTTTCTCATTGATGTATAGAAATAATCATTTATTAGGTTACTCATTTCATTTTCCATTGTCGATGTTGTGGGGAGCTCATTATGATGACAATCATCAGTTCAAGAACAATTTCTAATGATTTATTCTCCATGAAATATTCATCATAGTCGTTGATTACAAAATTTCATCAATATCTTTTGTTCTCATATTTAATTTCTCTTCAAATATATTTTAACATTACATTTTGGTTCTGGATGTCTTATTGTACAATAAATGGATTGATTGGAAAATGAAAAATCTATGAACTTCCCCAAAACCTTATAATAATGAGGCTTCTTCCTCAGAAATGTTATCCATACTTTATTAATATATCAAAATGTTTCAAAAATTTGTTATATTAAATTATAATACATAAGAAATATTATTTCATTTTAGAAGTAATTATTAATTTATTCAAAATAAACAATACAAAAAAGGATTTCTCATGACTAATTTTAATTTTATTTTCGAATCATAATACTTCAGTGATTGTAATGTGAATATATATAATATATTACAAATGTACATATTTATTGAATGTATGTTTAATGAAATGAAAATTTAATATGAATGTGATATTATGACATTAAAAAATTATCAAATAAATCAATAAAAATGTAATTATTGATGAATAATTAGTGTGATAGTCATGAATTTAGGTTGTAGATGGTAAATGATAAAAATGAAGAACATTAGGTTAATGGAGTGATATTGGGAGTGTTGTTTAGGGGTCATGGGATTTTTATTAACTGCTCAGTAGTAATTTCCTTTCATTGTGGGCTCAAAAGTTAAGGATTGTTGGCTAGGTAGAACAGGGTAATAGGTAATCGGTATATATTCAGAGGGATCAGGGAGTGGTGTAGAGGCCTCAAGGATGTAGAAATAGATCATGGAGTGTAAAAGGGGTATCAATGAGTACATGGGTGCAATGTCAATAAGTTCTCAAAGATAGTCGATAGTGATTGGTCTCTAGTAGTGAAAATGAGTAAAGGGGAAAATATGTGGTTTAGTGGGGGAGTTGTGCTGTGATCGGGGGGAGTAATGGTGAGGGGGAATGAGAAACTATGATAATGACTTTATGGATTGTGGTGATAGAGGATTTTTAGTATTGATGGAATGAGTATTATAGATGAAGAATCAGTAGTGAGTGATGGAAAGGGGAATGTTAAGTGGTGGATATGTCAATCTGGGAGTGGCATTGATGGGAAAAGGTGATCACTAATGAATGAAAAGGGGAGAGGGGGGTCTCAAGGAAGATGGGAGGTGGCTCGGGGGAGATATAATTTTTAATAGGAGTTGAATAAATATAAAGGATGTTATTAGTAAATGAAATTTTTTTTTGATCTTTTCAGTGTTTTCCAAACATGGTAATAATAAAGCACCATTGAATGGTAAATTTGGGGAAGTTCACTATGCTCATAATGCCCCAAGATTGATTACGAATTGCATTTAGTGAGTGTGTTAGCACATAAATTGAACACCAAGAGGTTGTATGTGGAATGGGGATGAAAATCAGGTAATAACCGCTACTATAGAAGGGATAGAAATGGTAAAACCCCCTATTTTATGAGTTTCTTCAACTACATACATGGTTGTGATAATAATGTTACTATCATGTTGGAACGCCATTTAAAGATGCTTCCAGGACACATAGTTAGTCATGGCCTCCCACACGGTTTAAGAAACAATGTAGAGGGCATGTCCATGCCTTTATCCAAGAGGAGCTCAACTATATAATTTCCACAGACTACATGCACAGTTTTATATTTGTTCACCACCCACCATATGGATTCATGGTTATGGCGAATAATTACTACTTACTATGTGAAAACTCTGCATTGTGCACATGATATCCATTTCAGACCATATTCATGTCCCAAACACCATCAATTTCCTCAGAATATCTCTATATCTAGAATCAATATCCACAACCATTTTAAATAGATTTTAAATGAAATTATAAATAAAAGGTACCTAATAAAACATTAGGATCATAAATCCTCCACAATATATAAAACTTTATAATATTGCTACAATGACATGAATCATAATTATGCCAATGTAAAAATTTCAGGTCATTGGGCCAACTTATCTTCTTTTCACTCCCTTAATTCTTTCTAAACACGCCTATTATACCATATCCCGAAGATTAATGGAAGGGAATTACATCAAAAAATTATAATTACAATGAAAAACATTATTCATATGCTACTCAAATAATGAATCTGCATCGAAATAAATACCATTAAATGTATTTACTTTATAATTGTTAAGGTGATATTATCGAAGGTTTGACAAATGTAAAAGATCATGTAAAGAGTTTTACCATTTTTATTACCAATCAAAGACATAGTTCCCTCTAAACCTAGACCCGTCCAGGCCCATGACATTGGCCGTAGGTGTTTTTGATTCACATAAGAAATACATTATTCCTTATCTATAAAAAATAAACATTTTGGGAATAATTTCATCCATGATAAATTATCAAAAACATATCTCAAAAAATAAATAAAAACACCCCTATCAATACCCATAAACAATATATTTATATGAAATAAATTAGAACATTTTACAACATTATATGAAACACAAAATAAACCGAAATAGCAAAACAGAAATGGGTACCAACTACAGAACATAATAAATCCATCAAATAAGATGTCTGTCACCCTTAGGTGACCTCAACCAACTGCTAAAATAGTAGAAAACTAGAATCTGGATCCACCATCACAACCATGAAACATATTTCCTGAAAAATCATTATTGAAACATTTTTTGTTCATCCAATCCACTAGTTAAAAAAGAACCCAACATATAGGGAATAATAATCCTACAAGAATGGTGAAATCAAGAAAATAGAGATTTAATAGAAGATTCTAGAATATAAAAGGTCAAATATCATGAAAAAATTGATGATAAACGGGGCTAAGAGGTAGGGGATAAATCTCAAAAGGATAAAATTTTATTATGGTTTGAATTAGGGAACTTCATGTTTAAAATCAGGAATGGTTATAATGGTAATTCAAAATTTTTAATGAAATGGATAGGGTGCATGGTTAACTTACAATGTATTTCAAACTTTTTGGAAAACCTATGGTATCTTCAAAACAAGAGAAAAAGGAAAAAAGATTCTAGGGGAGAGATAAAAAATATAAAGTAATTCACGTGGCATGGGCAATGACACTATATAGGACACTTATTTTTTATTGGGGTTGTGCATAGTTTCCTCTAATCATTCATCGACTATGTGCCACCTGATATTGGGTCAAAAATAAAAAAAATTCAAAAAATTCCCATGAAATTAAAGGGGTCAATATCAGACCAAAAATAAAAATGTTATAACTCAAAATATATTCATTTTTGAGAAAATTCTACCCATATTGAAAACACTCTATCCTGGTAATTTAAACTCGATGTATGATCAGATTATAAAAAAAGATGCAACTCCACAACCCATTTATTTTGATCCCTCATTTCTTTTTCATCATTAAAATGATTTCAATGAACATAGATAATTGGTATAAACCCTCCCCTGAAATAAAATTCAATTAGTTATAAAAAATACACAGTATCAATTCATGAACATAAAATTCATATTCTAACTCTAACTATTTCTAGAAAAGAAATTGAGAATGGTCCAGATTATACCTTTTCATTATAGAAACATGGAACATTTCTTGAATTGATGTCAATTGGGACAGGAAATATAACTATAATACAACCATTCAAACTCCTTAAGTAACCCCAAAAAGAATTACATACCTTGTATTTAGCTTTTATTTCAATAACAAGTGATTATGACTGATGCATGGGGACACATTTAGAAACAATTTTCAATTGTAGATAATTACAATGCATAGATCCCTCGGTTAGCATAATACATGTAGAATCTATGTGTTTTCAATAAATTCTTCCTTATAAAAATAACATTGACAAATTTTCTTGCACAAACCTTGTTCCTTATAATGATTTCTCTACCTCCTCATCCCCATATAAATGATAATGACACTACCGATAATAATTTTCCTCAAAGGGATCCAATTATATCAATGAGTGGTAACTATTATTAATGGAATAGTCCAAAAAATCCACATTGATATCCAACAATCCAATGAAATCTAAATTAAATAACCAGATTATTTCTTATAGAACATAACTATCACAATATGTCTAACAATCATGTTAAGAACGGTATGCCACATGCCAGATTATCTGTGACCCCATTTCCTTTTGATGTCCATCCCATATTTTTGATGTAAAATGGAGGTCCCTATCTAAACCACTCACTAATGAAATATTATAGAACATCACAATATCTCAATCAGACAACTGACCAAACTCTTCCACATTGGATGAATTCTTCATAGGGATGAAATGGGATAATTTGATCAAATGGTTAATCACCATGAAGATGGAATTCCTTCCCCATGGATTATGAGGTAACATAACTAAAACATCCAGGAATATATCATCCCACATCCCAATTTTAATGGGTAAGGGTTAAGAAATAATAGAGGGAATTTGGTGCTCTGCTTTAACCTATTGATAAGTATCAAAAATGAATACAAAATAAGCTATTTCCCATCTCATAACTATCCACCATAACTAATGATTCACATTATAAACCATCATGGTTGTCATGGGATGGTCATCCTACTGAGACTACTGGTTATCATTAATGGCCCACTTTTTAAATGAAGATAGATCGACAAGTCGAGCTATGAAATAGAATTATCTTTTAGGGATCAAAATCAATTCTCAAAGAAGATACCAACCATTTATAAACTGAATTATAGATGCTACAAGATGTCACTCAACAGATATTTTCAAATCAGATCATGAAGGGAAATTTTCACTTAAACACTAGAAAAAAATGATCCTCCACTATACCCCTTTGTATTTAGATTCAATTGAATAAATATTTAACATTGAAATCCATTAACCATTGTACTCTACCATCCCACGAACTAGAACATTTCTTCTCAAATAATGTAAGAAAATACCACCTCATATGGTATAAATGATATAAAATTTGATCATTGGAAGGTATCACACCAAAAAACATCCATTGATTCAGATCATTCTAGGGTAAAATCAAGGATAAGATATTTTAATCAAATATTGGCAAAATCTTCTCCTCAAAATGAATAGGTAACCACATATTCAAGGCATGCATCACTACTACTAACTCTTTTCATGATTTATGTAATAATATTCATGTGGTAGGAGTTGGAAGGATTCTTATTCCACCACATTCTTAAGATGCATTAGCTCAAACCAAAGACACATACTCGATCCGAAATTGTATACCACATATATACTTATATATTCAATAAAAATCAATACCAGGAATGTGTTCAACCATTATTTAAGATTTTCAGTGGACCCTAACATTATATGATCTATTTTCAACATTACACCTTTATTGGTAGGAGAAATCATGGGAGGTGAAAGCTAATTGAAATCCTAAATGAACTTCCTGTAATATGATTCTTCTCTCAAAATAAGATTATGATTTAAAAAATATTCATCTGTTTTTCCTATGAATTCACCACATTGATATTCATGGGGACAATAGATATCCATCATTCTATAACACCAGGATTCAGAACATTAACTCTCGGATCTATAATGTTCTCATGGATAAAATTGCATGGATAATATATACCCCAATAGTACGTTACACAAATTTAAAATTATTGTCATTGTCCTCCTTAGTCCTGAATATAATAGGGTGTAATAAATACAACAATTAAGTAGTTTTGGTACTGATTATATTGTCAATTCATGGGATCCATGAAAACTACTAAAGGACTCATCAATATGAATGGAATGAAAAAATAATCAATGTGATCGTACCTTATCTGGAAGGATGTTTTACGAACATGAACATATCTGATTCTGACATGGTGATACCCATAACGATAATCATTTTTGGAGAAACATCATTCCCATGGTAGATGATTGAAATGGTCATCAATAAGTGGAAAAAGATATTTGTGCTTGATCAAAAACTTAATAAGTATCTTGTAATGAATATAAAAACTGAGAGATCCATGGAGATTTTTAGAAAATATGATTACGTAAACCCATGATGATATTCTTTGGTGAATAAATATTTTGGATTCCAAATTATAGGGCCATACAATTAATTCCCTAAACTCAGTGGGGGACATATAGTATGATGGAAGATATATCTTCTTTGATTCCATTTCCAAATCGATGGTGAAATTCATGTATTTTTATAGAGTAAATCCATGTAATTAAAATAAAAATATCAATAGAAACTCATCCACCATATGAGGTAAGCCATCCAAAATTGAAACATCATAGTCCTCCAATATGAGAAACAAGAGCTGAAATATGAAGTTTCCCAATTCTAGATTAATGGGTCCACTGCGCCCTAACCAGAGATCAAATTCACCTTGAATAATATGCTTAAATCCACCAGGATCCATGAAATTCATCATCATTGATAACAATTGATGTTTACCTATAAATTAACCATCCAATACATACCAAGGATCTCATCAATGATTCAACCTCAAGATCCTAGAAATCTCATTAGAGATTGACACCTGTAATGATGACTACGCAAGATAGACACCTAAACCCCTTCTCCCACTTCATAAAATATGGAATCAAATACAATAACCTTTAATACATAAGCTCAGTTGGAAATTTAAACACATCCACAAATTGTATGAAATGAACGAAACATATGAACTACTATCAAAAAAGATAAATATTTATAGATGATTCAATAATTTTAATATCTAAATATGTCACATTTCCTACATCTAATTCCACTAGTGCCTAATCCACATCATGAATAATCCTCATCTATGCATGAAACTAAGATCAACCACCGATTTTAAGCTCTCCCTTTAACTGACTCTTCCCAGAAAAAGATGCATCCCAACCATCGAGACCACCAAATCAAGACCCTTCATCCATGTTACATATGAATTTGATGATATTACTCTGGAGGATAATATAATTACACCAATATAGTATGTAAATGTGTCTCTTAGAACCCAATTAATATTACCCATATGACCACATCGATGGAAATTTTTGTGGGGGAGAAAAAAATGTCGATGACATTTTTTCTTCATTTTTTCACTTATGACAGAAGACCGAGCCAGCAACTGAAGACGCATATGAAGACATTCCAGAAGGGTGTATTAAACTAACACATAACATATTATCCTACTCATACCATATCATCTTCTTCTTCTATTAATAGGCACTGATATATCCCGCTTTTGATGCTTTTTTAGAAAAAAAATGTCACCCAACATGGTCGATATCTACCAACAAAGCACATTCAACCACCTCATCAAAACTATTTAAATTAAATAAAAATACCTATGATTTGATATTTCCCCATAAACCCATAATAAACATTTGAGAATTCAGATGCTCCTTAAAATCTAATTCGGATTCAAAATTATCCAACCCCACAAAACGGATAGCATACCACATCACATTCCAATCCCAATAGTTAATATCTAAAAAAATCTCGATTTTTAAAAAATTACATTATCTCTAGGAAGTAAAGATCATTTAATATGATATAGAAATACTTTTGACTCATCTTCCAGTGTCTCCCTCAATAGATGAATAGGTCCCACCACCTTTAACTGGGACCTTCTAACAAGAACGATTCCCACCTTACCTTCACTTCCTCATTAGTTTAATGAAACATAAATATATTTTCTATTTTCTAAAGACACATCTATGCATCATGGAAATCGATGATACCTAATAAGTAAGGATTATTTATCAAGAGGAACACTAAAGATTCCTCTTTTCCGGGAAGTGGTTCATATTCCTTTCCTTTAGCAGGTCCAAATCCCACCCGCTAAACCAAATCATGGTTAGCCCGAACCACTGCTTCAACTATAGTCTGATAAATTAGTGAGGTATAACTATGTTTGGCCTCTACCCGTGGTTGTACATGATGTATCGAGGGGGAATATTGCTATAAAAATAAACAAAAAATACAAAAAAATATCACCACAACACTATGATTTTTTTAAAATAATAATAAATTCCAAAACACTCATTATATAAAAAACATAGATCACTATAACAATCCATCCAAACCATTACACCCTCAGAAGGTGTCCATAAACTGTCATCAATGGGTACATGTCACATTGAGAATAATTTAAATTAAATACCAGTGTCCTATGTTGACTTATGGACCATTACAAGCTATGTTTTCCGAACACCCCACTGAAAACCCAACCTCAATCCCCAATATTGTTGGATCCAATATGTCTATACTCTCCCAAATAACATGACCTTTAGAAATGAAGAAAATATGCTATGATACCATTTTCTCACAAACAAGACTGGGGTTTCACCCATGCACACACCCAACATTGATCGTGGAATGGCCTGAATGGTGTTCCTGATCACCACAGTCTGGAAACAAGTGCCTAGGTATCAGTATTATAACTATTTGGAATTATTACCCCAATGATAAATATATAATAAAATCTTAAAAATATAAAACAGTACACCATAGTTAGTACCCATAACCATAAGAGGATAAAAAATTCATGTTAAACATTAAACTACTTATCTGAAACCCAAGATACACAAAAATACCAAAATGATTAGGGGAACCAACTGCATGACCAAATACGTCAATGAAAAAAGATGAACATCTCCCTAAATCCTCCTTGAACAAAAACTACCAGAAAGGAATACTAGAAACCAGATCCACCATTACCATTAGTTGACATCCTACCATTACAATGGGAATACATAAAGAAATTCAACATACATCCAAGTGTGTATACAATGTGTAATACAAGTCACAGTAGTATGGAACCAGAATAAATGAATCAATGCCATAAAATTAGATGAAAAATAATTATGACTGTTTTTAAAAGGATCCCGTATATATTTTTGTAAATTATATTTTTATGAAAACATTTTTAATGAAGAATTATTTAGAAATTTAAATAGGATTTATGGTCATTACTATGTCAAAAACATTCAAAAAATCATAAGATACAAACATGTCATGTGAAATACATATCGGTACTAGAACTCGTGGGACCCATGGATGTTCATATCTTAGTCAACCATGGAATAGCAACCATAATCCATAGCTTCCCCATACACAAACCACTCGAGAGGAATACATCTAATATTATAGTGGATTTTAATCATAATCATAGTTAAGTTAGTGTTTTATAATATATCATTCTCTAAGAAACTGTGCTTTAGCCATGCAAATCCAACTACAACACTATTCCAAGTCCGCCCACCGAAACACTTAGGATTTATTTTTTTCTCAATTGAAATTTCATATGTATTATATCCCTCCACATCCAAAAACACACATCAATAATTATGAATCTATATGGTAAAGCAATAAAATTCAGAGAAAGGTCAACTTTCAAATCCATACTATCACAAAAACCTATTTGAATCACAATTCTCATCACTTTATAAATTTATAGAACACATTCATGAAACACGAAAGGGAAGAACACGTGAAACACAATCAAATTCTTTTACAAAAACCTTCCTCCAACCCATACACACCATGAATGATTTTCAAAATAGATTTCATACCACAAACAGAAAATCCATATAACATGTTCAATAAGTAATGATAACATGCAAAAATCATCTAATAATTATAATTCATGGAATCACCTACCATATGTAGGGAACCTTTTATAATCTATTTTAAACCACCATTGCACCACAAATGGAGCCTATAAAATAATTATTATGCAACCTACATCCTGATATTAACAAATAACTCAAAAGTGAACAATTATTAGGTCAACCAATCTACTGGAGAAATAATAACCCAGGAAAGAGAGGATAATAACTCTTTTATATTATAAAAATAATGATATGATAGACTTAATTAATGATTATTGATGATACAATGTCAAATCCAAAAAATATGATATTAATGTGGCCCAACAATTAGGGGGAACTACTACATCTATTAATAACATGTGGTTAGAATCTGTGGTTGTTTTTACATAAAATCATGGAATGTTGGAAAGATAATTTCAAATTTTTAATAATTTGGACAGACCACATAGTTAGCTAGCATGATTTTCAAAAACATGTTGCAATCGTGCCATATCCTCTCTACTAGAGGAAATTGGAAACAAGATTTCCTAAGGGAGGGTGGATTCCCATGGGGCAGCCCACGCAACATGGATAGTTTACTATCCAGGGAATATAGTTTCTTTGGGGATGGTGCATGGTTTCACTTAAGCATTTTCCAAGAATGTGCTTCCTTCTTACCTGTCTAAAAATAAAAAATTCTCCATAAAAACATCTGAACCCCATGTAAAAATCAAAAGACTAAAAATAAATAATGTAATTCCTCCATATAAAATTACTGATGGGACTATTTTGGAAGATCCAACTAAAGTTGTTATGGTATGATCCTCTCAATAATCTAAAATTAGCACACAAACCAGGATGTTAAATTTCTCAATTCCCAAATATCGTGTTGATCTAAACATTGTGAAACTCGAAGATGTATTGGTGTTCGTTCAAAAATTCACATGGGTGGGGGGTTACAACATTGATCAAAATAATAATTATTTATAATTTTTGTCGTATACATGCAATTATGAATAAATTTATGATAATATGTTGTATAATACATTAGAATCAATTGTAATAAACTTAATTCCCTTGATTAAATCTATATAAAGGATGATTGACATGGCCTACCATAGAGAACATCATATGGAATCATATATCTAGTTTAATGATAATTATTCCAATAGTAAAACTCAACAAGATCTATTTGTTTCTTACATGTCTCAAAAAATTTTGGGATGCATGAATATAACATTCCCTCAATCAATAAGAAATTGTGTTCTGAATACCGCTTCTCAAAATAAATGATCATGAACTCCTCAGTAACATGTTCCTTCTCAAACCCTAGAAAGGATCATGATCCAAAAATATATCATGATATCAAACAATCTCCCACTTCACAAAGTGACAACCTAAAATCTCATTGACATTCTTTTCATAATTCTCCCTCATGGTTAATGGTTGTTGTATTGAAAATAAATGTAAATCATTTTCATCCAATGAATAATATCCCATATTACATCATTTTTCTAGGACATCCAACAACATCCCACCATATAATCCATGGTAATACATTCGAACATCAACTTTGAAATGGTAAATGGTGGTAAAAGATTATAATGCCTCTTATACTCAACCTTCATATACTGATAGGTGTAACATAATGTCAAAAATCATAAAAACTCCATTTTCATTCCAGGCCACCAATATAGTCCATAATGGCCCTCATGCACCATTTTGATACTCTATTATTCATCCCTATTTTAATCAAGAAACATGTTTATCACCTTCTTCCATATATAATATGGCACAAGGACTGGTCCATGAATGTAAATTAGGTTGTCAACTGTAAAGACCCGTAAAATTCAAGGGAAATTTTTTCTTAATTTTCTTTGGAATTTTACAAGAGCGCAGTTTCAGACGGCACATGATTCCGAGGCCCGGAGTGCCCGGAATTAATTTCCAAAGTTTGGCTCGGGTACGTTCAGTGAATGAACGAGCGGGAATTCCTAACTTTTGATCCAGTTCTCGGAATTGAAATCCGAGGACACCGATGAACTCGAAGCGCCGATATTCGCTTAAGAAGACCTTTTCCGAAGTTGTGTTTGCCAAGGAGGAGTTGTTTAATTTTCTGGATGAAATGAAGAGTAAAATAAAATTGTGATACAATATTTATTTTATATCTTTAAAGTGGTTAAAATCTTTTGTTGGAAGTTGGGTGGTTTAACCACCTAAGAGAGGATTAAGGTGAGGAGGGGCCCACCCGAGCCCCACCTTTTCAAATTCCCTAACTCCCCTCTCTCCCTCTTTAAAGCTTGATAACTTAACACTTAATTAATTACACAACTCATGTATAATTAATTAAGTGTTTTGTTTTTGAAATTTATGTTTTTGAAATGCTTGGCTTAGTAAATAAAATAAGGAGGGACCTTATTTTATTTGGATTGTTGGGTGAGGTGTGGAAGAGCTTTGGAGAGAAGTTGAAGAAATCCTCCACCTTCTTCATCTCCTTCGTGGAAGAACGCAAAGAACGTCCGCCGCCCACGAAGAACACCGACGATGACATCTTGACTCGTCTTCTCCGATTGTTTCCTCCTCGACTTCTTCGTCTTCTAACCGACGTCAACGAAATGACGACCGCTTCCCACGACTACATCAATGTGCGACTATCGAGGTACGGGTTTACTTCAATATGATTATCACTTTCCATGTTTTCCCCTTCTAAATCTATTGTGGGATTGGGAAAAATGTTTGTTGAGGATTGTAGGGAATTTTATTTAATTTACGTGTGAATTGTTTGAAACAAGGTTCAATTTTTAATTAATTAAAAATTGTGCCATTTGGGTGTTGGTTATTCCCGATTTTTAGAATCTAATGCGGAGGGCGCGGGCCGAACGAACACGGCCCAAAAACCCTGCGTAAATTTGTTTTTGGTGCGTGGATTTGACAGTGATGAGGAATCGAATCCGAAATGGGAAAATGAGGTATCCGTTTCGAAGATCTCGATCTGAGAAAATCGCCGGCGAAGACCGCAAGTGGAACGGATCACCGGAGTGCGTCCGGTGGTCCGCAGAAGACGGCGGTCGCGCGCCGCTCTGGCGCGGCGGCGCCGGCGACCCGCGGCGGAGGCGCGCCGCCGGAGTAACCCACCGCGGCTAAGCCGCGGTGGTCAGCAGGCGGCCGGCAAACCCGGCCGCGACGGTCCAAGGGCGGGACCCTTAGGGTCCCACGTTTCATATTTCGGCCGGCCAAACGACCGGCCTTTTTCCTGGATTTCCGGGGGATTAAACCCCCGGATGAAGGTGGAGAGGGCCCCCCACGTGGGGGGGCGTTGTTTTGCAAAGCACGGGGGGCTGTGCCCCCCCGTTTCCTCGACCAGCGCTCGGCCAACCGGCCGAGCTGAGCGGCCGGGCCGCACTGCCGGCCGGGCCGGGTCCAGCGAACAGGGTCGGATCCGGGTCGGGTCGACCCAGGGGGGGTCGGGCCGGGTCAGCCCGGACCCGGACCCCCCGTTTTCGAGACGACTTCGGTATTTTTCCCATAACATGAGATACGGACCTCTGATTGATGAACCGTCTATGGCTACGCGATCCTTGAATCGAGACGGTCGATTCGGTATATCGCACTCAATGTTTCGGAATACTTTGAGTTCGGCCGGGTTGGTTCGTTCACGAAACCAACCGAGCCTTCGGAGTGAAAACGCTCATATCTTGAGCTACGGACGTCCGATTGACGTGTCGTCAGCTTTTTTGTGTTCCTCTTAGTGATACTGATCTTTTGGCATACTCCGCCCAAGGTTTGGACGTAGGTGGAGTACGGTCGGGTTGGTTTTTCCTTAGAAACCAACCGGGCCCCTATGACGAAAAAGCCAATAACTCTCAGACCGGGCATCCGATCAACGCGCCGTCTGTTGCGTTGAGTTCCTGTTGACGATATGGAACTTTTGGATACATCAACTCTGGAATTTGTGACAGTTGATGTATCAGCCTCTCGGCTCGTGGAGCGGACCCTCCGAACGAGCTTGCTGTGTGCGGGAACCCTAGTGCTGGCTGCGACTGTGATTACTACTGCTACTGCTACTGCTACTGTGACTGCGACGATGACAGTACAGAGATCCTGTGTGGATTCGACGACGACGACTACAGAACTCAGCGATCCTACGTGGATCAGTGCTACAGGTCCTGTGTGGGCCCGATCCTGTGTGGGTCCGATCCTGTGTGGGTCTTTGCGCTCAGCGGTCCTGTGTGAACCAGTGCCTACAGGTCCTGTGTGGGCCCAATCCTGTGTGGGTTTTTTGCGGGGGTTCGTTACCTATCGATCCTTCGTGGGTCCGACGACTTAGATGGATCAGAGATCATCTTTATCATCCTTTGAAGAAGTATACCCGTGTGAGCTGAATCCTGTTTCTTTCCTGTGTGGATTGTGTTGTGCTATCCTGTGTGGATTACGTTTTTCTTTCCTGTGTGGAATACGTTTACTTTCCTGTGTGGACTGAGTTGTAGTTGGGCTCGGAGGTTAGAGCGTATTTGGAACTGATGACTTAGGTATATGTATGGGCATATACCTAAGCAGTGTCGGTTGTTACTTCGTGTTTGTACCTTTCTTTGTGGTTTATCCTTTGTGGATTTCGGGAGACCTTCAGGGGTCTCGGGGTCCCTACTGAGTAGCTTATACTCAACCCTACACGGGCTATGCACGCACTACGTTGTGTTGGTTGCAGATGACGGACATCGTTGATCTTGGCTGAGGCTTGTAGAGCAGGACGGTACCTGGAGGTGGACCACTGGGCAGGACGTACTCGGAGCGGACGGTGGGACCTGTGGAGCAGTGGAGCTATCTGTACCCATCCTTCAGGTGGGATCTCCAGTGGACAGCTCGACGTAGCGGCTTTTACTTACAGTTGTTGTTTTCCCTTTCGAGTTGTACTTTACTTTCAGTTTGGGTTTGTATACTGGCCCATTTACTTTTCCGCACTTTCAGTTGTACTCTGTTTTTACTTAGTGTTTACTTTCCACTTGCTTACTCTGTGGTGTTTGTTTACTTTACAAAGGCAATGCCTTCCCTTTTTACCGGGATTTACGCCTTGGTGCTAGTGGCTAGCCCCTGGCCTATGGAAGGCGGGCTTGGGGAAGTCACGGCACGGGCCCCGAGGACGGGTCGTGACAAATTGGTATCAGAGGGGTTCGGTTCTACCGCGAACTCTGATCTTTTCTGTGTGAAGTAATAATGTTTAGCGTATTGAGTGTGGTTATCAGTCCAGGGATTCCAGTGTTGGTGCGGCAGCCGACATATCCGTACACCAGGACCATGACTTCTGATTTCCGACTTAATGCACGAAAACATTGATTGTGTGTGTGTTTCAAAGTTTTCTTTGTGATTACTTATATCAGCTCACCAGGTATACTTTTTGACCGTGGCACACCTGAATCCTTTTCAGGATGGCCCCACGACGGCAGCCAGCTAGGGTTCCGAGAGTCGAGTGTGACGACAGCCCACCGAGCGACGAGGCCTCGGTGCAGGGCCCTTTGTCAGTAGTGGCACCGGCGGTAGCACTACCCGCCGAGTCCCCGATGCATCCTGCGCCAGCCGCTGACGATGCACGTCGCCTCAGCGCACTGCATGAGTTTCAGCGCTAGCGACCACCCAGGTTTCGCGGGGAGATGGATCCCCAGGCAGCCGAGGACTGGCTGGAGGCAGTGGTACGTGTGTTTAGGCTAGTGAGGACACCAGCAGACCTCATGGTGATCCTCGCTGCGAGCCTACTACACGCAGCAGTAGGACGATGGTGGAGCTTGATGCTCCAGGTGCACGATGAGGCATCCCTTCTTTGGACGGACTTTGAGAGCCTCTTCCGCTCGGAGTTCGTCCCATCCACCCTTCGTGCGGTGCGTATCCAGGAGCTTCTTCAGCTGCGGCAGGGCAGCATGACGGTCGCTCAGTACTCGATGAGATTTACCGATCTCTCGCGCTACTCGAACGACATGGTACAAGACCCATTCTTCCGGGCCCGGACCTTCGAGCAGGGTTTGAGACATGAGATCAGGGCATCGCTGATCTCCCTCAGCATACCGACTCAGACAGAAGTACTAGAGCGGGCCCTTTTGATCGAGAGCTTCCTTGCTGAGTCTACACGAGCACCGGGACCCACCGCAGGGCGGCACGTGGCAGAGTCATCTGCAGCAGGCAGTCGACGGATGACTCAGGGGTCTAAGCAGACCAGACCTTCAGGCAGACGACCTCAGGACACTGGCTCAGCAGTGCGGGGCACACAGCGTGGAGCCAGTCTTTCGATTGGAAGACAGTGCTATGCATGCGGCGGGCAAGGCCACATGGCTCGTGACTGCCCGACCCTCCATGCAGAGGAGCAGCAGACGGTTGAGGAACCACCTAGGCAGAGGCAGAGGATCGACCGTGGCAGTCTGCAGGGAGGAGGCGGACAAGGTAGAGGAGCTGGACGAGCAGCAGGTTGTGGGCGACGCTTTGAGGCTCTACCACCACCACCACCAGGAGGTCCACCCTGACCTCAGGGAAGAGCACAACTTCAGGCAGCTGAAGCTTACGATCATGGGGCTCCGGAAGCGGGTGGACTAGTTCGGGACTAGCTCCAGGCATAGAGTCCTTTGCCCATAATGCCTCTAGCTTCGTATATTGTGTTGCCTTGTGTCCATTTACTTTAAGTTGATGTAATAAATATACTTGCCTTGGTGACTTCTGTTTTCTTGTCTTTTGTTTGTTTTTACTAAGAGCTACCGGTTAAAAACTGTTGACTTGACCCTCACTTGCGAGATTCGTACTGGAGGAAACCCAGTGACCACACACTGATGCCGACAGTGTGACTCAACCCTTGGATCCGAGAGTAATGGTTGGATCTCTTGGTAGAAGCGTCGAGGCCTTACGACGTCATCCATGCCATGAATTCACTAATCATGACGGGATTGACTGTTTTAGGCAATGAACGTGGTTCATCCAGGGGATGAGACCGGATTTCACTTTTCGGCAAAGGAGAAATCTTCGCAGCTTTGCCGTACGTTATGGAGATAGGGGAACGTAGTAGCCGATTCCCTCGGCAGGAGGATGGGCATTCAGCTACTTGAGCAGGCGACGGAGCAGCTAGTCTCTTTGCAGATATCCTTCATGGATAGAGATGGAGCAGCCTTCCTCCAGTCTCTCACAGTCACCCCTCCACTACTGCAGCGGGTCAGAGAGGTACAGCGTGAGGATGCTGACTGTTAGACACGGCGTGCACAGATATCCTCGGGACAGGCACCTGATGGTTTCTCCCTTGGAGCAGAGCACGACATCCTTTTCAGAGGACGTACCATGGTACCAATCGCCTTTCGAGAGGAAGTGCTGAGAGAGTTTCACATTTCTCCTTTGGCGGTACATCCTGGAGTGGCGAAGATGTACCAGGATCTCAGACGACAGCACTGGTGGCTGGGCATGAAGAAGGCTGTAGCAAATTTCATTTCTCGATGCCTCACCTGCCAGCAGGTGAAGGTAGAGCATCAGGTACCAGCAGGCTTGGTACATCCCTTGGAGGTCCCGGAGTGGAAGTGGGTCGGCATATCTATGGACATCGTGACTGGACTTCCACGCACTTCCAGAGGTCACGACTCCATCTGGGTGATTGTTGACCGACTCACCAAGTCGGCACACTTCTTACCCATCAGAGAGCAGGGCTCAGTGGAGAGCTTGGGACGTCTCTACATTCAGGAGATTGTGCGGCTCCGTGGTGTGCCATCATCTATCGTCTCCGATCGAGATGCTCGCTTTACTTCCCGACTTTGGAAGGGGTTACAGGAGGCGTTCGGGACGTAGCTACGTCTGAGCACAGCCTTTCACCCTCAGACGGATTTTCAGACGGAGAGAACCATTCATACTCTCGAGGACATGCTCCACGCATGTGTCCTCGACTTTGGTCGTAGCTGGGAGGACCACCTACCCTTGGTGGAGTTTGCGTACAACAACAGCTACCACTCCACCATCGGGATGGCACCGTATGAAGCGTTGTACGACCGACCTTGTAGATCTCCTTTGTGCTGGAAAGACCCTGGGGAGTCAGCACTTGTGGGACCGGAGATGGTCCAGGCCATGATAGAGAAGGTCCAGGTCATCCAGGAGCGGATGAGGACAGCTCAGAGCCGGCAGAAGTCATATGATGACAGGAGGCGGAGGCCACTGGAGTTCGAGGATGGCGACCACGTCTTCTTGCGGGTCTCACCTCGGCGTGGTATTCAGAGATTTGGCCGAGGCGGCAAGTTATCTCCGCGCTTCATCGGACCCTTCCAGGTCCTCAGCAGGGTTGGCGAGGTGGCTTATCGCCTGGCTCTGCCACCTCAGTTGCACCAGGTGCACGACGTCTTCCACATATCTCAGCTGATAAGATACGTGCACGACCCGACGCACATCATTGACCATGGGGAGCTTGACGTTGACGATGGGGCGACTTTTATGGAGGTCCCGGTGGAGATAGAGGATCGACAGGAGCGGGTCCTGCGTGGGCGATCGATTCCTCTTGTGCGTATCAGATGGCAGCACGGGAACCTCTAGGAGAGCACATGGGAGCGGGAGGCTCAGATGCGTGCTCAGTACCCTCTTTTGTTTCCCTAGTTTTTGATGTATCTTTACGGGGACGTAAAGCCCTGAGGTGGGAGTAATGTAAAGACCCGTAAAATTCACGGGGAATTTTTTCTTAATTTTCTTTGGAATTTTACAAGAGCGCGGTCTCAGACGGCACCAGATTACGAGGCCCGGAGTGCCCGGAATTAATTTCCAAAGTTTGGCTCGGGTACGTTCAGTGAACGAACGAGTGGAAATTCCTAACTTTTGATCCGGTGCTCGGAATTGAAATCCGAGGACACCGATGAACTCACCGCGCCGATATTCGCTTAAGAAGACCTTTTCCGAAGTTGTGTTTTCCTAGGAGGAGTTGTTTAATTTTCTGGATGAAATGAAGAGTAAAATAAAATTGTGATACAATATTTATTTTATATCTTTAAAGTGGTTAAAATGTTTTGTTGGAAGTTGGGTGGTTTAACCACCTAAGAGAGGATTAAGGTGAGGAGGGGACCACCCGAGCCCCACCTTTTCAAATTCCCTAACTCCCCTCTCTCCCTCTTTAAAGATTGATAACTTAACACTTAATTAATTACACAACTCATGTATAATTAATTAAGTGTTTTTTTTTTGAAATTTATGTTTTTGAAATGCTTGGCTTAGTAAATAAAATAAGGAGGGACCTTATTTTATTTGGATTGTTGGGTGAGGTGTGGAAGAGCTTTGGAGAGAAGTTGAAGAAATCCTCCACCTTCTTCATCTCCTTCGTGGAAGAACACGAAGAACGTCCGCCGCCCACGAAGAACACCGACGATGACATCTTGACTCGTCTTCTCCGATTGTTTCCTCCTCGACTTCTTCGTCTTCTAACCGACGTCAACAAAACGACTACCGCTTCCCACGACTACGTAAACGTGCGACTATCGAGGTAGGGGTTTACTTCAATATGATTATCACTTTCCATGTTTTCCCCTTCTAAATCTATTGTAGGATTGGGAAAAATGATTGTTGAGGATTGTACGGAATTTAATTTAATTTAGGTGTGAATCGTTTGAAACAAGGTTCAATTTTTAATTATTTAAAAATTGCGCCATTTGGGTGTTGGTTATTCCCGATTGTTAGCATCTAATGCGGAGGGCGTGGACCGAACGAACACGGCCCGACAACCCTCCGTAATTTTGTTTTTGGTGCGTGGATTTGACATTGATGAGGAATCGAATCCGAAATGGGAAAATGAGGTATCCGTTCCGAAGATCTCGATCCGAGAAAATCGCCGGCGAAGACCGCAAGTGGAACGGACCACCGGAGTGCGTCCGGTGGTCCACGGAAGACGGCGACCGTGCGCCGCTCCGGTGCGGCGGTGCCAGCGACCCGCGGCGGAGGCGCGCCGCTGGAGTAACCCACCGCGGCTAGGCCGAGGTGGTCAGCAGGCAGCCGGCAAAGCCGGCCGCGACGGTCCAAGGGCGGGACCCTTAGGGTCCCGCGTTTCGTATTTTGGCCGGCCAAACGGCCAGCCGTTTCCAGGATTTCCGGGGGATTAAACCCCCGGATTAAGGTGGAGCGGGCCCCCCACGTGGGGTGGGGGCGTTGTTTTGCAAAGCACGGGGGCTGCGCCCCCCCGTTTCCTCGACCAGCGCTCGGCCAACCGGCCGAGCTGAGCGGCCGGGCCGCGCCGCCGGCTGGGCGGGGTCCAGCGGACCGGGTCGGACCGACCCGATTCGGGTCGGATCCGGGTCGGTTCGACCCAGGGGGGTCGGGTCGGGTCGGCCTGGACCCGGACCCCCCATTTTCGAGACGACTTTGGTCTTTTTCTCATAACTTGAGCTACGGACCTCTGATTGACGAACCGTCTGCGGCTACGCGATCCTTGAATCGAGATGGTCGATTCGGTATATCGTACTCAATGTTTCGGAATAATTTGAGTTCGGCCGGCTTGGTTCGTTCACGAAACCAACCGAGCCTTCGGAGCGAAAACGCTCATATCTTGAGCTACGGACGTCTGATTGACGTGTCGTCAGCTTTGTTGTGTTCCTCTTAGTGAGACGGATCTTTTGGCATACTCCGCCTGAGGTTTGGACACAGGTGGAGTACGGTCGGGTTGGTTTTTCCTTAGAAACCAACCGGGCCCCTGGGACGAAAAAGCCAATAACTCTCAGACCGGGCGTCCGATCGACGCGCCGTCTGTTGCGTTGAGTTCCTGTTGACGATACGGAACTTTTGGATACATCAACTCTGGACTTTGTGACAGTTGATGTATCAGCCTCTCGGCTCATGGAGCGGACCCTCCGAACGAGCTTGTTGTGTGCGGGAACCCTAGTGCTGGCTGCAACTGTGATTACTACTGCTACTGCTACTGCTACTGTGACTGCGACGACGACAGTACAGAGATCCTGTGTGGATTCGACGATGACGACTACAACACTCAGCGATCCTACGTGGATCAGTGCTACAGGTCCTGTGTGGGCCCGATCCTGTGTGGGTCTGATCCTGTGTGGGTCTTTGCGCTCAGCGGTCCTGTATGAACCAGCGCCTACAGGTCCTGTGTGGGCCCAATCCTGTGTGGGTTTTTTGCGGGGGTTAGTTACCTATCGATCCTTCATGGGTCCGACGACTTAGATGGATCATAGATCATCTTTATCGTCCTTTGAACAAGTATACCTGTGTGAGGTGAATCCTATTGCTTTCCTGTGTGGATTGTGTTGTGCTATCCTGTGTGGATTACGTTTTGCTTTCCTGTGTGTAATACGTTTACTTTCTGTGTGGACTGAGTTGTACTTGGGCTCGGAGGTTAGAGCATATTTGGAATTGATGACTTAGGTATATGTATGGGCATATACCTAAGAAGTGTCGGTTGTTACTTCGTGTTTGTACCTTTCTTTGTGGTTTATCCTTTGTGGATTTCTGGAGACCTTCAGGGGTCTCGGGGTCCCTACTGAGTAGCTTATACTCACCCCTACACGGGCTATGCCCGTACTACGTTGTGTTGGTTGCAGACGACGGACAGCGTTGATCTTGGCTGAGGCTTGCAGAGCAGGACGATACCTGGAGGTGGACCACTGGGCGGGACATACTCGGAGCGGACGGTGGGACCCGTGGAGTAGTGGAGCTATCTGTACCCATCCTTCAGGTGGGATCTCCAGTGGACAGCTCGACGTAGCGTCTTTTACTTACAGTTATTGTTTTCCCTTTCGAGTTGTACTTTACTTTCAGTTTGGGTTTGTATACTGGCCCATTTACTTTTCCGCACTTTCAGTTGTACTCTGTTTTTACTTAGTGTTTGCTTTCCGCTTGCTTACTCTGTGGTGTTTGTTTACTTTACAAAGGCAATGCCTTCCCTTTTTACCAGGATTTACGCCTTGGTACTAGTCGCCAGCCCCTGGCCTATGGAAGGCGGGCTTGGGGAAGTCACGGCACGGGCCTCGAGGACGGGTCGTGACATCAACATTAATGATCAAATCAAAAGGTGTATTCCCTCCTATAAAACAATGCCAAATGACCAGGCACTATGAGTCCTCATACATCCTTCTATTAAGGCGATTTAGAAGAGATGACTAAAAAACAACGTCATGAGTTTCATAAACTAATCCCCCTCATGAATTCATATTAAATCTTATAAGAAAAAGCTATAATATTCCACTTAAAAGTGGAATCCTGAACTGTGAGAGTAATTTTCATTCAACACCATGCATATGTCGAACAATTTCCCTTACATGGAATGTAATCTATCTAAAAAAAGAGACTAAATGTTCTCAATACTTATATATAAATGAAGTATTAAATAAAATGGGTAAAATATGTACTTAATGATCTTATTACCAGTATAAATGATAAAATTATCACATATTTGATATATCTAGTAACATTTGAATTCCCAAGAATAATACAATCAACATTTTATCATGCATAGTACAATTACATTGATATGGCCTCAATTATTATGATGTATATGCCATGAATCAATCCCCTTTTATCAACAATACCTCATGACTGATTCTAGAAGAATCAAAATAGGAGTATAATCCAAAATCATATTTGGAAAATGTTAAATTAATGTAGTAGTTAAATGCCACTTCCACTATTGAAAGGAATTGTAATATTCTTCAAAACAATAAAAATTCACCGCCATCATGGTTAATATTGATAGTGTAACTACTAATAAATGATCCTTATTGATCCATAACTGAAGCTTTGATATTATGGTTAAAATATGATTCCCTATTAGTTTAATCAAAATGTTGTTATGAGGTTTTACATAATCATTACTTGTATAGAAGCTCACTACAATGTCATAGTTGAATACAATGAAAAAATAGTACTTTTATAGGTTGATTATTTTGTTCATCTATGCTATAAATATTGTGGGTGTGTTAATCTGACCAAAAGTAATCCCAATGAACACATAAAAACCATACCTACTTATGAATGCAGATAATGGTATTTCATAAAGTATCACCCATAGTTGATGGGACCATGATCATAAATAAATATTTTATAAAACACTATCGCCACTTAGATAATAAAACATATCATCAATACTTGGATGAGGATATCAATTTTGAACTGTTATCTAATTCAACATCTGATAATCGACATAAAAAATCAATGGTAACTCACCCACTTTATAAACAATATTAGATAACCAAAAGATGATGTTCTAGGGATGATACACCCTTTATCCTATAATTCTTCCAATAGAGTGTTATATATTATGTTCTATTGTTTCCCTTCTATATTTTGTAATTTGATTATCATAGATACAGTAATCTGATCAATTGTTCACTCAATATCCCTCCCAGGTTATAACCTTGAAAATTACTCATTGAAAACATCCTAAAATATATCAATTGTATATTGGAAGAAATCATGCACCACTTCACCATAAACCAAGTGATGTTTTCACACAACTAAAATTCCCCACTATTAAATAGAACCATAAAGGGTTTCAATCCCACTAGTTGAGTCTCAGTCATTGTTATTTCCACATATCTAAAAAATCAAAAAAATCACCCTAGGATATTCTCTCTATAATTCCAAACCAACATCTCAAAAAACATGGTTTATCAGTTTTATAATAATTCAACAGTGTGGTTTCTTAACTAGTCACAACAATGTTACCTTGAAAACACTATCCAAAAGGGTTTAACCATAACACATTTTCAACCTATAACCATCCATATCTGAGGACATGAATATCATAGTGTGAACTAAACTTCCAAAATTTTATCACTACAAGACATAGCCTTTTAACGCCAAAAAATATTGAAATCAATTAATCTTTCTTATTTGGTAATATTTTTAATCAATAATTTTAATATTATTAAATTAATTATAGATTTATGACATCATTATTATAAATAATTATTTTAAACAATAAAATAACAAAGATATCATTTCAATTCATGTTTCCCAATATGAAAATTATTTTCCATGTTTTTCTAATTTGATGCAATCTAAATTAAATCATGAGTTCATATAATAATGTACCAATATACATAAAAATGAATAATACTGAACCATGATTAAAATATCATAGTATAATAAAATCACATAAAATGTGTTTTATCCAATGGTTATATATCATCCTACTACAATTGGATATCATCATGAATAAAAATATCACCAAGGGAACATGGGTTTTCTTCCACACATGTGTTATATAGTCCTCCGGAAAAACTCATTGAAAAGTCAGACAACATCATAAACAATTATGACCAATTATAAACAGTAAACTACTAGAAATAATTTCTTATCTGACACAAATTTATTACATCTCGAACTGAGTTCCACTATTAAATATACTAAGATCAACTGTGCCACATATCCTATTATGTTTTGTATGCAAGGATATTACATTTTTAAAATGAATTATGGTTTGTGTTTGTTACAAATCCTCACATGTAATATCGAGTAATTTGAAATGAATGGGATCTTACAGTACATATAAGTAATAATATTGAATGGGAGTCATTTCCTAGTATTTTCCAAATTTTTTGGTTCCAAAATTTGGATGTTGTCATCCATTGAGAAATGTGGATTTCCTTGAAGGCCTATAGAAATTATGTAAAAGGCATGAGTTTTGGGAAGATGTTATATACAATTTTTTATCACAAAGTATTTAGGAATTCTGATTTTGTGCTCAATGATTATGATGAACATCACCAATGGTATATTTCTATAATTAGAATTTGATAAAAATGACAAAGGAATTTATTTTTGAAAGACTAGGATTATGTTAACCAAAATGAGGAGGATCTCAAATATAGAAGTTGTTTCTACATGATTACGAAAAGTGGAGAATCATTACTACTCGATGTGGTGACAGAGATCTCCATGAATACCTCAATTTCATTAGAGCATCACAAAGAGAGGATCACTAGGAATATCTTCTTAGAAAATTCAAAAAACAAATTTGAGGATATAGAGATTCTTGAACGATTGAGCCTATAAATAATAGGCTACCCCTATTCATATAACATAATTTTTTCAAATAAAATATTTAATAACTTTGGTTTTAAGAAGCCAAATCATCTCCAAGAAATAGAATTCTATGAATTCATGAGAAAAAAATACTTCTTATGTCTTGGATGATGCAAATTCAGTTGAAAATCAGTTCTTCATGATGATGGGGTATTCTGTATTAACTCTGTGATCTTCATGAAGGCAGAGAGCTTCATCCCGGTTGTGTTATTCCTAAATGAGGTTTAAGAATGGTAGTATAGATCGTCAGGTTTAAGATGACATGGATTTTATAATAAATAAACTATGTTTTAGAGTGTAATAGGAGTCTCATTCTATGTTAGAGATAATGAATTTGATTCCAACCCGTTGAAGATACATTCATGTCGATAAACTGAGTTAATCTTATCTCATTGTTGTGAGATAGGGGAGTCAATGAATGTGATTTGAGTGATGTAGTATGATATCCATAAAATTTTATAAACGAATTGAAAATAGAATAGATTTACTTTGTATGAACCTCTATATTCCACATGATGTTATGATTAGTTGATTTGTTTCCACATACAATCCTTTTGTGTATGATCCTTGGACATTCCCATTGCATTTAAATAGGTAAAAACTTTTGTCATAACATTCTATGCATGAATGTTATAATTATATCACAGTACCATCATACATGTTTTATAGGTTCCTACCAATGTGTGAATAATATAAATCTATTTACTAAGAAAAATTTGACACCCTAATTCACACCCCACTCTTATGGTGTTCCATAATCCAATCAATGGTATCAAAGTATTAATTTTTCTCATGTAAAATCTATCCTTATTTTCTATCATGGAGAATTCAATTAATGTTAGGGGAATCCCCATATATTATTTAAGTAACATTCATATATTGAAGAACACTATGCGATCACATCTAAGATATCTTTGAATATATGTAATCTTTCCTACAACACAAGGAATGTAGCTCACTAATAAAAATATCTTTTCTAAGACTAACACAGAAAGGAAAATTCTTGATACAGATTCTAAAGCACAAAAATCCCTCACTAAAATGATTTCATATCATAAGTATATAATGTTTATGAGTTGGACTTTGGAAAATCATATGTTCCAAAAATGGGAGAATATTTATAAAGGATAAAACAATGTGAAGGAGAAAAAATTCAACCCCTACACAATACAGTTGATTATAGAAAAATTAATCTTGGTGAAAATGAAGACACATTTTTTTATTTTAATTACTAAAGTTATTTGATCTATACGAGGACTTGGTGGAGAAATAAAATATGATGAAATTGTGATGAAAATATTTAGAATGAATCTGGTTTTTTACAATTATATTTTTCATCCCATAAGGAATGATATCTCTGTAAACATTCTCTGGATGATCTGATGAGATGTATGGGGGAATATGAAATGAGATTAAAACTTCAAGATGCAATGACATGAGTAACCATGGAATGGAAATCATTTCCATTAAAAAACATGATGTATCAAGATATAAATTTGATAAAGATGATGAGGATGATGAAATTATTTCTCTTCTAGCAATGAAATTGAAAAGGGGAAAGGAGGTATTTTAGGGGAAGAAAATATTATTATTTATTTATTATAGTAGAGTTAAGTACATTTCTTGATACAATTAGTTGATTTCTAAAAATGATATCAAGTTGAAACATAAGGATTATCGTCGAATTAGTTAGAATCAATGTAATAGATGAAATAAGTGGAGAGAAATTGTGTAATAATCATAAAAAAAAATAAGTTGATAATCATTAATATAGAATAAAATCACTGGAATATGTAGTGAAATAATAGTTAATATCCTTTGAATTTAAACAAGATATAGTGAAACTCATGTTCATAATTGAGGAAAATGAAAATATCATCATTATACATTCATCAATACTAGAGTAAAAGTCCATGAATATTGTGGTTATAGAATGTGAAATTCATTACACATTGGAGTAAATATAAATTTGAATCAAATTAAATGAAAAAAATTAAAAACATTTAGTTAGGAAGACTCCCTTTTGTAGAGTTGATGGAGAGATGAAATCATGGTTCTAATGTTGTAGAGAAGACATTAAATGTCAAAAATACACATTCATGGGAATTAGTGGATGGTTTTTATTTTTAATCATGAAAAAAAGTGACATGAAAAACTACAATAAACTAATGTTGAATGTTTGAAATATAACAATGTCACATGAATTCATAATAATGAAATCCCCAAATCTAAATAAAAGCTGAAATGAAAACTATCCACATTTTTTCAGAAATTATCTTTAGTGAAACTATTACCCAAATGATGGATACAAGGGGAGAAAGAGATTTGAAAAGGCAATTCCTCTTATAAAATGTCCATTCTTTGACTATTACGGTCATAACATGTCAAAATGTGAAGAAGAATGTAGTTATTTGAATAGATAATAGATATAATGTCAAAAATGCGAAAAAATTCATTCTTAATTTTTATTAAAGATATAATTTCTATGGAAATTGTTTTCATTGATATATCATTGCATATAAATCTATTTATTGTGGGTAGAGCAAAGGAACAAACAGTTCATATATAATGTAGAGACAAGCCAATACTCGTCAACCATATGTTGTTTCTCTTACAAAAATATTGTATCCTTTTGGATAAGTGTATTAGAATAATGAACATATGAAAATAGAATATAAATTTAAAAGTAAATATTCATCCTACACTCAATCTACAATTTTATGGATGTAAAAGACTATGATTATGAATAAAAATCTTATTGAAGTATCTCTCATAGCTACATAGAATAGAAACACGTAGATTCTTGATAAAAAATGCTAATCCCATATAACTGTAAATGATTAATTTTTTTAATGTAATGTAGATGGTTGATGGAATAGTAAGCTATTGGAATAATGGTTCTTTGAATATTAAAAGGGAGTGGATGTACTAATCCGGATAATGAAGATCTAAAATAACTAGAGTTCTCTAGGTGGACTTTTGGCATCGCAATCTCATTAGTTTTACATAGCTCTATGACCCAGGACTTATAATCACATTCAATCAAGGAGGATATACTATATAAGAAAATATAGGGAATTATCTCATGAATATATGTGGAATTTATGGAAACTTATACTAGGTTGATAGAAAGTAGATCATTTGTTACATGACACTAGAAGAAAATTACCCCTTATAGCACTGGAGGTTTGATCACATGAGTTAACAAGAAATGGAAATGATATCAAAAGTGAATATTTTCAAGAATATCCGCAATATAAATTATTAATTAGAGAATACTTTTGATGATTACAAATGAGGAACATCAGTCTATTGTTCATATCTCTTAATGGTGAAAAGGGATTCAATTTTTTTAATATCATCAATACAGATGTGTGTGTTTTGAAAAATGTTACTGGAACATCTAGTGAAATGTGCTTCATCCTTTTAATTAATAATTATAGTATAGTGTATTTTTTATGGTTATACAAAAGTCACAAAAATTTACTTATTTCATGTAGACATATCATCGAATAAACGAAAATGATATGGTTCTTACTATAAAGGTTATACGATCTGACAACGTATGGGAATACCCATCAATTGATTTTAAAAATTATATGGAGAAAGAAAAGTTAAACATGGGGTGTCCTCTATGAGAACTCTATAGAAAAATGGATTTTTTGAGCGCATGAATTGATAGGTGATAAAAATGGCTAGAACTATGCTGACAGAGAGTTGTATCCCTCATCATTATTAGATTGAGGCTTTTAATGTAGTAGTGTATACTCAAAATCGACGAGGTATTTATGAGGGAGAAATGAATACACTATATGAGTTGTGGAATGGATGGAATCCCCCTTTGATGCACTTTCATATTTTCATAAGAAAATGTCCCACCTGAAGAAAATATGGAAATCAAAGTAAGTATGGTGGTGCTGATGATGAAGGGGTATTCCATAGATATTCAATGAAGAGAAAAGCCTACAATTGATTTAATAATAATCTTGGAAAAATTGTGGAATGATTTGATTTCATGATTATTAAAGATAAGAACTAAAATGCCTTGAGTAATTCCTTTACTGAAACGGTTGATGATATGGAATAATGTGGACATGGAACAGATAAAAATACATAAGAATTTCAAGATATTCAATACATTCAGGGGAAAAACATAATGTTGATTTAGAGGAATAATCACAATTGGAAACTATGGCTGAAGGATAATCTTCTGAAGTTCACAAGAGTAATTGATGATCAGATATTGGTAAATTTATCATCATTTGGGATTGTAAAGAACAACTATATAAATGGAAAATGAATAATAATGCACAATATTCCACTCTATCAGTTTTGGAAGTAGCCCTATTTAAAGAAGCTAAAATGGATGAATCATGGGTTAAAGACATGAATTAAGAGTTAGATCATATCAATAATAACATGGTGTGGGATCTTGTTACGAGACCTGAAATTCACAATGTGGATGGTTTGAAGTGTATTTTTAGGAACCTAGATCTTGGTTTCAGGTATGGATCTTAATTTTGGTTTGTTTTGAGAAAAATGAAGAAATTTGAATTTTTTAAGTACACTCCATGTACTTATTATTACATAATGTGTACCTAGGTACCACATACAGCTTCTTACATGATGTGTAATGGCTTAGTACATAGCCTTGTGGTGACCTGGCTGACTTCTTAAGGTGGGACTAGTTAAGGCTATTACCCAGGTTGTACAATGAATGAACATGTTGTGTATATTTATTTTTTAATTGATATATCAGAGCGGGGTCACATCTCATGCCCAAAAAAATCTTCTCCACTTTCTTCATACATCATATCAATGGGAATACTGCAAACATCAAACCCCTCGTGACTCTGAATCCACCTTCGATTGAGACATTGTTTGTTGCGTTGGAGTCCCACCATTTTGTTCCCAATTTCCATAGAACCTCTCTTCATGATTCATCCTATCTTGTTAGTATTTCAAGGATGAAATTTTTTCACTTTTTTAGATCTATTCAAATCTAGGATAATTCAAGGTCTTACGTTTAAGAGTATTGATTAGATAATATCAAGGTAGGTGATTTATGCTTCTCCTTTATTATCTTGAGATTATATATGTATAAAGTGCACCATATCCATTTATGGGGTATTGAGTGTTTTGGAATTAAAACATGTATATAAACTAATATGTTTTTATTGTTTTATAAAGGATTGTTGATGGCATAATGTGGTATACCATGATTATGGGACAACATCAGCGTGTTTCCCTTATTGACTATTTTCTGACCATTTGGTTTAGAATGAATATACGGCTTGCCTTTTCATCCATACCATGTCTGTTTGTATGGAGTTAATTATTATATGAGATGAATGTGATTCAAAATTTTAAATTGACTAAGGGGAATTTAATTGTGAGATCTTCTCGAGGATGGATCTGTTATGAATGATTCATTGATATGTTGACCCAATGGCATTGACTATTGGAGCAGGCAGGTGGTCATCAATCTAAGTGTTTAGACCATGAGAGCTTTCCTAGGTTTTTATTTATAATTGATTTATAGTATATTATACCCAGTGGTATTGAAAATGGGTTGTACCTTGGAGGTTATTTAGAATTTATTGATTACAGGTTTACACTGTGGTATTTACCATGAGAACTTCACAGGTGGTCGTTTGAAAATGATTACTTCTATGATTAGACCATAGGGGTTTGTCCATGAGATATTCCCAAAAGTTTTTTATTAAATAATTTATGTTATTTTGGACTAGTGGGATTATACTATGAGATATTTTCCAGTGGGTTGTTTATAAATAATTGGATAATTATGATGAGTTTTCCAAACCAAGTCACAAGCATGGACTCGGTCTTAATTGATTGATTAGCTGGTCTTCTGATTCATCTGTTTGTTACTATTACACGGGTATATGAAGCTTCGACTAGATCACGTGGTTTACAAGATTAAATAGGTGAACAATAAATTTAAATGATTTTAATTGACAATTGGAGGACTGTTTTTTATGAGTACTTATTAGATTATAGCTTCATTTCAGTATATTACCTTCTCCATATATTCAGTGACATTTTGGCATAGATCATTGGTGGTTTCCTAATTTGATTCATCACACATCCTATTTGGGTCATCGTTTCTACCCAAAAATATTATATTGATGCATTTATAGATAAGTTAAAGCACCATCATTCATCAGATACTTGATTGTTGTTATAGCTGGAGGTCATTAAACCAAGCTGAGTTTGTGATTCTATTGGAGTTAATGATTTTCTGTACTTTGGATTTATTATTGTATTTCTAGAAATATAACATTATTTATGATCTTTTATAAACATGTAACATGCATCATTTATATATATTCCTTAGTTGTTATATTTTTATCAGTCTTCCACCGTTTATTTTTGTTGAATGGTATTACTACATTCGCTATTATTTACCATTTTCATTATATTATGTATACACTGCTAATGAGGGCCTATAATCCCCATTAAGAAATTGTGTCCCCCATTGCTAATCAGAAGCCTCTGGAATTTGGGGAGTCTCTCTTAGGGTCATGTGACCAACAGAGTTTGGGTCACCTTTGGGCGACACTCGGAACTGAGATGGTAAAATGTGGTATCAGTGTAATTTTCATTTCTAATTTTCTTTAAAATTTATAGTCTATAAACTAAGATAGGGAGGTATGGGTAGTTTTTAATACGTTGTTTCTGGTAGTATATAACCTGTTCATAGGTAAAATCCATGTTACAACGAATATTGCATTTTTTTTGGTTTTTTCAATTGTTTCAGTTCATCTAATTTCATCATTGGGTGATACAATTGTTTTGGGCTATTGTGATTTATATCATCATTGTTCTATTTCTATTTCAACATGATGGGATAAGGGTATTCCATCTCATGCATCATATATTCAACTTCTATATCTCACAAGTCATGGATTCTTATCGTGCCATTTAGAATGCATTACTGATTGCATGATACTATAGTTGATGTTGTACTAGATATGCATACTGTTGTGATATAATACCTTTTATTTTTTATAAGGTATTTTTATAAGATAGGATTCATTTGTATGGATCCCAATCATTGGTTTCTGAGGTTTTATAGGTCATCTAGGTTGGAATTTAGTAGTTCATGTTGGAACATTAAATGAATTCTATTAGGATATGACATGGATAAGGATTCCAAACCTTGATTCGTGGGGTGTATGGGCTCTAACAAATCAGAACAAGGCATGAATTGTTCAAATCTCAGGTTTTTAGTGTTTTTGGGTATGTTTCATAGGATTACGGTCTATATAACTAGACACCACAGCCTGTGATGTTGTGAACACACACCATGTGTTCTTCTGTTTTGGATGAAACAAATTTTCTTAAGAACATATTGTGTGCCATATGTACACAACATTTATTTGTTGACTATGTGATTTTATTGTGTGAGAAGAGACATGTGGTTGGGAAATCATTGGTACAACACATCAAGTACCGGGACTACACAATGTTCTGTAAGAGTACATATATCCATCCATGTGACTAATGACATTGGTGGATGAAATTTAGGTGTTACAAACTGGGTCTCATTGGTATAGGTTGTGTGGAAATATGCAGTGTATTCGGATGTGTTAATAATGATACAAGAGGGTGTAACATATTTAGTAAACGTTGTGTCTAGTGTCAACACACCTTGTTGTGTTACACTAAGAGGGAACCTTGTATTCAATCTCTGTAGAATGACCTGGGAAGGTGGAAAAACTCAATTAAATGTCATGTCTAAGGTGAAAACCCTGTTTATAATGGGTGTTAGATGACCAGGTTGGCATAGGTGCATGCCCATGTCAAATCTTAATAGAATAGGTTGTGTAGTTGTTCTACATGCTATGTAAGCCTCTTTTAAAAAAGTTTAAATTCCCTCCCTCTCAAATTTCGTTCAGGAACTTATAAGTTGTTATTATTGATAATATTGTACTTAGGTGTGCACTTGACATTGCAGAGTCATGCCACCAAGACATCCTCTGGTTGTATTCTAGGCACAGTGTGATGATTATACACTGAAAATGGTAGATCAGGGATTACTATAATATCCTCTTGTGGTTATTTTTATGGAACTGAATGTTATACTAGAGGTAGGTGATGATGCATAGTTACATGAAGGATTTTTGAGGAATATGAAAACATTTTAGAGATCACCACATCCAATCCCAACTTTGGTGATGTTTTCAAGGGTGTTCCAGTAGTAGCATAATCACAATTTTTTAGGGGTTGGAGGACCACATGTTGTAGAGTCATTATTGGAGACCATGTGTTCTATCACTGAACATCTAGATTTGCATCATGAGATGAGGGTGAATCACATGACGTACAAGTTATGATATTTCTCCAGTAGATGATGGGATAATATTTCATAGGTAGGATTTCATCGAGATATAAATTTGGAAGAGTTTTATAGGTCTTTATATGATTAATTCATCCCTGATATGTTGAGGGTTTACCGGTCCATGAAGTTCATGTACATGGAGCAGGGCTCTCATTCAGTGATGGATTACTCTTTTCATATTATAGAGAATCAGTCCATTGCACATATTTTAGGAGTTGATGAGTTATAACTAGCTATACTATTTTAGGATGGTCTCAGGTATGACGTTATATAATGGGTGAATGAATTCAGGTATACATTGGTGGCTGATATAGTAAACCCTGATGAGATTACAGAGCAAAATCATAGGGTGTTGGGAGCTACGAGTGGGGTGGTTCACCATTCAGGGATATTAATCCTTCGACAGATATCATGGGGCTTTCATACTATATTTTATTAGGTATCTAGGTGTAATGATACTACTGTAGGAAGAGGGGGAATATGAGACCAGATTTCATGAAGGACACGGTCAAGTTCCTAACTTGCAGAAATATGGTCCATGTTCAGTATTTTATTCAGATGTTCTCATGGGTAGCAAGTGAGAGAGGTAGTGTTATGACTCAACGTGTAGGAGCAGAACCATCAATTTCTCATCAGTCATGGAACTATTGTTTGTCGTGCCAATTAGGTTGATGAGGAGTTCTTTGACCTGGTAGTCGGATGCCATGTTTTTAGTGGTTGTATGGTGGTTCAGCTCAGGGGAATCAGTCTAGGATGAAGGACTACAATACTTGTTAGACTTTTTTAGTGGATAAGGGTCCCTGACCCTCTACGGTTAGAGGTATGATTCTAGTTTCCTTAGTTTTATCTTATGATCTTTTTGATATAGGGGATTCTCATAGTTTAAAATTTGTTTCCACTGTAGAGAGCCTAGGTCTCTGTATAGTTACTTATGAGAATGTTATGACACTAGACACTCTATTGGTGATTAGGATTGCTAGTGTATGTTAGTGAAAAGAGTTGCATCATGAAATTGGGTGGTGTCACTTTTTAATGGACCTCAAGGTCATAGAGATGACAAGGTTCGATTTCATTATTAGAATGGACTGGTTGGCCTTATTTCCGGATTTTGATGTCTACAATCACCATAGGGTGAGTTTCACATGACTAGATGGACGATCATTTCTAGAAAAGGGAGAATGGGATGTCTAAGAAGCTGATATTGAACCATGAATCATGGGTTGGTATAATTACAACCTAGATTACTAGTATATTTCTATATAACCTTGGTACATAAAATATAGACTTTTCTCCAGTGGTGGATCATTTTAGGGATCTCTTTCTAGAGAAATTTTTTAGGTTTACCTATACAGAGAGTGGTAGATTTGTCTATGGAGCTTATCCCAGGAGCAGCACTACTGTGTAATCCTCTATACAGGATGGATACATTAGAGTTAATGGATATCTAGATGTTGTTATAAAAGTTTCAAGAAAAGGGTTTCATCAGACCCTATTCTTCTTAATGGGGCTCAGATATCCTTTTTTTCAAGAAGGTGGATGGTACCCCCCATCTTTGTGTTGATTATCAGAAGCTGAACCAGTTTATGGTCAAGAACTGATATCCCTTGTCATGGATTTATGATCTATTTCATCACCTACAAGGATCCCGGGTGTTCTTGATGATTGGTTTGAGATACAGTTATCATCAATTTTACATTGGACCACCAAATATTCCTCTTACAACATTTCATAGTGGGTATGGTCTGTTTGTGTATTTGGTTATACCATTTGGTCTCATGTATGTGAAAAATGTTTTCATGGTAATGATGATCCTACTATTTCATCCTAACTTGTATTATTTTCTGGTGGACTTCATTGATTATATCTTGGTGACTCTCACCCCCAAAATGAACCATCCCCCATCTTTAGATTTTATTTAGTAAGTTATGAGAGGATTATTTATATTTTAAGATCTCAAAATGACACTTTTGGATGGACTAGATTAACAATTAGAGTCTTTTTTATCACAAATACAAAAGTATTAGTATACCTAGAGAAGGAGAGAGAAGTGGTGTCCTAGGATGAGTCGAATACGAACATTTAGGTATGGATTTTTCTAGGTATTGATGGTTAATACATGCATTTTATAATAGACTTTTCACATATAGATGTTCAAATGAATGGTTTGAATAAGAAGGGCGTGAAGTACTTGTCAAATTATTCCTACGATTCATCCGTCCAGGAGGTGAAGGGGAGGTTGACTTCAACACCAATAATGATTTTTTAAGAGACAAGAAAGAGTTACACTGTTTAATATGATGCATCATGTATCGGGTTAGAAGAAATGGGTATACATGGGAAAGAGTAATTGTGTGTGGGTATCGATAGTTTAGGCCTCACTAAAGCAATTATGTGATGCACAATCTTGATTTGGATGTAGTTGTGCAAGTTTTACACTTTTGGAGACATTATCTTTTGGGGGAACATTTTTTGGTATACACTGACCACCAAAGTCTCAATTGTATATTTACCCAGTGAGATCTGAATTTCAGACACTGGGGTTGGGTGCAGTACCTTTACTATTTTGACATTATATTTCTTACATTCATTGGAACAACAACATAGTGGCTGTTGAGTTGAGAAATATGACTCAGATACAGGTAGTTCAGGAGAACAACAATTAGTGGAAGATTATGGATATGTTCTTTGAAATTTATTTGGAGGTGCAAGATAGCCATGGGAAGATGTTTCTTACTTATAATGGTGTAAGATATACTCTACTGGATCGACTATGATTGAGTAATATATTAGATTCTAAGGTTCATGTCATGAGGGATAGTTGGTCAATAGAGGACGCTACTCTTAGATGGAAGATATACAATGATGAGGGTTTTCATTTTCAGGGACATGTTTGGGTGTCAGTCGACATCTGTGAGGAGATGTTGTGATAATTTCATCCCTCAGTTTGTGCACAACATCCTGGTCTAACAAAGATGTATCATGATCTATGTAATTATTATTGGTGTCCATGAATGAAGAGGGATATTTCTGGTTTTGTTTTGAGATGCTCCACCTATCAGTTAATTAGGCAGATCTTCAACAAGTGGCATTTATTTTATAGTATTTTCCCATTCTAGAGTAGAAGTGGAATGATTTTGTGATGGATTTTGTGACGGGTTTACCAAATTCACCTTGAGGGAATGATGAAGTTTGGGTTGTTATTGACATGCTCATAAAGGGTTCCCATTTCCATCCCATTAAGAAAACAATCAATGTTGATGAGCTTGGAAGGTTTTACATCTGATGGATTGTACATTTTCAGGGGATTAAACACTATATTATTTCTGACAGGGACGTCTGGGTTACTTCTCATGTCTGGCATGGACTACATTGGGCATTGGGAACATAGATACTTCTGATTGTAGCTTAACATCCCTAAATAGATGGCTTGTCTATGCGCATGATTCAGGTTTTGGAGGACATGCTTCGAGATTGTGACTAAGATTTCAGGGGATCTTGGGAGAACAACATACCCATATTGGAGTTTACCTACAAAAATAGTTTTCAGTAAACGATTCAGATGACACATTATGAATAATTGTACAATAGGTCATGCTAATCACCCCTATATTGGCGGGATAAAGTAGAGGTTATTATACTGGGACCTCATCTTGTCCACGAGAATACAAAGTAGGTGGAGTTAATTTTCCAAAGGATGGACACTGGAATATATTTCCAAAAATATCATGAAGATTATTGGAGATGAACCTTGGTGTTCGAGGTCAGAGATTAGGTTTAATATATGACACGACATGGTTGGGACACTAGAGAAATAGAAGACAGGGGAAGCATTCAATGAGATATGTTGGGTCGTTTGAGGTTTTTCATAGAGTCAGGGCAGCTTCCAATTTGCTATATTTACGTCAGAGTTACTTTGATATAGAAAACATCATTCTTGTTTCTCTGTTACAACGTTAAATTTACAACCCGTCCCATTTTTTCATCTTAAGGAGGATGAGTTAGAGGTGGATGCATCTTTCGTGGTTCACCCTATTCAGATTATGGATCACAACATGAAGGTTCTTAGTGGTCGGTTTGTTCCTTTGGTAATGATGCTATGGAATCAAGGAAATGTACAAGTCGAGACATCAGAGACGAAGGCCAATGTTCGATCACAGTTGCGAGAGTTTTTTGAAGAATATTCTTGACCACCCTTGGATGGGCTATTTGGGGATGAATTGATTTAAGGGGGGATATTTGTAAGAACATGAATCTTCATTTTAGGTATGGATCTTTATTTAAGGGTTTTTAAGGAAAAATTAAGAAATGAGAGTTTAATATGTACTCTATTTATGCTTATGAGTACAGTCCATGTACCTCGGTACCATAAAAACTACATAATGGATGTGTAACATCCTAGTACATGGTTGTGTGGTGGCATTGTAGATCGCTTAAGGTGGGGCCATTTAATGGTACTACACAGTGTGTACTTTTGATTAACAAATAATGTAGTTTTTTAAATGATATATATGATCAGGGTCACATCTCATGTCTATAATGAAATTCTTCTCCCCATGGTTCATACAAGAGTTTGACAGAACTACTACGATCATCGAACCCATACTGATTCTCCATCTGAAAACTTATTGAGAAATTTTCAGGTTTGATGGAATCCAAAATGTAATTTCTTAATTTCACTAGATAATTTCTTCCTGATTCCTCCTCTCTCATGAGTATTTCATGGTTTAACATTTTTAACCTTTTTTGTATATCTACGCCATTCTAGTCTGATTGAATGGCTGATTCTCAAGAGTGTTGATCATACAACATCAAGGTAGTTTTTTTACATTCCTTGATTGTACATGGATTATATATGCAGAAAGTGATGCATAACCACATTTGGGGTATTACGTGTTTTGGAATTAAACCCTATTTATTACCTATTATTGTTTAACTGATTGATATAGGGTTATTGATTGCATAAGGTTGTATTCCTTTATTACAGGACACCATGGGTGTGTTTCCCTTATTGACTATTTTTTTAACTTTTCGATTAGGATGCAAGTTAGGATTTTATTTTTTTCTATACATTGTTTTTTAGTATGGATTTATTAAATATATGAGATTAATGTGATTCCCATTGTGAATGTTTTGACCAAGTGGAATTTGACTATGAGTTCATCATGAGGGAGGGTATTTTATGTATGATTTATTGTTATATAGACCCAGGGGTATTGATTATTAGAGTTGATGTATGGGAATCAAACCAGGGGTTTAGATTGTGAGATCCTACGGAGGTGGTTGTTTGAAATTTATTGATCATATATTAGACCCTGTGGAATTTACCATGAGATCTACCTAGGTGGTTGTTTAGAAATTATTGATGATAGGTTGACCCAGTATTATTGACCATGAAAGGTACCCAGGTGGTCGTTTGAAAATGATTAGTTCTATTATTAGACCAGAGAGGTTGGACTATGAGAACTACCTAGAGGGTCATTGTTTAATGATTGTTGTTATGTTATACTAGAAGGATTATAATGTGAGATCTTTCGCATAAGGTTGTTTATAAATAATTGGATGAGTGTGATGATTCTTCTAAGCCAAAGCACAAGCTTGGACTCACTCTTGCTTGAATATTTAGATGGTCTCATGAGACGTCACTTTGTTACTATTACGTAGGGGATACATAGCTTAGTCTAGATACCATGGATTAAACTATTCACTGGATGAATAATAAATATATATTAATGTAACTGAAAAACATAGGATTCCTTAATTTTGAGTAAATCCTTGATTTCGGATTCATTTCAGCATATTTTCTACTACATATATTCCTGATAGTATGGCAAAAATATTTGGTGATAGCCTACATGGATTCATATCACACCCTATTTGGGGCATTTTTTGGACCCAAAGTGATTATATTGTTGTTGGTATAGATAAGGGAATGTTCTCCTCTTCATCTGTTACTTTATTACGATTAGATCTAGAGAGCATCGGGACTGAGCTGAGGCTAGAGATGTTGTTGGAGTTACTGATTTTCTAAAATTTGGTTTCAATATTTTATTTCCTACATTGTGACGTGATTGGATACTTTAATAGACAAATGGGTCATGAATCATTTATATAATTGATCTAGTTTTCATATTACTATCAGTCTTCCACTATTTATTTTTTTTGTATGGTATTACTAGTTCCACTATTTTTTCTTCTATTATGTATACTCTATTAAAGAGGGGATGGTCTTAACATTAATACAAAATAGCCCTCGCTACTAGTCGGCAGCCTCTGGAATTTGGGGAAATGCAATTGAGGTTATGTTACCAACGGGGTTCGGGGAATCTTGGGGAAACACTCCAAACCGGGATGTTACTGGATCTTTAATAATCAATTTGATGAGAATGGTAATGTAATTAAAAATATGTTGCAATTAGTTTATAATGGATATTCACAAATTGAAGGAGTTGATGTTGAAGAATCATTTTCCCCAGTGGGGATATCAGATTTGGTCAAGATTTTTCATTCCATGCCAATTCAAATAGGATGCTAAGTGCATCAAATGGTTTCATAAACAACTTTCTTAAATGTATATCTTGAAATAAAAGTCCACATTGAACAAACTAGTGGGTTTTTAGTTGATACATATGAAATACTTGTTTTTATATTGAAAATGACACTATATAGTCTAAGAAAGGTACCACAAGTATGGTACTAACAGCATGAATCCTATCTAAAAATGCTCTAATATAAAAGGGGAGGAGTGGATCATAACCTTTATATGTAGAATTATCATAATTTCAGTTCATAGTAATATTGTATGTAGATGATATTATAAATGGCGGACGCACATAGAGTTTAGTGGATGGATTTTCTAATCACATGAAATCATAATTTGAAACGATTATGATTGGTGAACTCACATAATTCATAGGGATGCAATTGAATCAATGGAATGACTATAATTTTATTTATTAGGGAAATATTGCAAGAGATTTACTAAATAAATTCTATATGCATGATTTCAAACCAATGTAGACTACAATTATCATTGGGAAAACAGGTAATGCATTTAAATAGGACATATGTAGATCCCACAATGTACAAGAGAATCATTGGATGATTATTGTACTAGTCTATGACGTGGCCATATATTATCATTGCAATGTTATTATTGGAATACATTCAATGTAATCCAATGGATAAGCATATTGAATTAGTGAAATGAGTCATGAGGTACATTCAAGAAACTCAAAATTATAATTTATACTTTTTTTGGAACAGATAGTATACTATCTGTGTTTTCTAATTCTGATTGGGCTGGATATATTATTTTTAGAAAGTCCAAAAGAGGTGGATAATTTTTTATTTGAATGAAATGTGTTAGTTAGTGGAATAAGAAACAGGAAAGTACATCACATTGTACTGATGAAGCTAAGTATATCTCTGCTATAGATTCTTTCAATCAGCTAATGTGGATGAAGTAACTACTGAATGATATTAGTTATTAGGTGAAATAGCAAATGGTGATTCGGTGTGGAAACAAGAGCTCCATTGATCTTACAAAAAATCATGTTCATCATTCTCATATAAAAACCATTAAAATTAGATATCACATCATTAAAGACCAAATTGAACATAGCATGATTAAAATGGATTGTGATTGAACTGATGATCAATTAGCTGATATTTTGACCAAGACATTGTAAGAACAAGAGTTTCATAAGCATTAGTTGAACCTATATGTTCAACCACCTCCTAGTGCATAAAGATTGTTAGACGTTCCCATATCCCCAACTAAAATAACTACATTCATCTATTTATATATATGATGTAGGTTTATTAAGGAGATATGATCCGGGAGGAGTTTGTTTTCAGTTCCACTAGTAAAAATAATGCTCTTTGGGTTCATTGAGAATGTGGTAGAATAGAGAAATTCAATGTTCCAAGTAGTTGATTGAAATTTTATTGTAGGATGATGGTAAATATATAAAGGAAAAAATTATGTCATAGTGGATAGTGATGAGAAATAAAAGGGTAATATGATGGGAGAAAACTCAATTGGAGAAAAAAAATTAGTGTTATAAGGAAATTGTTAAGAATTAAAATACATGAGATATTAATTCATGCATCCCAATATGTTTTGTACATTTGATCATTTCTTATGTATACATTGAATGTTAGATGTGTTGTTTTGGGGTTATTAGTTTATGTTTGTGCTTGATGCTCTATTGAAAGTGTTTGCAGATTTCCTACATACCCAAAGGTGTAGATTGTTCGAACCAAGGTTATTACTTGATAGAAATGAAATATGGTTATTGTTTTCTATCAATACTCACATGTATGATCAGTAAATTTTCAAGGAATGGGTATTACACTTCAATAAAAAAACAGTATTGATGGTCGAATCATTTCACAAAAAGTGGATTTCCATTAAAACACACTGAAATCATAGCAAAATCATGAGTATAATGTATAAGGTCTACACAGTTTATCTTCCACATACAATTTGGTAATTCTATAAGTGTTATCTAAAATTAAATTGAGCATCGTGAAAGGTATTTTATGGAATAAAAAATACTTATATATTATAATGGAATAGTCCTTTCTATGACCGGTAATATGTATGCTAATATGATGAGAATAATTAATAATTATGAATTTTCAATAGGATTTTGAGAAGGGGAGCATCACGACCGAGCGATGTAGTGATAGTGAGCTCTATGAGTAAGTCAAGGTTCATTGGATAATTACTATGGGAGGATCAAAATGATTTTTTTTTGAACAATTGGGAAAATAAGATTGTGACGGGGATCTTTTAATAAGATTGAGACACTAAGTAAGATGCTACCCATCTACACATAACATGATGTTTTTCAAGGAAAATTGCAGAATTGTTTTGATTTAATGAAGCTCGGAGAGCTCTGTGAAACAGGAGGTCTCCACAATCATGAGAATTTTGGAAATAAATGTATTGTCTCGACTAGTACCAATGCTTTTGAGAAAAGGATGATTCTTCATGATGGGGTATTCGGTATTGACTCTATGAGATTCGCAAAGGTATTTATTTCATGAAGTTAGGTTGGTTCTCAAAGGTAGTGAGATTCATTAATAAGATTCATGAATACGCATCGTGAAAGGATTTAATGACCATTGGGATTAAGTGAAATTGGATTTCAGAGTGCATCAACTGATGTTTATGGTGTATGTACACTCTCATTCTATTTCAGGGACAATGACTTTAGTGCCAAAACATTGAAGTTTCCATCAAGTCGATAAACTGATATAGACATCTCTCAAAATAGTAAGCTAGGGGGTGTCAATGGAAGTGATATGACGAACGCAGAGTGTTATCCCTAAAATCATATAATGTGTTTGTGCCTATAATATAGTGATTGTTTTTTAGCATATTTAATCAACATATAGAGAAGATCGGTGGATTTATGTATAACTGAAAATATGATAGCAGATTCTCCTTAGACTAGACCTAAGTGGTTAACCAAGTAAAAATTGATGTCTTTTCATTGGGCATGTAAATGTTTTAATTGCTGCACATTAAAATTAATAAGGATTAAGAGGTTCCATCCAATGTGGTAATAAGATTCATCACTTTTGTATGAAAAACATGACTCCTTGATTTACCCCACAACTCCAGGGTTGTTCCGGGCCCTTTCATTATGGTCCTTCACATATGTGATAGGATACACAATACTAACATGGCTTTAATTTGGTTCATGGGGAGACTATACCTATTATAAATCATATAAAAATTTTGGATATAAATTTATCAAAAACCAATATAGTAACAACCAAAAATCCATGAATCATATGTTAATTTACCACATTTCTATGATGATTCTCACAACTGTACAAATTGAAATTTCATACTATAAAAGTGTTAATTGTAAAGTAAAACCCCATCAAAAAATGTACATTGAATATTCAATAAATTTGTATCAACAACATTTATAATCCCATCATTCATGCGTGAACCCAAATTTAGACTCACCTATCTTGACAACTTCATCTCTATAATCATGACCTTTATAAATGATGTCTTCTCAGGTACCCTCGTAGACCAAAAAGGGTTTTTTTATAAATCCATAGTCAACCACCAATACTATATATATAATTATCTAGTCCAATAATTATGTCTAAAAATGAAAATTAAAAAATATAAAATCCAAAAAAAACATATGAAAAAGGATTCACATGTCAACATACTAGGATAATCAGTTCCTGAATTCAATCCAAGATTAAAAAAACAACTTCTATCCATCACATCCATGATATATAATTTCATCTCCACACCCTGGGAGTCTGGAGCATAAATCCATCCTCTAAACCATTATTTTGTTGAGTTCATGGATAATATTTCCGACCTAGTCCAGGACAATAAGCCTCATTTCAATAACCGACCACCCAATAAATATTATTTCCAAATTTTAGTATGAGTTAAATAATAGAAAATTATTAAAAAATGTGAACGTTTTATATTTATAACAAATTCCATGCATCACTACAGTCACCAAATTTAACTCCCATCAAAGTGATGCACATTTAATTATTTTTTAATGTCTGAAACCATTAATCATAACACTGAAAATTTATTTCAATATGGATACTCAACATTCATCATCTATCATCCACGCTTATAGTCATCTCTTATTCAAGATTAAAATCATTTACTTAATCCAATTACAATGAAAACATGATATGTAAAAACACCATTTGATGAACCCAATTAAACCTATATTTTATTTTTATTAATAAAATAATATTCATTGGGATGTGGAATACTTAATGTGTGGTATTAGGCATGGCCTTTTCAATATCAACATAACAAATGGAATCCTTTTAAGTTCCAACATTGTATTTAATTACACAATTTTTTATTTCTATTAATGTAATCAAATCTGAATCATAATAGACCAAATTTTCAACCACATAGATCTGAAATAAAACATAAATACATAGAGAATAAATTCTAGACCACCTAAACCAAAATATTAAGAAAACTCTCACTCATCCATGGACCATGATTCCAGCTCAATCAATAGTTAATAATGAAATTTAGAATATAATGGAAAATAAGGGTATATATATACATAACGAGGGAAAACATTCAAACATGATTATGTAAAAACAATTAATAAGGAGTTTCAGAATAACCCAACACTTTTATTGTTACTGAATAATATTTCTAATTACCTAATAAATATGAACAATAATCCATTGATATTTTGGAAGATATTTGATTTAACACATAACTCATAGATTGGAAAGGGATGGGAATAACATATGACCTCTTAAAAGTTAGGGGTTACCTAATTCTTTATTAATAGAAACATGTTTTTTCACAAGAATGGAAAATACATCAACAAACCATTCAGTGCCAATTGTCCAAGTGAGGGCTAGGTCACATAGCCTTTCTGTGGGACCTATATGGTTTAAAATACCATTCAAGGGTCATGTACTCACCTCTATCAAATAATGTCTCAAACCGAATGGTTTTCAATTAACCATTTATTGGGTCTCAAACCATGCAACAAATTAAAAGCGGATTCACTATTATGGATCATAATTAGAACTAACCATTCCCCCAACATCAAACATGAACCAAATGGATAATTTCCCACAATTTTCATATCTAAAACACCTGGGACACTCCTTATATATTCCCTACCACCATAAGATTATCCATTTTCCATTTATAAGGAGTTTACCGAAAAATAAAATTAATATGTACCTATTAAATGAAAAACATTATATGTCCTCAATGTCTTCAAAAAATTAATTCATCTGAATAATTTGGGATTATGATTGAAATTCCAAAATATACACATATTCCATCAGTATAATTTGATTAAATGTATCTACTTGGAGTACTTACAAATTCATATTCCTCCAATAATGAATGAACCTCCAATAATAGACTACAAATATCCAACACCACCAACCCAATATGCATATAAATTAATATATTGATAAATATTTTTTTATTATTCATAACAATATCCATATCAATACTTAATGTGATTTAGTGAAAGATATAATTCAATACCATTATATATAAATCATTTGGGTTTCATTTCTTTTGGGAGTAATTTTCAATTGTAAACACAATATGAAATCTCAATTCCATAAAATGAATTTATCTATAAATAAACCATCTAAACATATTATAATCTATAGTTTAATTTTATTTTATCAATTGAATGTTTTATCCCCATAGTAATTTGTGAAGATATTTATCTAGAGTAATCTATTCCAAAACATTTCCAAAAAACATGATTATTATTTCTTTGTTACAAAATTATTAATATTTTTAAATATAAAATCATGATATCCCAATAAAATATTATCTAGTAAATCCTTGAAATTTTAAAATTATTTTACAATTTGGTTCCTATGACAATATATGTGTTCAATTCCTTACTAGAATAAATGATATTATCATCATACACCATCATAATGTGTTTCTGTAGTTTTTACTAATATTGTTATTGTTATCTACCATTCCTATTTTAAACAACCTGATTTACAACAAATTTTCTGTCATAGTTTATTATTATCAAGGAACTATTCTAAACACTAGTAGTTATTTCATTAATTTTCATACCCAATGACCGTCACTGTCAATAAAAAATCCTATTTTTTGTTCAATATAAACTACCACATCAATACCATTATTCTTGAATATTGACTTTACATCTATTTTAAAATAATTATAATTTCATTGTCAATAAATGTATCTAACATTCATAAAATTTCAATTAATGTAAGTATATAAAATTTCTCATAAATGGGAATAAATTTATATTAATTGAATCGTTTTTAGAATATAAAATAACTCTTGTATATTTCTTCTTCATTATCAATGATATATTTTTGTGAAAAAATATATTATCATGACCAATTTGTATTATTTTGTATGATAAATTATTTCCATTTTCTATTGTCATTTATCTAATTTCAGTCTTCCTCTACAGTTTAAATCCAATAATAATATTATAAATATTATATTAAACATATTATTAAATAAATATTATTTTTATTAAGTATAAAATTCTCTTATATCAATAACAAGAAATAAATCCATTTAATTTGTATGATAATTTTTATAACACTGCAATCTTTTTCATTCTATGTTATAACTATGGAATGGTACATATTTAATTTTTTCATTAATCAAATAAAAAATTATCCATTTATATTATTAATTCATGGGAAACCAAAAATTATCATGATCTAAATTTTTTTATTATTTATGAACAACATTGTTGACGCCTAAAAAAACCCACAACTCCCGGAGGAAGTTTCGGAATGACCAAGCGAAGTCATATTTTGAATCAGAGGCCCGGTCCGGAGGCCCGGGAAGTGGTGCGCGAAATAAAGAAGGATCCGCGCGCAAATATGTTCTGCGCGCGAAGTGCTCCTGGGATTCGCGGAATTGGACCGGTGAGGCGCGCAATAATTGCGCGCCCCGTTTCTCCACGGCGAGATTTTGCGCGCAAGTGGTTTCCAACACGGAAAACTTCGCGCGCCGCCTGGATTCTGCGCCGGAGGTCGCCTACAAATATAAGGTGACCCCAAACGGTTTGGGGGTTGAGGAATCTGAAGGGACTCTCGTGCGCGCAATTCAGCTCCCTCCGCGCGAAGGATGAGATCCAGGTAATCCCAAATTCCGTGCAACCTTGCCCCGGAGTTCGCCTTTGCGCGCAACTCCACCGGCTTCAGTGACTTTGCCCCTTTCCCCAGTTTCCCCACTTGCGCGCAATCCGTGGTCCGTGCGCGCAATACCCTGCCTTGCGCGCAAAACCTTGCGCATAATTCTCTCTTCGCGCACAATTCCATTACTCCTATTGCGCACCGTCCCGGTGTTTTGCGCGTAAATCGTCCCTTTTGCGCGCACAAGTCCGAGGACCCCTCACCTTGACACCCCATGGCTACCCCCTGCACCAGCACCTGATGTCTCCCCTGTCGGGCATGCGCGCCATGCGTTGTTTTCCCGCACGGCCTTCCAGGCTCGTGCGAAGTAACCTCAAGGTCCCTTGTGCCGTGTTTCCCGTTGCGTTCCTTTGCCTTATGCTTCTCCGCATAGGCACACTAATGACTATTGCTTCTTCACATAGCCACGCTAACGTGGACCCCCCAGTGGTTTGCCCTGCGACCCCCTTTCACCATGGCCTTGTCGATTCCTTCCCTTCCACAAGGGGTAGAGGACATTGGGCATGTAAGCCTTAGGGGTGTGGAGCAAACCCACCCCGTCCAAGCTGTAGGACATTAAACTGCTAAGCACATCGTCCTCAACACAAGACGTTAAACTATGGTCCGACCCCGTGCTTCGCACGTAGGGTCCCCCCAGCTCGGACATTTTTTACGCCCACTCGTCTCCATGGTAGTGGACTCTTCCTCACATGGAATGAGATCCTCCTTATTGGATCGGCGTTTGTCCCTGGGGGAAGGGCTGCTTCAGAGCGTAAGCCCCTAACCTTTCGTACGGATGATTGCACCCGTGCATCTCCGTACTTCCCCCCTTCCAAGGCCAGTGGAGTCCTTCTCCCACTGCGCTTTGTCGCACCACGGGCCTCCACCCTAGAGTAAGCCCCGACCCCAAGGGCCACTAACCACGCGTAAGCCCCTATTTCCTATTTGGGCCGCTCAATGCGTAATCCCCATTCCACTTCTCACGAACGCACCCTCCGCGACGTGATCGTCTGGTCCCTGGGGCCTCTTGTTTCCCACACCGAGCATGACTCACGTGGGCTTAGAGTGCGCATCGACCATGACATCCTCTTATGGTCCACCTCAGAGCATAAGCCCCATCCCAGCGAACTACGTGGACTTTGATCCATGCTAACGCATGGTACGTAGGAATCCTCCACGAGGTTCAAGCCCACCACCCGGTCGTCCCGACCTCTCCATGTCGGTTCCCTGGCCAATTTGGGCTGACTTAGAGCGTGAGCCCCAAATATCGCTTCCCGCATGATGTTAAACTATATCTCATCCCACATGACGTTAAACTGTATCACGTCCCGCATGACGTTAAACTGTATCCCGTCCCGCATGACGTTAAACTGTATCGCGTCCCGCATTACGTTAAACTGTATTCCGTCCCACATGATGCTAAACTATATCCCCCCTCTTGGGCCGTCTCAGAACGTAATCCCCATGCTTCACCCCACCATCCATTCTGATCCTCACCCGGGCCGCCACATCCCGGTGAGATCATTCCACCCTTTCCCACACCATGTTATATGGGAGGCCGCCCACGTGCTGGCCCCAACCTCGGTGTTCCCCCCTAGTGATCCTTTAAACCGATCCGTCTCCGCAAGACGTTAAACTCGCGACATACCCCGTGTTAAACATGGGAAGATGAGGAAAACCTCTGATGGTACACATTACCCACGTTCGATGTGGGATGCCTCGGGCTTCCGCGCCCTCCAGAAGCCCTGTAATGAGGGACCAAAGACAGACATGCCGACGATGCCCCAACGTGACCATTCTCCTCACCGCAGGTTGCTGTCCCGACAAGACCCATTGGAGCATCTTGATGGAAGCAGCGTAATTAACTGGCATCCATGTAGATATGGCACCAGGAATGAGCTTCACGAATCCGTCTTAAATCTATGAGAGAGACCCTGACTAGGTGACAAGCTCCGAGGAGGAATCCACAGAATGAAGAACCGACATCCCATCATCCCAGTTTCGATCAAGGAGCAGACGTCCCTTAACAAGGAACGGATGTTGCCCACCTTTGGAAAGTGGGAATGCGGGGCCACAAGCAGCTCGCCCTCCCCAGCGGACGGATGCGCGCGCCCCGGAGAAATTGTCGGAAACAAAAAATGGTGAACCCGACGTGAAGCTCTTCTCCTCAACACGGGAAATGGTAGCCGTTGGAGAATCAGAATAATAGCATGTCACCAGGTCAAGGTAACCCTCATCGGGACGTGAACCCACTAGGGGTCGAGGCCGTCAGGACGTTGACTACTCCGTTCTGTGATGTGGTCAGCGTGGTTCCCTCTCGCCGACCACGGAAGACGGAATGATGTTGGTCCTTGGTTGTCAATTTCTTTTCCTGTTGATACTAATAGGTTCATCTCCCTATTTCCAGGAATCAGATCACTGCATTTGGAGTGCAATCGCTACCTGCCCACCGACGTAGGGGCAGGGGAAGTGCCGACGCGGCTACCCCGCGCGGTCCCACCTATCCCACGGTCGCTCCGACTTCGACCGCTGTAGCAGCCAGGCGCTTGCGCCCCCTCTCCCTGTCAGAAATCATCCAACAGAGGGTGATAAAGAACCTAGTTCGTATGTATGACGAGGAAGGGATCATCCCCACCAGGGGCATGGCCCGCTTAGATCTAGAGGCGGTCGTGCCTCACCACCATCGCTGCACTCGAGGGCCACGCATGGAGCCGCCGCTCCCCACGCCGACGTTTAACCGCTTCGGGAGCCTATCCCCGGAGCGTTGTGACACATCCCTTCCCTACGCCAATGAGGTGGGGGATGTCCGGGTCCACCCGATCGGCAATCCATCACAGGGGTTACCGGCAAGAACCCCCGCCAGGCCGCGTCGACGCCGCCACCTGACTCCCCGAGCCAAGGAGCAGGAAATCTTCATGCCCGCACTGCCGGCTCCGACCCATCTGACTCGACGCCAGCGTCGGGCGCGAGTGGGGGAGAACGCCCGTCCTGGGGCACCAGCATCAGCTACCATTGTTTCCCCAGCCACTGTTGATTCCTGTTTCCAGATCCCTGCGCATGTTGAGCATGGGCAGCCGCGTGCCTGACTGGGATCGAAACCCCGACCGCCCTGCAGGCGGGTTGGGTCGAATCTGCCGGTCGCGGACACTAGCAATGGCCACTGCGGGCCAATCCACGGTAGTGCCACTCAACATGAAGGGTCATCCCGTGCCACCGATCTGGGAAGCCGAAAGATTCTTTGCGACGGCTATGCTTCGGGTATGACTCCTTCCAGCACCCACTACATGTGGTATGGGGTCACTCCCCCTACCGCCGGTCGCGAGCATGGAGCCATTGTGTATCATACCGCTCACTCACATGGAGGTCCTCCCCATGTCCCTTTCGACATCTGTCCCGGTGCTTCTCGCACCCCGGCCTTCGGTCCCCTCTGCCCCAGCTCTATTGTGGCCGGGGGACCCGATGACGGAAGTCGTCCATACCCTGAGGAGCTACCCAGGGGAAGGAAGGCCGGGCGTTGTCGCCGTCAGAGGAATGTCAGGGGAGTCCGGATGGGAATCAGACCAGTCCGTTTCTTAGATTCTGAGGTAGAGTACGATTCGATGATAGAACCTCCCCCAACCTTTCGAGTTGAGGGCAGGGATGGGGACACGGTGCGTCAGTCTCGTACTCCCTGAATGTGAGATCTGTATGTTTCCCTCCTCCCTTCGAAGGTATATCCAGGAGGACGAGGATTTGGCGTACCACCAGGGATGAAGCCCGCAGTTGCCGCTGATCTCCTCGGAAGCACCCCCTGCCCCTTCTAGGGAGGATGAGGAACCTTTCTGGGGATCGATGGAAGGATCGCGAGGTGACACACCCTTGGCGAGCTCCGACGTTGTGACAGGAGGCCTATCCACCGGCCCATCCTATCGCGATGTGGCGGCCAGGTCACTGCAAACTCGGGAGGATGACCCAGGGATCGGCGGCCAATCGTCATGTTCACCGTATTCCTCGCCGGCCAGCCGACCACCCCGACGGCCTGCCTCGACGCCATTTCCAATTCCTCGACTTTCCTCGGTGGACAAGCAGGGGCGGCATGTTCCAGACCCCGATCCGGAGCCGTGGAGCTTCTGGACCGTTCTTGCAGCGGGCCACTTCCCTGAGAAGTTTTGGCTGGTCGCAAAATCGGGTTTTGATGTGCCAGAGTCACTCAACCCGGGAGAGTTTGAATGCTTTTGCCAGATTCTTCGGGTGACTCACTCCCACCTCCGTCATCAGTTGGCGCCTTATCCCGGGAACTAAGCGCATCTCGAGGAGATTGGTGAGTAGTGCCTCCGGGTTAACCTAGCAGCACTCCCCGCGGTCCGGCACCCCGAGTCGCTGGGCCTCCATGAGGCCCTTCAACAACAATGCGTCCAGAGTTTTCAAGTACTCTGCAGAGTTATTGAGGAGGCCACCCCCCACGTACACATCCGTGGGTGGGGGAAGTATGCTGCTTTCCTCTTCTATGCGATCCGCCGACAGCCCGATCCACTGGGCAGCCCTGATGGAACCTCGCCAAGGGAAGTAGCAGTCAACATGGTTGAACCTTCAGATGAGGGAAACATTGTGGAGCCCCTCGACGGAGACTCACCCCCTGAGGACAGGCCGCTGCTGGACCCATCTGGGAGGATTACTCGCCAACAGAGGAGCCTCCTAGGCCTTCCTGTACCCACGGAGGCATTGGCGCTGAGTCGAAACATCGGCAAAGGTAAAGAGCCTGTCAGGTCTGTCAAACTCGCCGACCCATCTGCCTCAGTGCAGAAGGTAGAGGAAGATCCCGAGAAGGCCATGCTGCGCCAACAGCTAGCCGAGAAAAAGAGGATGGTTGATGAGCTCCTGGCCGAACGCATTGCAGAGCGGCGGCCTATCTACGGCAACCCAAGACCAAGACAGTAGGGGCAGGAGCATCTACCCCTTGCTGAGATCCCCCCGGGAAACTATGACCGTGTCATGTTCGCCGACAAGGGAGGAATTGGAGCCTATGGGAAGAGGGCGCGATATGTTTCGCCGAACCCTCCCGAGCAGCGAGGCAACCTGGGAAACCCTGCTCGGTTTCCTCCCGCCGCTCCGATAGTCGCTCTGCCAGCTGCCCCCCCGAGCTGCTGAGTGCGACTATCGTATCGAAGAGCCTGGCAATGCTCTTGTGGTTAGAGATCCCCATCAGGACATGAATCCGCATCCGGATGATCTGATGGAGGTACTCATCGCTCGATTGGAGGCCCTGGAAACTCGGCAGGTGGCGATCCCACCGGATGGCTAGTCGTACCCCGCATGGGTGGATGACATGCCGTCCCCGCTAGGATTTGGGAATCCCACTTTTTCCCCCATTAACGGGACCAGAGACCCACCACAACACTTGGCCCACTTCAACTCGAGGTGCGGGCTTATGTTGTGGACTCCGGCGCAGCAGGAGGCTGCAATGCTCCGGTGCTTCGTTCAGACGCTGGAGGGACCAGCGTTCATTTGGTACAGCCATCTCCCTATTGGATCAGTGACTAGCTGGGAGGACCTTCGTCGACAATTCCTCTACCAGTTTGGTTCCACAACCCGGAAGACGAACATTGCAGACCTCTTCAGGTGCTAGCAAAGGCCCGACCAGCGAGTCGCGGACTTCATCGCCCGGTGGAAGGGGCTCACGTACTCCCTTGACATGCCACTGACTCAGGACAAATTACTGACGATGTGTGTGGGGAACGTCAAGGCGGAGTTGGTTCCTTCCCTGATCACGCAAAATTACCCTGGAGGGTTCCGGGACATCTCGGACAAGGCTCAGCGCCTCGAAGAAGCCCTGCAACAGGTTAGCCAGGCACGCCCGCTGCCTCCTGTGATCTCCGCAAGGAGATATGCCAGAGCCAAGCTCGCTGTTGTGGCGCAGATAGAGGCCCCCAGATAGCTAGAGTTGCTGCCGGTGAGGCCAGCTCAACAGGCTCATAGGGGTCCACCCCCACCGCCGCCGGCCCCGCAGCGACCGCCTCAAAATCGGAAGGCGCCTCCGCGTAACGCACCGCCACCACCTAGGCGAGGTAATCTGGCTACGCCTCCCCGGCCTGCTCCTCCGGTCCCTGGCCATGGTCATCCTCCAAGGGTCCCCTTTCCAGGAAGAAGGAATCGGTCTTACTCGTTTGGTGAGGCCCAGATCCCCGGTTATTTCTGTAGCGCCTTGGAGCAGAGCATCGTGCAGCTACCTGAGTGTCGGAAGCCAGAAGAGGTGTGTCTCACGGATCGCCCTGACTACTGACCTTATCAACGGTTCCTAGGAAACACCATCCAATAATTCTATGTGTTCAAGGACTGGCTCCAATACCATATTGACAACAACATAGTCAGGTTCGGCCCAGCCCCGGCACAGGTGGTGGGTGTTTTCGTGGGATCAGATGGCAGTAGTGACTACAGGGACGGGTGGGAACAGGTTTCCGACCATGGGTCCCGGAAGAATAACAACTGGATGGCCCGCAGGTTGGTCGCCCGTGCCCATGTCATCATCCATGCCCACCTGGACCAGCCAGAGCCCTCAGAATCCGAGAGCGCCGCTTCAGCCTCGTCGTCCCAGTCAACTTCTTCCCAGAATAGCAGGCGGCGATGCAAGAAGAAAGAACGCGCCCTGCCATTGTCTTCATCTTCTCGCACGCTTGGTGATTTCATGCCCCCAGGAATGGCGATCCCTCCGAGATCCCATCTGGTAATGGATGACTCCTCGACCTAGAGCCTGGGGTACGCTTCGGTTAACACCTTAGAGTTGGTAAATCTCTTTGTGGCTCCCGACGATGAGGAGCGCTGGGTGAATCTCCCCGAGAGCCCGGGGTACGCTTTGGTTAACACCGTAGAGTTGGTAAATCCCTTTGTGGTTCCCGACGACGAGGAACACCGGGTGAATCTCCCCGAGAGACCGGGGTACGCTTCGGTTAACACCGTAGAGTTGGTAAATCCATTTGTGGCTCCCGACGATGAGGAGCGCTGGGTGAATCTCCCCGAGAGCCCGGGGTACGCTTCGGTTAACACCGTAGAGTTGGTAAATCCATTTGTGGCTCCCGATTATGAGGAGTGCTGGGTGAATCTCCCTGAGAGCCGGGGGTACGCTTCGGTTAACACCGTAGAGTTGGTAAATCCCTTTGTGGCTCCCGACGACGAGGAGCGCCGGGTGAATCTCCCCGAGAGCCCGGGGTACGCTTCGGTTAACACCGTAATGTTTGTAAATCCCTTTGTGGCTCCCAACGACGAGGAGCGCCTGGTGAATATCCACGAGAGCCCGGGGTATGCTTCGGTTAACACCGTAGAGTTGGTAAATCCCTTTTTGGCTCCCGACGATGAGGAGAGCCAGGTGAATCTCCCCGAGAGCCCGGGGTATGCTTCGGTTAACACCGTAGAGTTGGTAAATCCATTTATGGCTCCCGACGACGAGGAGAGCCAGGTGAATCTCCCTGAGAGCCCGGGGTATGCTTCGGTTAACACCGTAGAGTTGGTAAATCCCTTTGTGGCTCCCGAAGACGAGGAGCGCCGGGTGAATCTCCCTGAGAGCCCGGGGTACGCTTCGGTTAACACCGTAGAGTTGTTAAATCCCTTTGTGGATCCCGACGACGAGGAGCGCTGGGTGAACCTCCCCAATGTCCCCATCTGTCGTCAACGTCGACGGAGCCGCAGCTACGTGAATCACCAGGGCATGACGATCTTCACCTCCAGTCAAGCCGTGCACACCACCGAGACTTGGTAACAGGCCTTGTGTAGAGAGCTGCACTCGTGGCTCCCTCATCCGGTGGCAACATCTTCGCTTCCACCACCATTTGTGTTGTTGGATCAGACAGAACCGCCCTGCCCGCGTCGCAACCAGCCCAGCCCTGCCACTGGCTGACTACGGCCTTCTGGTCCTGGCATGATAGCCACCTTCCGGGATTCAGCTAGTGAACAGCGGGACGTGCCTAGTACTAGTCAGTCACCGGTCCCGCCAGTAGGGCCCGTCATGCCCCCAATCGCAGAGCGACTTCCGGTAAGCAGAAGCTCGTGTTTGGCGCGAAATTATGATGTCCTGAAGCATCTGGCTGGCATTCCGCCAAGGCTTTCCATCCTTGAGGCCCTTCACATGTCGTCTGAAATGCGTGAGGTGCTCTCTGAGGCCCTAAAAATCCCCCTCCAGTTCGAAACGGAGATAGCGGCCGCAGAATCCTTCCACACCGAGGTGATTGAGGACGCCGAATGTCAGGCGGTTATGTCATTCTCTAGTGAAGATGAAGACCCTCCCATACAGGGGCACATCCGCCCGCTGTACATCACCGGCCAATTCAATGGCGTGGAGGTCTGTCGTTGTCTTGTCGACACGGGTTCTGGGATTAACTTGATACCAACTCGGACACTACAAAAACTGGGGTTGTCCGAGGATGATTTAACTCCCTCCGACCTCAGAATCCAAGGGTATGATAGGACCGAGCAAAATCCACTCGATAGGATTAGTCTGAAGACCCAGTTCGGCGGCTTAATTGCCAATACTGAATTCATGGTTGTCTCTTAGGACACTTCCTATAACGCGTTGATGGGCAGGTCGTGGCTCCATCCTCACGCAGCGGTTCCCTCATCATACCATCAGTGCCTCAAATACTCCCTTAAGGGTCGAGTGGGTGTGCTCCATGGAGATATGTCCCCATTTTCCTCTTGTGACACTCGTTACCTGGACACAGACTATTACAAGAGCAAGGACAAGCATATCCTGGCAGGTGAGGTTGAGCCTGCCGCTGTCGCGAGTGATCCCTGGGTAGGTTTGGATGACGCATATGTCTTCCCAATCCATCAGTTGGAGGCCACAACTCCCGATATGGGGGAGTGCTTTGTTGTATCGGGTACTAGAGGAATGCATGTTTCCGGGTCTAAGAGACGGCGGGAAATCACCTCATACTCTTACACCAACCAGGCCCAGGTGATCCCCGAGCCTCCTACCCCCGTACGATATTGGGACGTTGGGCTTATGGCAATGGCGGTGCATCATACGTGCATGTTTCATCGAGCCGGGATCGACCGGATCAGGCCAACGCAACACCACTGCTTCGATGTCGTAAAGCGTGTCCCCTTGGGCCGCAGGCCGGATCGGATTGGATCAACCGCCTTTGTCGCTACGGTCTCCACGGTGCATGAGCCTCCCGTCATGACGACCTCTGCCGCCCAAGCCGGTGCTAGCTCCCCATCAGGGTCAAGCGGCCTCGAAACGGCTCCCCCCGTGGACGATCTTTCCCCAAGAGGAGAAGGAGACATGGAAGATGATCCTCCTACCTTTGAGGAGGGCGTCTCTTCCACGATCGACGAGCTCGTACAGGTGGACCTCGGTAGTGAGGCGGACCCGAGACCCACATTGGTCAGTGCCGCTATGCCTCCCGAGGAACGGAAATGGTACATAGACATCCTCAAACAGCATTGTGATGTTTTTCCCTGGAGTTATGATGAGATGCTGGGACTAGATCCCCAGGTAGTCGTCTATCGCCTTTGCCTCCCAGCAAACCATCGCGGGTTCAAGCAGCCTCCCAGAAAAATGCACCCCTTTCACGGTGCCATGGTTAAGGCCGAAGTTGATAAGCTCATTAAGGCCAAATTCGTCAGGGAAGTCCAGTACCCTAGGTGGCTAGCCAACATTGTGCCCGTCAGGAAGAAGAACAGGCAGATCAGAATCTGCATCGACTTACGCGATCATAATCGCCACTGTCTGAAGGATGACTTTCCCCTTCCCGTGACAGAGTTGTTGATCGACACAACAGCCAGGTTCCAAGCCCTCTCTTTCATGGATGGGTACTCTGGGTATAACCAAATCCGGATGGCCCCTGAGGATGACGAGTACACTGCCTTCAGGGCCCCCTAGGACACTTTCTGCTATCAGGTTATGCCTTTCGGCCTGAAGAACGTCGGTGCCACCTATCAACGGGCTATACACCACATATTCAAGCCAATCCTCGGGACACCGGTGGAGTGCTATGTAGATAACCTAGTGGTTAAATCTTGTCAGCGCTAGGACCATCTCAAATACCTTGAGAAAGTGTTCGGTTTGCTTCGTTCTCGTCACTTGAAGATAAACCCGTTGAAGTGTGCCTTCGGGGTCACCTCCGAAAAGTTTCTTGGCTTCATTGTCAGGTATCGAGGTATCGAGATTGACCCCGAGAAGATCAAGGCCATCAGTCAGATGCCTCCCCCGAGTAATATTTGGGAGCTTCAAGGCCTCCAAGGCCACTTAGCCTATATACGCCGATTCATTGCGAATCTGGACGGCAAGTGAAAGCCCTTCTCTCAGCTCATTAAGAAAGGCGCCGCCTATGGGTTGGATGACGAGTGTCAAACCGCTTTTGAGGAAATCAAGAAGTATCTGCTTCAACCTCCGGTCCTGATGCCACCCATTCCTGGAAGGCCGCTTGTCATTTACGTGACCAACCTGGAGTGATCCCTCGGCGCCCTTCTTGCCCAGAAAAACAACGAGGGAACAGATAATAGCCTCTACTACCTCAGCTGAATTCTCCTCGACGCGGAGATTAGATATTCTCTCATCGAGAAGAGCTGCCTGGCGCTCGTATTTGCCGTACAGAAATTGCGGCACTACTTGCAGCACCATGAGGTACAGTTGGTCTCTCTGGTAGACCTGTTGAAATACATCCTGAGTCGGCCTATGTTGACCGGCCGATTGGCATGCTAGGTGGTGATCCTCCAGCAGTTCGACATTAGGTTCGTACCTCAGAAGGTCGTCAAAGGACAGGCATTGGCAGACTTCTTAGCTGCTCATCCAACCTCTGCAGACCAGCCGCTGGATGTGGTATTTCCTGATGAAGCAATACTCTCAGTCGATCACGCCACCCCATGCTGGCAGATTCACTTTGATGGTGCCTCCTGAAGCCCTACCGGTAGAAGGCTCAACGATCCTAGGCTTAACAGAGTGGGCCTGGGTATCGTCTTCATCACCCCAGAGCAAGCCATGCTGCGATATTCTTTCTTATTGTCAGAGGGCTGCAAAAACAATGAGGCAGAATATCATGCCCTCGTCACTGGCCTCGAGTTGGCTCTAGTGGTTAACGTACCCCACCTGTATGTAAAAGGGGACTCTGAGCTAGTCATCAAGCAGGTTAACGGTGACTACGCTGTCAGGAAGCCAGAACTCGTGCCGTTTCTAGAGTGCACCCTCCATCTAATGGCTACGTTCCCCTCCCGACCAGATGTCGTTCACGTTCCCTGGTCGTAGAACAGTCGAGCAGATGCTTTGGCCATCCTGGCCGCATCACTCGCGGAGCCCGAACAGGATGACCTAATCATCCACACGGCGCACCAAAGAGTCATTGCTCCCGTTATCCCGGAGGGCGGTTGTGGCCCACGAGTGAACCATTTCACTACTGGTGCCCCCGCGTCGGGACCCCCCGGGGTTCTAGGCGTGGTGATTGAGACAGGTCTTGACTGGAGGACACCTATTGTTGAATATCTCCAGCACAGAAATCTTCCGATGGACCGAGCGGAGCGGGAACGAATCTGGCGCCATGCACCTCAGTTCACCCTTCAAAGCGGTCCCAGTCATGAGTAGCTCCTCTACAGGCGCGGTTTTGATGGTGTTCTCCTCCATTGTCTTCAAGGAGTTGAGATCCCACGGGTCATGCAGGAAGTGCACGTTGGCTCCTGTGGTGCCCACCAGGCCGGGTCGAAGTTGTCCCACCAGATTCGGAGACTGGGATACTTCTGGCCCTCCATGATCCACGACTGCATCGATCTGGGGGGTGGATGTCGTAGGGCCCTACCCACCGGCGACGGACCTCCAGTTCCGGTTCATCTTAACCACCACGGATTTCTTCTCAAAGTGGGCAGAGGCAGCCCCGCTTAGGGAAGTCAAGGCTGGTTCTATCGCCGATTTCATGGGTTCCAATATCATTATCCGATTTGGAATACCTCACGCTATCCTCATGGATAACGGAACCAACTTCCGAGCGGCCGAGCTGAAGAGATTGTACGCCAAGTACAACATTCGCTCAAACCACACCTCCCGCTATCATGCGCTGGCGAATGGACAGATTGAGGTGTTTAACAAAACCCTCTCTAACATTCTGCAAAAAAAATGGTTGGTCAGAACAGGAAAAGATGTCCGGACAATCTCCCCAACGCCCTCTGGGCTTATAGGACGACGACTCGCAATTCCACCCAGGTGACCCCGTATTCCCTGGTGTACGGAGCTGAGGTCATCCTTCCCATCGAGGTCCAACCGCCCTCATTGCGCATGGCGGTCTACGACCAGCAAGCGCCAGACAGAGTTGTCGAGACCCGTCTAGCCGAATTGGAAGCACTGGACGAAAGAAGGCTTCGCACATGATATAACCTGGAGAGGCATCAGAGTAGGATGTCTCGAGCTTTCGATAAGAAGGTTCGCCTCCGCTCTTTCCTGCAAGGTGACCTGGTGTTGGCTCTCAGAGCGCCAATGATTCCCGGCAGGAAACCACCCTAGTTGAAGCCCACGTGGGAGGGACCTTTTATTGTTCACAAGGCCTATCACAATGGTGTGTATTCCCTGGTGACTATGGATGGGGAGCGTATCACTCCTCCCACCAATGCCAGGTTCCTCCAGAAGTACATTGCCTAAAATGTTATGGTCCTACATGACCTTAAACTGTACAGTCTAGCATGACCTTAAACTGTATGGTCCAGCACGACCTTAAATTGCACTCTGCCCTACATCTGGGCTCCATGGTCCGAGCTCTAAGACCTAAAACTAAGATCGTCTTGGTCTGAGCTCTAAGACCTAAAACTAAGATCCTCTTCGTCCGAGCTCTAAGACCTAAAACTAAGATCTATATTCCTTCCAACATGATGATAAACTGTATTTTCAAGAACTATGTGTGGCTTGATTCTCATCCTCATGAGATACGTAGGACCGCCCAGACATTTCATCTCGGGTCCATCCCAGGAATTACCAAATTCCACCCTTTCTTCCTCTTGGTCTGAGATCTAAGACCTAAAACTAAGATCCATATTTCATCTTGTATGACATTAAACTGTATTTCGTCCTGCATGACGTTAAACTGTATTTCGTCCAACATGACGTTAAACTGTATTGCCAGAACTACGTCTAGCTTGATTCCCATCCTAATGGGATATGTAGGAATGCCTAGACCTTTCGTCTTTGGGTCCAGCTTGAGGTCCGCTGTCGCGTCTGTTTCGCCTTTGGGACTTCGATCACAGGGTCGCATGGCGTGGTGTGAGATTATGTCCCCATTCGCGTCGGGTTTGCAATAGTTGCACCCCGCACACCCTGTCCTCAGGGTTTAGCCCTCCTCTGTCCAACGGTGTTTAAAGACACATATCAAGAACTACGTGTGGCTTGATTCCCATCCTAATAGGGATATGTAGGATAGCCTGAACACCTATATGTCAGGTCCGACCCCATCTCTTAAGAGATCCCACGATCTCCTGATGCCCAGAGTGTTTGGCATTACGCCCCCTCTTTTGCCCAGGGATCCGCCATCTCTTGGCCGCTCTCGGACTAAGCCCTATGACCCTTTCCAGTGGTCTGCTGATGTGCTCAAAGCACTCTAGTCTAGAACTTGGAGTGCCAGATTCGACTTAGGAAAGTTCCATCCACTTTCCAAGCTCTGTGTTCCCCTTTATTCGGGCCCTCATCATCCTTCATACCTGGAGGGACCCCCAAGAATGGCCTGGATACAACGCCCAAGGGCTCTCCTACTGTCATGGGCCAACGCCCCAGAGGGTTTCAGACAACAAATTGATACAAATCCCACATTGTGAACATGGTCAGCGGATGATGCTCATTTGTTTGTCCCCATGGGTAACACGAGAGGATGCTGTGTTGTGAACATGGTCAAAAGTAGTTCTTAGTCGTCATGCCGGTTCCCCAGGCCATGAATGTTTTGTGGCATGGTTCATGTCATGTTCTGCCCCACCGCACCAAGGTGGAATCTCGAAACTCCTTGTACTAACCCTCAGTACACCCCAACACATCAGACAGACCGAGCTGCATCACGGTGTCTCTCAGGGCTCCCGCGATCCAAGCACTAGATTATGTGCTTGGGTCACTTCTTTATGGGTCGCGCACAGCTTGACCTTCATCCCCTTAGGGGAGTGAGGAGTCACCCAGACATTGCGTTTCAGGCCCAGCATAGCTGGGAGCTAGCGCCTGCTACCCCTCCCTGATTGTTGAACCCTCGTAGGCTCCTTTGCCCGAGGTTCCTCTCTCGGTGGGTCCAAACCATATGACCTTAAATTGTGCTATTGGTCCAGACCATATGACCTTAAACTGTGTTGTTGGTCCAAACCATATGACCTTAAACTTTGCTGTTGGTCCAAACCATATGACCTTAAACATTGATGTTGGTCCGAACCATATGACCTTAAACTCTGTTGTTGGTCCAAACCATATGACCTTAAACTGTGCTGTTGGTCCAAACCATAGGACCTTAAACTGTGTTGTTGGTCCAAACCATACGACCATAAACTGTGCTGTTGGTCCAAACCATATGACCTTGAACTGTGTTGTTGGTCCTATCACACGACCCTAAACTGTGACATTATCGTCTTAACCGCACGACGAAAAACGGCACTGCATTGTGGTGACCTCGTTGTAGAGGAAATCACGTTGGGTATTGGTTTTATGCCATGCCATTTGTCAACTCCTATCACGGCTTGATGCTTGTGGCGACACCATGGCCTGCTACTCTGGGCCTGTCGCTTCACAACAACAACAAAACCAATCACCTTAAAGGAAAAACAAGATTTATCAAATGCCACTTCTTTTAGTGCAAGGGCCACGCCCGCACTCCCCTTTTCCCTTGGCACTAGTATCTTACCAAGTCAAGTTTAGAACTACGTGTGGTTTGATTCTCATCTTTATGAGATACGTAGGAACGCCTGGGGCACTTTCCCACGGGTCCAGCCTACCTCCGTGTTTGGTCCCTCGACTCGAGCGTTTCCCCGGAGAACACATGTTAAGTAGGGCTTAGGTCCTCCTTCACGTCGGGTTTTTTGTAACCTCCTGGCCATGTGTCCGTTTCTCCCCTTTCCTCTTGGTCTGAGCTCTATGACCTAAAACTAAGATCCATATTTCATCCCGAATGATGTTAAAATGTATTCCCTCTCGCAAGACGTTAAACTGTATTTCGTCCAGCATGACATAAAACTGTATTTTCAGAACTACGTGTGGCTTGATTCTCATCCTTATGAGATATGTAGGATCTCCTGGACGTTTCATCTTGGGTCCAGCACTAGGGATAGCTGAACACCATCCTTTTTTATTTTCGGCCCCTCGGCCCGACTTCATGAGAAATGGTGTAATCAGGATATCTACCACGAGCATGTTCGGGATGCCCCATAGTAATGATGGGAACCGGCAGTTCTCTCGCCAAAGAGGTCCTACCTAGAAATTATGACGACCCGTGATCAGGTTGGTACGTCCGCCTAATGCACCTTCGCCCTGGCGGCGCAATATCAAGAGTGTTGGACTCTATTCGAACAAGCCACCACTCCACCTCACACGCTTTTCATTCCCCTTTATTCGGACCCTCATTTACTTTCACATTTTACGGGACCCCCTAACAATATGGATGCTCGACCTATGGTCTGCCTACTGTCCGGGGCCAACGTTCTGGAGAACTGGTCATGTTTGACGGGACCCCCTAACAGTATGGATGCTTGACCTATGGCCCGCCTACGGTCCTGGGCCAACGTTCGGGAAAACTGACCAACGATATTTGAATTAGGCCCCATGTTGCGAACATGGTCAGCGGTCAGCCCTAATTTATTGTCCTCCCATTCCGGGCTAATGTGATATGGATGCTTTGTTTCTGCCACGGTTGATAGTTATCCTCCATGGTTGCGCCCCATTGGGTTTCGAATTTGGGCAGCGTGATGCACCCTTTCTCTCCATCCCCCTGTGTTTGGATGGATTTTAATGCCCCCGGCATTGCCCCACTCGTGTGTTAAGGCACATTGAGAAGTCGACACATCAATCGGCCCGGGGTCTCTTCAAAAGTCCAGGCCCGATTTTGGACGCCTGAAGCTTGGTCAATTCCCTACAGTTGAATGGAATAATGGTACGAGCACCTCTTGCTTCTTGCGTTGGGCATGCCCCACAGGAGCCTAGGGGTGAGTTGTTATTCGTTTCGAAACTATGGTTGAGCGCATTAAACCAACGGTACAAAAGAGTGGATTTGGCCATATATTGGATTGAGACGGTGAACAATACAAGCAAAAAGTTCATGAGATGGCGAAAACAAAGCCCTCAGGGTTTAGCATGCTGAAGCGATCTTTCCAGCGCTGCTACCCTCTGGCCGGTAGCCTCCAGGGCCGCTTTCCGCTATTTGAAGACTCTCTCCTCATCGGACACCACAGAGCGCAGCTCATCAGCCCTAGCTTGTGCCTGCGCCCACTCGCTTCGAAGCACGGTCATCTGGTGACTTGCCTCCACCAGTTGTTCCTGGGCATCAGCCAGCTGGGCGGTCAGTTGCTCCACGAGCTCAGAGCATGTTGTGATGAAGACCTATTTATCTACTGCCTGCCCTTTGAGGTGCCGGACATATTGCTCCGCCCTCAGCAGCGCTTGAGCATTCCTCGATCGTTCCCGGCACTGGGAAATGTCGGTGCGCCGGCTGCTCTTGCGCATCTTCCCGGCCATGTAATCACGGAACATTAGATGAAGGCGCTGAGCATCAGCCCCTCCGGCGCAGAAGAAGCGCATCCAGGTCTGAGGTGATCCCATTCGCCTCAGCCAATCGGACTGGGGCTGTCTGAGAAAGCACTGGATACACTTCCACCCATTGCGCCGTGTCATCCGGATCTCCTCGGATGCCTTTGAGTCTGAGTCATCAATCTCCTCAGGGTCAGTAGGTCGGTATATGGGGAAGGCCGCTAGCAGATCGGCATCAAGATCCACCTCAGGGATGTCTTCATGAGTAATATAATCCTCGATGTCTGGGCGACCTTCCCTCGCCCCCCGCAGCAATGATGCCTCCACCATCTTATGACCGCGTTCCAGGAACAGCGCCGCTGATGTCTTCCGCCCTCTGTTCATCTATTATCGGGGCCGACTCAGTGCAGAGAGCATGTTCCGAGCGAGGTGGTATGTCCGCCACTGGTCCACTCGCGGATGGCCCGGGCTCCGCAGCCTGACGTGCCTCCAGTGTTGAGATCACTGCGCGGGGCATACGCTAGTCAGACGGGATCCCTTGACACCAAGAACCATTAGTGAAGCGTGAGACTTATAGGAATCTAGAGCGTCGGTCCCCAGGGTTTCGGCCGCTGCAGGAGCCGCCATAAGGGGAGACCCCTCTGCGCTGGTTAATTCAATGATGGGTGTCGGATCCCCATCATGTCCCACTGGTTCCTCTCTGCCATCCTCTGGTGGGGACGCCCATCCACCGCTCAGCTGCTCTTGAGTAGGATGTGGAAGTGAGTTAGAAGATGTAAAGTAGAATGGATGAATGAGGGAAATGAATAAAGGCAGAGACAAACCTCGAGAATCTCGGTTATGTCGAGATCAGAGTCGGCAATCTCGCCGCTCTCTCGGAGACTCCCTTGGTAGGTCACCCCTTGCGAACCCTCACCTTCAGGCTCCTCTTCTTCGTCTTCTACCTCACCTTCATCCTCTCCGGTTTCCTCCTCCCCCTCCGGCTCTTCATCACTGTCGCCTTCTCCCGGCGGCATCGCTTCCGGATCGTGCTTCTGCCCGAGCATCACATTCACTAGCAAAGTTGGCTCCGCATGCCGCCCCCTTTGGCGTGCGTATGTGTCCATGGCCGTCACATAAGCATGTCGCAGATGTAAATTTACTCGTTCAGTAATCCGAACAAGCCCGACCTCAGACAGTTGGATCCCGTTCTGCATTATCTTCTTCCATATGGCTTCAACGCTCAGCGATTGCCGCAGGGTCATCCAGGCCGACCACAGTGTAGGGAAAATTGCGTCTTGGGAAGGTTCGAGCAGATATCGTATCTGCTTCCCGGGCAGTTCCCTAGCTGCCTCATGTGACCCCCCTACGGGTAACGAGGATGTGGAGGCACCATGTGTTGTCCTCGCTGCCGAAGTCTCGGCCTGCGCAAGCCTCGCTGCCTGACGCGCCCTTGGTTCTCCCCTTTCGACGGCACCTTCCCTTCATTCCCGTTTCCCGGTTTCCGTGCGAATAACCTCGGGTTGCCGGACGCGCTTGCGTAATAGCCCGTCAGGGTACGCAATGGTCTAGTTTTCGGCATATTCGGTTGCTAGGCCGGCATCGACCCCAGTGGGAGGGATAGTAACGACGTCGCTAGAGCCGAAGGTGGTAAACATCAACCACATCTGGCGCAGGACGAATGGATTCTTCTCCCACCAGACAGATGTGAATACCTTCTTCGGCATTCGCTGGAGGCACCCGAACTGCCTGGAGAATCAGGATGGCACGTACGGCTCGCAGATCACCTTCCCGTCGATCCGAGCCATGAGCACCCCGCCCCCAATGCTATGGAAGTATTCCTGCTGTTCCAGAGAGCCTCGCCCGTTGTCCACCAGCTCTCCAACCGGGGTGGGGAATGGGCTGAAGTTGAAGTCGGCATGGTTACCAAGGCGGATCCTCCCTCCCTCCTCATTTAGCGTCAATGGCGCCACCCCTGCAATGTTTAGCAAGGATGGTCCCAAGCCATTGCCCGGAGGACGGATGGCGTTTGGGAAAGTATACCCGCCGTGATGAGCCTCCACCCAGCCATGGAAGATCTGGAAGGGACCACAGACTCTCCGAGGTGACCCCACTCATGAGATGCGCCCCAGAATGGTATACATCTTGGCCAGCATGGGGACGCCCAAGTTGAACCGTTTGTTGGCGGCCATGGAGCCCGCCATCACCAAAGTCGCTGGACGGACGCCCATCCTCGCGTGCCGCACCGGCAGGAGCCACCAGCCCAGGAAGGCGGCAAGGAACCCAGCATACCGGACGTTCGGGTCACGGTCCTCAATGACGCGGTAGCCCCATGATTGGTATTTCCCTGCCTCCAGGGTCTTTCAGTATGACCCATCCTTGCTCTTCTGAGTCACGGTTGGGCACTGTTTGCCCCGTCCCGGCATCTTGACGGTGGGATCCTTCTCAAGGAACAGGCTGAACCAGCCCTTGTAGGCGATGTCCTTCAGGAAGTCCTTGACCCACAGCCTCTTCTTGGCCAGCTGCAGCAGGTGCCACGTTAGCATAGGCGTCCGCGACCTGTCTCCCCAGGTGTTCTTTGGAGGAACGAACTTGTCGTATTGGTAACCCTTCAGTGGGATACCGCCAATGCAGTGAACGTCCCAGAGACTGACGCCGACTTCCTCATGATGAAGGTGGAACGTCTTGGTGTCAGGAGCCCACCTGGTGAAAAGCTTCGGTCCGAGTTCAGGTTGACGGTGGAAATGGAACTGTGATGTCCATACCGCCTCGAACAGGCCGATTTACCGCAGTTTGTCTCCGAACTGGTCGCAGGTATGGCGAACCCAGTATGCCCAGGCCCATTTTCTGGTGAAGTTAACCCCAGACCGTAGGTCCCAATCCTTCATCCAGCCCTTTGTGTCATCCATGATGCTCTGACGAAACGTGCTTGCGTAGAGGGCCAGATAATCCTCTACCACAAGCTCGTCCCCGGTAATGGTCCTAGTCCTCGAGTTCAAGACATATACATCCATGTGTCTAGTTTCCCTGGCAGGACGACCATTGTTGGTGATGTTGTAGCGAGGAAGTTCGTCCTCTCGAGCCACCCAGGATCGCGGTGTGTCCACCTCGAAGCCCGGCAGTGGTACCTCCTCCAGGATGCCAAAATTCCAGAGCGGGAGGTTGTCCGACAAGGGATATGCCTTTTGGGCCAGATTGAGCAGATTGAACAAGGTGAGATTGTTGGAGACGATCACCTTGGTGCCATATACCTTCTCATTCGCCGCCATTTCTGTCCTACGAGCAGCGGCTTCCCCCGCATCGACTCGGTTTGCAGCCGTCTCGAATTTTTCGGGAGTTGGGAGAAATCGGGATGCAGCGCGCGGAATTGGAGAGTTCGGCGCGAAATCTGAAGGAGTTGCGCGAAATCCGGGAGATGAGCGCGCAATCGGCACGCGAAGCGTGGAAGATCCCGGTTTGGCACGAAATCACTGCCAAATTTCGGAAGGAATTCTGCGCTGCCAGTGCGTTATTACGCGTAGCCGCGGAGCGATTTTGTGCACGAGAGCGAACAAATTATCGCGTGAAAAAAGGTGGATGTACGGAGTTGGGACCCAGCGCCCCCTTTTTATAGGCGAGGCCAGGGTTCCGCGCCGTACGGAAAGAGGATTCCGCGCGAGTCCGGAATTTTGCGCGCCCCATGTGAATTTTCCGCGCAACTTGACCAAGAGGCTCCACACTTTGGCGTTTCGGCGTTTCCCTTGGAATCCGATCGTTGCGACCTCTCCCCGATCCCATTCCAAGGGGGGGGGGATTTGTTGACGCCGAAAAAACCCGCAACTCCCGGAGGATGTTTCGGAATGACGAAGCGAAGTCATATTTGGAATCAGAGGCCCGGTCTGGAGGCCCGGGAAGTGGTGCGTGAAATAAAGGAGGATCCGCGCGCAAAAATGTTCTGCGCGCGAAGTGCTCCCGGGATTCACGGAATTGGATCGGTGAGGCGTGCAATAATTGCACGCCCCATTTCTCCGCGGCGAGATTTTGTGCGCAAGCGGTTCCCGGCACGGAAAACTTCGAGCGCCGCCTGGATTCCGCGCCGGAGGTCGCCTATAAATATAAGGTGACCCCGATCGGTTTGGGGGTTGAGGAATCCAAATCCACTCTCGTGCGCGCAATTCGGCTCCCCCGCGCGAAAGATGACATCCAGGTAATCCCGAATTCCACGCAACCTTGCAATGGAGTTCGCCTTTGCGCGAAACTCCACCAGCTTCAGTGACTTTCCCCTTTCCCCGATTTCCCCACATGCGAGCAATCTGTGGTCCGTGCGCACAATCCCCTGCCTTGCGCGCAAAACCTTGCGCGTAATTCTCTCTTCGTACGCAATTCCATTACTCCTATTGCGCGATGTCCCAATGTTTTGTGTGCAAATCATCCCTTTTATACGCGCAATGCCGAGGACCCCTCACCTTGACGCCCCTTGGTTTCCCCCTGCACCGGCACCTGATGTCTCCCCTGTCGGGCATGCGCGCCATGCGTTGTTTTCCCATATGGCCTTCCAGGCTCGTTCGGAGTAACCTCAAGGTCCCTTGGGCCGTGTTTCCCATTGCGTTGCTTTGCCTTATGCTTCTCCGCATAGGCACGCTAACCGCTATTACTTCTTCGCATAGCCACACTAACGTAGACCCCCCGGTGGTTTGCCCTGCGACCCCTTTTCACCATGGCCTTGACGATGCCTTCCCTTCCACAAGGGGTAGAGGGAATTGGGCATGTAAGCCATAGGGGTGTGGAGAAAACCCACCCCGTCCAGGCTGCAGGATGTTAAACTGCTAAGCACCTCGTCCTTAAAACAAGACGTTAAACTGTGGTCCGACCCCGTGCTTCGCACGCAGGGTCCCCCCAGCTCGGAAATTTTTTACGCCCACTCGTCCCCACGGGAGTGGAATCTTCCTCACATGGAATGATATCCTCCTTTTTGGAGTGGTGTTTGTCTGCGGGGGAAGGGATGCCTTAGAGCGTAGGCCCCTAACCTTTCGTACGGATGATTGCACCTGTGCATCTCCGTACGCCCCCCCTGCCAAGGCCAGTGGAGTCCTTCTCCCACTGCGCTTTGTCGCACCACGGGCCTCCACCCTGGAGTAAGCCCCGACCCCAAGGGCCGCTAACCACGCGTAAGCCCCTATTTCCTCTTTGGGCCGCTCAATGCGTAAGCCCCATTCTACTTCTCAAGGACGCACCCTCCGCGACGTGATCGTCTGGTCCTTGGTGCATCTTGTTTCCCACACCGAGCATGACTCACGTGGGCTTAGAGTGCACATCGACCATGACATCCTCTTATGGCCCGCCTCAGAGTGTAAGCCCCATCCCAGCGAACTACGTGGACATTGATCCGTGATAACGCATGGTACGTATGAAGCCTCCACGAGGTTCAATCCCACCACCCGGTCATCCCGACCTCTCCATGTCGGTTCCCTGACCACTATGGGATGCCTCAGTGCGTAAGCCCCAAATCTCACGTCCCGCATGACGTTAAACTATATCCCGTCCCGCATGACGTTATACTGTATCGCATCCTGCATGAGGTTAAACTGTATCCCGTCCCGCATGACGTTAAATTGTATCGCGTCCCGCATGACGTTAAACTGTATTCCGTCCCGCATGACGTTAAACTGTATCCCCCCCTTCTTGGGCTGTCTCAGAACGTAAGCCCCATGCTTCACCCCACCATCCATCCTGATCCTTACCCAGGATGCGACATCCCGGTGAGATCATGCCACCCTTTCCCACTCCATGTTCTACGGGAGGCCACCCACGTGCTGGCCCCAACATCGGTGTTTCCCCCTAGGGATCCTTTAACCCGATCCGTCTCCGCAAGACATTAAACTCGCGACATACCCCATGTTAAACATGGGAAGCTGAGGAAAACCTCAGATGATACACATTCCCCGCGTTCGATGTGGGATGCCTTGGGATTCTGCGCCCTTGAGAAGCCCTGTGACGAGGGACCAAAGACAGACATGCCGACGATGCCCCAACGTGACCATTCTCCTCACCGCAGGTTGCTGTCCCGACAAGACCCCTTGGAACGTCTTGACGGAAGGAGCATAATTAACTGGCGTCCATGTAGATATGGCACCGGGAATGAGCTTCACGAATCTGTATTAAATCTATGAGGGAGACCTGAACTAGGTGATGAGCTCCGAGGAGGAATCCACGGAAGGAAGAACCGACATCCCATCATCCTGGTTTCGATCAAGGAGCAGACGTCCCTGAACAAGGAATGGATGTCGCCCGCCTTTGTAAAGCGGGAATGCGGGGCCACAAGCAGCGTGCCCTCCCCGGTGGATGGACGCGCGCGCCCCGGCGAAAGCGTCAGAAACAAACATAATATAATAAATAATTACTAAATTTTTATAAAATAAAAAATGATTAAGAATATTGATTTTTATTTTTTTAACATGACAGTAAAATTATTTTGAGTAGCTAATATCATCTACTATGGTTTATTTCATGTAAATATATCATATATTATTATTATAATATAATATAATTTATTATTATGTTTATATAAAAAATTATTCATTAATAATATGATATTTTATGAAATAATCTTCATATTTACCATTTATGCATTGAAATCCATTTTGATACTAAATTCAATTGATTTCATAGACTGCATGATTTTCAATATATCTCTAATGAATTTTAAACTCTTAATGAATTTATATTTACACAATTTAAGATAAACATAAATCATATCATTAAACTCATTTACAAATAAATTGAATTATTTTTATTGATTGAATTAATAAATATTAATTATTCAATATACAGCATAATGAATGAATTTATGTGGCCATGTTGTTTTAATGTCCCAATGTTTGTATATGATTTAAAAACTATTCCATTATTAAATAAAGAAAATTAAAAAAATTATTAATTTCATAATTAAATTATTTTTATGAATTTATATAAATATATTTATCAAATTATTTTAGCAAATGTTGAAAAATAATTTATTTATATACACATTCACCTCATTCATACTCCTCAAATAATTATTTTTATAATTATTTATTTTACTTATATCTCCACATTTATATTTCATTGTCATTATTATATTGTCATACGTTAATATAAAAAACAAATATTTGATCCTCTAAACAATCAAATCATTTTTACTAACAAAATGGTGAAATTCTATCAAACATTTGTTCATTAATGTTTCAACATATGGATTTATGTTTTTGGTAATATTCCTCTCATTAAATATCAGTATTCCAATGACTTTTAAATTTTATGTTCGATCAATATAATAATTATCTGTACATATAACATAACTTTGATTTTCTATTAATTTCATGGTTTCCATTCATGTATCAATAATATCCACTATAAAAATTTAATGGTCATTCTACATTTGATATTTTATATAGATACATAATTACCATTTATTAAACACAATAATCCCGGTTATTTTTTTATTTTTAGTTAATTTTTTTATTTTAATTTGATATAATTTTTAGAGTCATATAATTTATATAACCATAAAAATATCACATATAAAAACATAATATATTGAATCAAATCTATTATCAAATTATCTATTTCTAAGGTGTGTTTCATTGGATTCATTCAATTATTATTAGACTAAATCCTTCAAAAATCATATACCTAATTTAATTTTTATAGTTGGATTATATAAATAATCATTATAATTGTGTACATATCCAAAATAAATGGTCATCTACCATAATCAATGAAAAAATCATAGGTAACACATTAATTTCTTCAAAAACATGATTTATTTTATTTTATTTTAGACAATAATAGTTTTATTAAATATTCGTATTATTTTGTAGACATTCTTTATCTATGGTTGTTTTTTATAGACCATTAACAATGATTTTCATCTATACCTAATTGATTTTGAGATATATATACCGACTATTTAATGTATAAATATGTATACCAAATTTTATTAGTGAAGATACAAATATATTTCCATTATTTGGCATATTAGATTAATGTTTTCTAGATAATTGTTTTCTAATCTGAGTGTACACTAATTTTTTATATAATAAATATGTTTCATATTTCAATTATTAACATTATCAAATTATTTCAGCGAAAATATATTTTCTAAAAATTAATTATTATGTTACAACTAAATTTTAATCAGTATATTAGTATCTTAATCTAATTTGGTAATAGATGAATAATTTTATTTTCTAATCTTTTTATAATTTGTAATATTATTTATAATTTCCATTATAATATAAATTTTCTGTTAATCATCAATATATCTCAAATATTCTCCTTATTTTTATAAGTCATAAAGAAATTGTATTTTTAACCAAATTTATACATTTATATAATATCGAATTATTGTCTTCTACTAATATTAAAAACCCGAAAATAATTATTCTCAATTTTATATCCATCTATTTTTCATTATTTTTATTATTTAATATATTGATTTCATCCTTCTTAATTAGTGAATATATATGAATATTTTTAATGTTCCATGAATGCTTGAGCTTCGTTATCCTATAGGCCATCCCATTCTTCTTCAACAATATCATCACTATATACACATTTATGTGTCGATGATAAAATTATAAATCTAAAATCATACCTCTTTCTCATACCATTGAATAAAATTATTCCATGATAACCTATATCTATAATTAATTTTTCAATAACTGTATTTTAGGTAGGCTATGTTTATAATTATCTTTAATCTCCTGAAATAATTTAATGAAAATATGTAAAATAATTTTATTATTAAATTTTTAAAAACTATCATTCACTTTATAATTGACATTTCATTGAGTCATGTCAATCTAAATAATCACCCATATTTAGGGAATTTTATTCTTTTAGATTAAAATTATTATTTATATTATTAATAAATATACGATTAATTTTGTTTCCCACAAATTTTTGGAATTTGATAAATTATTTTATTTCTATTTACTATTCATTATTAGGCCTCCTGTCATTAATAGGGTATCATGATATATTTATGTTTTTCAGTTTTAAACTCATCCATATCATATTACATAAATACTAACATCATGGATTTATATTTAATAAATATATTCAATATTATATTTTCCTTTGTGGTTTATTCTTCAATATGTTATCCATATATATTATCTTTTCTGATCATTATATAACACATATAATCCATTAATCCACCTATTTGTCTTTAAACATTTTTTCTATCATCAAATTGAATAATATTTTATTTATGTTATGACTCAACAACATTTTTATGTCTTTCATGAATATCTTGTAGTTTATCCTATAAAAACTTTCTCATTTTAAAACAAACTGATAATACAAATTTTTTCTTCCACTATTTTTATGAGTAATTAATTTTATTCAATTTTAACAGATTCAACACTCTACCAATATTATAAAGTAAAAACCACTCATTCTTTTTTCTGATGAACAGAATACATGGTACTGTAAATAATATTTATTCCCAAGGATAGAGTATATTGATATTTCCTCTAATCTAAAAGATGAAAATATTTTTTTGATTAAATTTGATAAAATATTTCATTTTATAAATTCATAAAATATTTATAACTTATTAATTGAATTTATATTACAAATTTATAAGAAAATAATATCGTTGGGAAAAACATATATCATAATTCTCTAATAAAAATTGATGTTCATAGGAATGAATATTGGAGGCATTGAGATGAGGGTGAATCATTTCAACGCATACATTATCTACCAAAATATTAATATTCCCATTCTTGAAACTAAATATGATTATAATTGTAGAGAATCGAATCTTAACGTACATGGACATTACATTACTTTTGTGGAATACTTAGCACATTACAAAAACACACACACAAGGACCGTAATAATTTAGTGTCTTTGGAAACTCGGAATAAAATCTTCTAATCGTGGTGACAGATCTTCAACATCTCCCACAAAGATCTTCCCTTTTTTTTCTTACCTAAAACCTTTCTTTATATCCTGGGGAAAAAAGAACATAATAGGGTGAGCTCAAATGCTCAGTAAGGGTAAACAAAATAAATATCAATCACATCATATTCATAAGAACATCTCTTTTGGAAATCATAACCTGCAAAATAGATCATAATTTCATAACATGGGATAAATAATAGTAGTGAAATGAAATCCCAATAATCATAACTTAAAACATGAAACTTTGTGGCATACACACATAATCATAGAGAATCATTTCTTATTAGTCAAGACTCATTGCCAAGACTATCTTAGTGGGAAAAGTCCATTTCTGAACCGAGTCACCCTCGTTTCAGTCCTGTTTCACTGAACCGGTATAACCTACTGTTACAGCCATGTCTATCTCATGAGATATAAAATCTTTACCCAATGCATTGGAGGGAGATATAGGTCCCACCCATCTCATAATGATACCATTCTTATGTGTGCCACAAAATCATAAATCATAAATCATTGCATAACCCATGTAATAAAAATGGGAATCTTAAACATCATGACATCATAAAACAATTCATATAAGATCAAGGAATTCATAAAAATAATTCCATCACAACATAATCAAATCAATGTAATAATAGGGATGAAAACAAAACCCTTTATTATCTTAGATGGAAAATAATTTTGATAAAACACTTGAACTCCATTCATGAGGAAAATATAATTTCTACTTAAAAAAAACTTTTCCTTTCTTAACATGTCAAACAATTAAAAACTAAAAGAATTTGATTAAAAATAAACTTGATAACTTGTAAAGGAAGATTCTTGGAAATAATTTTTTAAAAATTCATTCATGTTGTATAAGTTAAAAAAACATTCTTCGTACTTTTGTCAGAAAAGTCAAAAAGTACCTCGTATGAAAAACGACAAAAGATTCCTTTCATATATTTTACTAAAAACTCACCAAAAGGTAAAATTTTATTTAAAAAATTGTAGGTGGATGGAAATAATATTACATATTGATGAAACATGGATGTGGATGATAAAATAAACCCTAGTAAATTTCAAAGTATAAACAATGTCGGATAAAAATTGAGATTGCGAGATTTTCCCTTACCTTAGGTCCGATTTGTTTCGTATGTGTCCGAACCTCCTGTATAATGATTTAAATAATGTCATTGACTTATTACAGAATCATATTCATTGTTATGATATCATATATGGTTCACTTATGACTTTATATTACCTGTTCTTTTGTAAATTCCATGTTCAAGAAGCGTTTTGGGTAAAATCGTTTCATTTATCATAGGTGTTTGGACTTGTTGTTATTGACATTATTATTACTTATATCATGATTTACATACTTCCAGAATATAAAATATGATTTATATATCATATATATTTAGTATATATATATATAATAGATAGATAAATTAAATGAAACACACCATTCATGGAGACGGTAGTTCGTACGTACACATGAACGCTGTTTTCCTTTCCTTATTGTCTTGAATGGAAGTAAGTAGATGACATATATATATACATAAATACAGTATATTTACCATGTCATATATTTCATTATTATTCATTATATATACTTTATAATCATTCTGGAATGGTTAACATGGATAATGAATCTCATCGCATCGTGGAGACGGTAGTCCGTACGTACGCACGAGCGATGATATCGTTCCCATGGTCGTGGAATTGTGTTGAAATGTATGTATAATATTTCAGTATCAATATAACTTTATAATAATAATATATAGTTACTCACTACACCATTATACCCATCCAATTAAGGTGGTGGCGGAAAATAAATTACACCACGGCGTGGAGACGGTATTCCGTACGTACGCACGTGCGGTGATTTCGTTTTCCGTAGGATGGATAGATGGTGAAATAGGTTTGTTTAATACTTATAATAACATATCAGTATATACTAAATACTGATGTTATTACTTTATCATGAAACAACTAAAGAAGAATAAGTTGAATAAGAAAGAAATTGAAAAATATCGTTAATGGATATTACCTCTTTTTGACGCGCCATTTCTTAACCTCCACTTCAAGAACTAAGGATGGTATTTGAAGAAGACCAGGACCTCTAGTAGGATACTAGGGAAGTGGAGAAGAGATTTTGGTAGGGGTTGGCCGAGGTTGAATTCTCAAATTGGTGTGAGGAGGAGAGGGAGGAGGTGCCCTTTTATAAGGGAGGAGAGGGGCACCTTAGGAAAATATCAAAATATTATTTTATATTAAGGTCAAATTCGGTTTATAATGGTTCCAAAGGGTCTTATTTAGAAGATAAAGTGGGGAGGGGTCTAAATCCTCTCATCCAATAGGATTTAGACAAGTTTAGGTTATTATTTTAACCTTATCAATTAGATTTAACTCTAAGTTAAATAATTTAACTTTTACCGTGTCTTTTTGTTTTCTTACACTATATGGTTAATAAACATACTACATCCAGCAAAAAGAACCCCAAGTTGTTTATAATTAATATATATAACCTTATCTAAGTAATTTGTCCGAACCTTATATTTTTAGAAATAAAATAAGAATTAATAATATAATATTTGTTTTAAAAACTAATTTATGTCAATTTTGACACTATTTGGTACATGATTTTTATGAAATTCATAACAGAATGATAAGTTCGAACCAAGTTACTTATATCAACAATAACATGTCTTATTAACCTATAAAATTAATGTAAGTCATAAAAATTCTCAAGTTACATTTATTTGGGCATTTATAATATCAATTATGTCAATATTTCATTAATAAGACAATTACTGCATCATCTTTGTGTCATAATAAATGATAATTATTTAATACCTAAACATTTTAAATAAATTTATATGATGTAGATAATTGTATTATATTTCTGGAGACTATTCATGTTAGAAGTTTCATGAAGTTTATCACTAGATTAAAATTATTATACTTATAAAATTTAAGAAAGTGACATGTTGCCACATTCTTTTGTTTTAATAATAATTAAATTATTTTCATTGAAAAAATTTAATTAAATGAATATAATCCGACCCTTAGGTGATATGGGTCGAGTTTTAGTCATCCAATAGAATTTTTACATTTTTTAGGGTAATTTTAAAATATTATATTTACCCTTAATTACCCGATTTACCTTTAACTATGGCAAATAAAATTTACCGTAGTTACTATTCATAATTTCCAAAAATAAAAAGTAGCTTATTAACATAATTTGGATCCACTGATTCCAAATATGGAATCTATTTTTCCAAATTCAATACATAAAAGTGGAAGAAATTAAATTAACATTAATCCCGTTGTCGAAAGAAAACGGGGTTTTCTTTAAAACATTGCAAAAGATTGAATTGATTTAACCTACGAATTCAAGGTAAAATCAATGCTAATGACATAAATTATATTAAATGGTAAAAATATATTCTATTTATACTTTAAAACCATTAAATATTATCATTTATCCACATAATATATTACGAAGAAAAAAAGTTGTTTTTAATTAAAATATAGCGTGTTTTTACTATTCATTAAAATATGAAAGTTATCGGAAAAATATCAAAACTTTATCTAATGTAAATTTTTATATCCTTATTCAAAAGAAGAATTTTATTTCGTCAAATTAAACTTATAAACATGTCAAAAACTAGATTTAAAGTGGGTGCGCCATCAAAAGGCGGAAAAAATGCATTTTTTGAAAAATATTTATTTTACCCGAAAAATTTATTTTGTTCTTATACCATGTTATAGAAATGTGTAAGATGAATAATAATGTTATAAAATTAAAAATTTAGTTAACACTATTCATAACGGCTAGTTCATAATAATATTATAATAATATATTGTTGTTTAGTAGAACCCAGTATTGCGTACAACACACGCTATCGAGGAAGGTCGCGATTGCGTGTAATGCAAGCCAAGTCAGGGTTGCGTGTTGTGAAAGAATCCTTCGTTGTTTCATATAACAAAATCCAACCATATTTCATTTATACATTGAATATATATATATATATATACTCAATTTTGCATAGAATAACTATTATCAAAATTGTGTGTAACACGATCCATGAATAGTGTTGTGTATACTGCAAGCTAATACGGTGTTGCGTATAGCGCAAGGTAATCTTGGTGTAGAATACAACACAAGACATTAATGAAATTAAAAGAATATTTTTCATAAAATCTTGGGGTGTTACATTCTACCCCCCTTAAAATGAATTTCGCCCTCGAAATTCGTCGGGGTTATAAATGGTTTACTACTCGAAAGTTTGTTTAATAGAAACCCAAATCGTAAAAAGGAATACCAAAATATGGATTTAGAAACTAAAGTACGAAATGTAACGGTTACCCCGAGAATTAATGATAAAATTGGTGTGAGGAGGAGAGGGAGGAGGTGCCCTTTTATAAGGGAGGAGAGGGGCACCTTAGGAAAATCTCAAAATATTATTTTATATTAAGGTCAAATTCGGTTTATAATGGTTCCAAAGGGTCTTATTTCGAAGCTAAAGTGGGGATGGGTCGAAATACTCTCATCCAATAGGATTTATACGAGTTTAGGTTATTATTTTAACCTTATCAATTAGATTTAACTCTAAGTTAAATAATTTAACTTTTACCGTGTCTTTTTGTTTTAATACACTATATGGTTAATAAACTTACTATATCAAGCCAAACGAACCCAAAGTTGTTTATTATTAATATATATAACCTTATCTAAGTCATTTGGCCAAACCTTATATTTTTAGGAATAAAATAACAATTAATAATATAATATTTGTTTTAAAAACTAATTTATGTCAATTTTGACACTATTTGGTAAATGATTTTTATGAAATTCATAACAGAATGATAAGTTCAAACCAAGTTACTTTTATCAATAATAACATGTCATATTAACCTAGAAAATTAATTTAAGTCATAAAAATTCTCAAATTACATTTATTTGGGCATTTATAATATCAATTATGTCAATATTTTATTAATAAGACAATTACTGCATCGTCATTGTGTCATAATAAATGATAATTATTTAATCCCTAAAAATTCTAAATAAATTCATATGATGTGGATAATTGTATTATATTTCTGAAGACTATTCATTTTCTATGTTTCAAGAAGTTTATCACAAGATTAAAATTATTATACTTATAAGATTTAAGAAAGTGACATGTTGTACCATTCTTTGGTTTTAATAATAATTAAATTATTTTCATTGAAAAAATTTAATTAAATGAATATAATCCGACCCTTAGGTGATATGGCTCGACTTTTAGTCATCCAATAGGATGTTGAAAATTTTTAGGGTAATTTTAAAATATTATATTTACCCTTAATTACCTAATTTACCTTTAACTATGGTAAATAAAATTTACCGTATTTACTATTCATAATTCCCAAAAATAAAAAATAACTTATTAACATAATTTGGATCCACTGATTCCAAATATGGAATCCATTTTTCCAAATTCAATACACAAAAGTTGAAGAAATTAAATTAAAATTAATCCCATTGTCGAAAGAAAACAGGTTTTTCTTTAAAACATTGCAAAAGATTGAATTGATTTAACCTACGAATTCAAGGTAAAATCAATGCTAATGACATAAATTATATTAAATGGTAAAAATATATTCTATTTATACTTTAAAACCATTCAATATTATAATTTAACCATATAAGATATTACGATGAAAAAAAGTTGTTTTTAATTAAAATATAGCGTGTTTTTACTATTCATTAAAATATGAAAGTTATCGGAAAAATATGAAAACTTTATCTAATGTAAATTTTTATATCCTGATTCAAAATAAGAATTTTATTTTGTCAAATTAAACTTATAAACATGTCAAAAACTAGATTTAAAGTGGGTGCGCCATCAAAAGGCGGCAAAAGTGCATTTTTTGAAAAATACTTATTTTACCCGAAAAATTTATTTTTTTCTTATACCATGTTCTAGAAATGTGTAAGATGAATAATAATTTTATAAAATTCAAAATTTAGTTAACACTATTCATAACGGCTAGTTCATAATAATATTATAATAATATATCGTTGTTTAGTAAAACCCGGTATTGCGTACAACACACGCTATCGAGGAAGGTCGCGATTGCGTGTAATGCAAGCCAAGTCAGGGTTGCGTGTTGTGAAAGAATCCTTCGTTGTTTCTTATAACAGAATCCAAACATATTTCATTTATACATTGAATATATATATATATATATACTCAATGTTGTGTAGAATAACTATTATCCAAATTGTGTGTAACACGATCCAAGAATAGTGTTGCGTATACTGCAAGCTAATACGGTGTTGCGTATAGCGCAAGGTAATCTTGGTGTAGAATACAACACAAGACATTAATGAAATTAAAAGAATATTTTTCATAAAATCTTGGGGTGTTACAATAATTGGATCAAGAATAATAAATTAATGTGAGAGAGATTTAATAAAATACATATAAAAAATATTTTTTCAACAATTTCCTAATTATTTATCATGTTTTCATATCCTTAATGTTTAACATATGTTTTCCTATATAAAATGATCATTTCTTAAAATCAATAAAAAAATCAATTTTGTCTAGAATTTATTTGTGACCATCACAATCATTGAATTCAATTCTAGAATAAACTCCAAATACTTATTTGTCTTCATAAATCCAGTCATAAGATAATATATCATAGAAATTATATTTCTAAAATATAATTGAAATATCATTGATAAATTATTATAATTAAATAAATAAAATCAATCATATGATCTATATAAAAAATTGATATATTGAATATATTTTGGTATAATAAATTTCATCACAGTAAAAAAAACTTTATTATTTTAGACCTCATGAAAATTTTCTAAAATATATAGCTTAATATATTGAAATAAATGTGACATGAATCACTTAATTTTAATTCTCATATGGTAAGAAAATTATAGATCATTTTGTAGACTAGTGAAGTATGTGATATTATAGTTTGAAATAGTCCTTATAATTTTTATCTAACCACACAATCAAACACCAATATCCTTATAAAATAACAGTATAATATATGGGGGTATGAACTGAATAATATTGAAGCCATAATTTCCTCAAAATTAAAACAAAAAAACATCATTAAATGAATATGGTTAAATAAATATATATTATAACATTATTTTCCTATTTATGAAATGTTTTTCCATAATGAATACATGTAGTGAAATGTATCATTAAATATAGATGTATTTAATAAAATTTAAAACTCCAATCCATTTCCTATAATGTTGATCCATTAATATATTACTAATCTATAAAAATAGTAGAAACCTAAATTATTAAAGGGAAATCATATCTCAAATATCAACAACTTAAGAAACTACTAATATTGTTATACCAATGTGGGAGTTTTTCTTAACAACACATTTCTAGATTGATGTGTTTTTGTGAGAGTATTCTTACACTCTATATAAATACAATTTCTAGGTTGGATAACCCTATTTATGGGATTCATAATGTCCTCATTTTTTAGATTAATATTTTTGGTATATTCATATATATATATATACAACGTCATATTTATTATAATAATAACCAAATTGTTAAACATTTTTATATATTTTTTATGTCTTACTATTTAATTTTTAATGAAATTTGATGTGGTATTTTTTTCATAGTTTAACAATGAATTAAAAAATAATAATTCATAACATTACTCAAAATAATATCACTTATAATACAGTATAAAAATAATAATAAATGAAATGTAAATCCTAAAATAATTTTTTTTATTCTAATATATTTTGATTAGTTGTATTTAGTTAAATCAACATGTTCATTGAACATCTATTGAAAAAAAAATTATAAATCGTTCGATACTTTTGTAACTAGTTTTTGAAAATCATTTCCAAATAATATGATGTTATTTTAATATATTTCCACAAATTGTAGACATTAAAACAAATAACATAAATATCATGATTTATATTATATTTTTTAAAAAATAGCAGAAATTATTTTTGATATGGAAAAAATAATGAAAAAACTTTATTAAATCTTATCTGATGTTTAAAAACATACTCCATTATGTGTTTTGATTTATTAGATAAATTATAAATTTTAATTTACATTGAAGTGTTTCCTTTAGAATAATGATTAATCATTTATTTTTATGATTTTTAGTATAATGATAATTTTTTTTGGTATCAGTTCAATTATCGAATTATTCCTGGAGTGAATATGATATTCCTGAGATCATCCTGATGGTGTTGGAGTTTTTTTATTTATTCCCTTAATGAGTATATTAGTGTGCATAATCTTGGGAAAACAATCAAGATCCCTAATTATTTTGAGTTTTTTCTTTTTTATTGATTATTATATATGTGATTCAAGTAAATGTATCATGGTTCCGGAATAATAATGAATATATTAGAAAAAACATTGTGGGTATATTTTTTATTGTATTTTTATGTGGTCATAATACAAGTACAAACAAATAAACAAATAACTGAAATTCATTTTATGTGGAGAATCACAAAGTTTCTACCTAGCTTGATAAATCATCCATCAATATTTTAACCAAGGGATTGATTAAAAGAATGATATTGAAATAATTTAGATGAGATTTTTTAAATAGTGTGGTCATACCATGTTAATATGGGGTGATTGGGGATTCAAAACCACACTATTGATGAATGATTTTGAAAACAATATCTAAAATATGAAAAACCTTTAAAATGTAAAAAATAAATATTTTTTCCTCCTTGGTATTTAAGCCCTCTCCCACTCTTCTTCCATTTTCCTCTTTCACTTATGGGCTGACTAAATTGCCTCCCTTCTTAATTTATTCATCCTTGGATAGGTGTCTTGTTATTATTATTATCTTTAATATATTTTAGGGGGTTTATTCCATATCATTCCTATTTTTTCTCTTAAATTTATCTTTACATTTGTTTCACCCTGTATTGTTTTGAAAGTATATTACACTAGATCATAGCAGAGTCATCCCAAAATGAATGGTTCATCATATTGTGTAGCTATATGACATTTTATAATGGTGAAAACATGTTGTTTCAAACTGTTTTAGTGGAGGTAAATCATTTTATCAATAATAAATGGGACTTTGGATTAATTTTGATGTGAATTATTAATAATTCAGCATCATGTGATATTTATTTTTAATGGGATAGTTTTATGGGAACTCAATGAACCTTATTATGGGTATTTGTTTTCGGTTTTTATGAGATGAGTATGGACAATCAGATTTTTGGAATTACTCCAAATTTAATTAATTTTATAATTAATAATATTTTTTTATAATTAAATATTATATATAATTAAAAAAATTCTATAATTAATGTTATGTATTTTATGGTATTAGACTAGGGAATAAGCCAATGTCGGGTCAAGAAATAGCATAGACGGGCATGGGTGTGAGTTGTCATGATGTGATAAAATGGATAAATGGATTCTCATGTTATTTGGGTTACCTTATGTATAACCCATTATTAAATAAATTTTATTCATTTGAATGTGATATTTTTCCTCACTTTAATCGATTATAAGGAATTTATTTTAAAAAGTGTTTTACATAAAATAAAAGTTTTACGGATCGATTCAATTTTTATAGGCCATGATGGAAAATTGTGCAGTAGATATTTTCCATAGCTATAAATGTTGGAGAAATTGATTATATAAAAATGATTTTTAGTTATATAGACCCTATTCTGATGGAAATTCATATCTTAAGTATAATGGACCTTAATATAGGTACCTTGGAGGCCTCTATTTAGAGCTATGTGATAGGTTTGCATGGATTGATCCATGTATTCCTTCATAGAACCATGTGGTACATTATTTTATGAGGCTTACTTCAAATGACCATGTAGTGAGTATTACAGACCCAATTGTATATGATCACCATCTGGGTACTTCTTTGGTCTATTATAGACATACTGGTAGTGAGAGGGCTGAACTAAGATGATGGGAGGTGATATGAGTCTTTTGTCACCTTCCATGTAATACATACTATATAAGTATTGTGAGGTCATAATATGATTATGACTATGTTGAGATATTCCATGCCCTCAAATGGATGGTTGATAATAAAAATGATGGGATTGTTATCAAGGAGACCATGTAGGTTTTCTAAACTATGCTCTAACACTATGGACCCCAGTGGTTGCCCCTAAAATATGTTTTTCCTATATAGGGGTATTGATAATATGCATATGGTGTTGATATCGATTCTCATATAAAAACATGAATTAATCGTGTAATCCTGAAGAGGCTATACTAAAAATGAAGTGTGATATTATTTAATATACACACTACCCATGTGTTTATTTAGTGAATTCTTTGGATGTTTTCTATAAAATAGTGTCTTCTTACCTGTCATGGATAACCCCAATGATGAAGATGATGCACCACATTTTTCGAATGTTTAGTGTGTAATATTTTATTTATCGTTCATGTCTTTTTAGAAATACATGGGCATTATCATGGATGTTATAAATACCTGTATAATATTTCAATGAAATTGTCCAGGAAATGATCTAGATATAATAATTATAAGTTTCCTATGATCATTCTTATGATCTGATAGACACAACCAATATGTATATGATTATAAATATATATAATTAATTTTATTTAAAGAAATGTCCTATTTTTTCTCCCTCTTGTGATTTGAACAAGTATATGGAGATGACATACACAATTTGAGAAGAGAAGTTAAAAAATTTATTGTTTTGGAAATATATCTACATAAATAAGTCCTCTTACAACATAACACACATGACCATTACATAAAATATAAACCTTTTCTATTATGAAAATATTTATGGTGTATCTATTTGATAAGTTGAGGACAGACTATAGGAAGAGGGGATTCACTATAACAAGGTCATTTATATGGAGGCTATTGAATACAGTAATGTACCATCTATAGTGTTGGTATCAGATTCTGTAATAGAAGGATGAAAGGACTCTAGTTTTTGAGTTTTAGCATAAAATGACCATCACAATATTTAATATAGCTATTAATTCTTAGTTTACTGAGATATTAAATTCATAACTGATGTTGGGGTTTGATATTCCATAATACATGGAATTACAATAATGATATGTGTTAATAATTCATCAATTAATATATTTATTTATTTAAATATATATCATTGAAAAATCCATAACATTGAATGGAAATGAACACACCATTACACTATATACACTTATAATATGTTGCATTTAAATTTTTTGTAGAGTGGTTTTCCACTGCATCTCTCGTCTTTATGATATAGTTATTTCATTGGGTGAAACTATGTACTTTTTTGGAAAGGTATACCATGTGGCGTTCTTCTCCCAATTTAATGTGTGTTATGATGTTTTCTACTAATGATATGGTGGTGTTTTCTAGGACCCCTCAAGACCACCACTCATTCCTGGTTTTTATAACACTATATATTATTGTAAGATTATCATTGTTATCATTCATCCAATCTTTAGGATCCCTTTTGATGATAAATAGTCCATGGAAATTATATATTGACCCCTTTGGCCTTGGTTTCTCATTTCCATCCTCTAAAAAATTTGACATTTTGGTCATTACTTGTTCCTAGATTTATTGGCGGGTGATCATGTTATCATTGACTCAAATGTGGTTCTGGTGACAATGACATAAAAACCCATGAATTTTTCATAAATATAATTGAGTTTTGAATTTTTTTTCAAACATTATTAGGAATAATAGAGAATTATTTATTTGATGATTAAAATATATTTCATTTCATTACTATTCATGATTAAGATCAAAGGTTGATGTCTGTATCGCATGTGAGACCCAAATTGAAATTCAATTCCATGAGTTATACTAATGTATCTTTTTCGAGGATTGATTTTTTTAGTTGATATTATCAATAATGATATATAATAAAGAATATATGTTATCCCTACTTATGTTCTCAACCTATATATGTTTTACCATGTCTCAAAAGTTTTTTGTGGTATTTGAGGTTACTGGACAATCATGACATATTTATTGCTTATATGAGGATATAAATGATTTTTTATTATGAAAATGGGGACCATAGTATATTTTGGTGGTGTAATGTATAGAAAATATGGTGTTATTGGATACATTCAAGGATTCTGTTATATTTTGAGAACCAATCACTACAGGGTAGCCTAGTCGATGTGATTTTCTAATATTCTTGACTAGAAGAAGTTAGATGTGATTGTCCACTTGATGGATCTCTTACATCAGGTTTAACATATACCCAATAAATTGATGTCTCTGAAGAGGAGATTTTTTTCATACAAATGACTTATTATATCATTTTCTGACATAGATTCGAAGAAAGTTCATTTGGGGATTTATGGAGCCTTGGTTATTTCATGACGTCTCTATTTTAGATTGTGTGTTTATTCCTTTTCTAAATTTATTATTATTATGTAATGTAATAGTTACATATATTCATTGTAGTTTTGATATTAATTATTGGTGTACTACAAAGTCTTTTTCACATACACTAGTCGTTCATATCATCACACCATTAGATTTCTAGATGGATATAAATAAGGGAAAGGGTCATTTGGTGGAAGGAAGAGTAGTTGATGATATAGATAACAATATAAGAATACTGACATATATGGACAAATATTTCTTTTTTTATCTTCTTGTATGACTGTAGACATGGATTAACCATTTATGAGGTGTTTGATTATATGAAACAAATGGAATTCACTTCATTCCAACTTTCAATCTTAATATTTATTTATTTATATTAATTATTATTGTTGTATATTATTGGAAATGATACTCTTGGTATAGCCCCCACCGATATATTGATACCCTAACTATTTAACATGATCATATTTCATATGGGGTGGAATTTTTGAGGTCATGTTACACCCATATAAGATAATTTTGTTAGAGTTGTAATATTATAGAGGGTTATCAAAGCCTTGGTGTCTTCACTTTATTTTATTTTTATCTTACATAGATTTGGAGATTAATGAATATGAGTTTGGTTGTCTGTGACTCAGGTATGGGAACTATGACGGTACCTGGACAACACTATATTGTAATGAAATAGTTTCTATAAATGTGGGAAGTTATGATATTGTCATTACATTTGATAAAAATAACAATGGTAATGCACATGTTTTTGAAATGTGAATATGTGATATCACATAAGTCCATACGTAATGAATTGGGACACTGGTTTATATTATATATATATATATATACTAATTAAATTTATGTATATTCAGCCACTAATTTAATGCATTTAATTACACTATCTATTTGGTATTGTTTCCTTGTTATATATTGTAGTTAGATTCTAATATCCTTGTTTTTAATAATTATATGAACCATTTATTTTTTAGGGATTATATATACGATGACTATGGATAACATGAAGGGATGGAAAACAATCTCAATCTATGGAGGGTTATACCTTATACTGGTGGTAGACTCCTTGGAAATCATTTTTTGATAATATAGACTAGTTATGAAATGACTAAACTCCAAATATTCCTTTAATTATAGAATATTCAGCCACAAATACATTTATTGGTACATCCATCTAATTAGGTTGTTCAGGAGAAAACTTCTAGCATGTTCATCAGTAGCGTACGTAGTGGTTTTATCCTAGCTACTCTTAATATCAATTGTGGACTATTCTAATGATTTCATAATTCATAAAGACCATGTTTTATTGGAATCAATGGAACACATTATTCTAGGTATTTGATGGGCACTGTAGGGATGATATTTTAACTCATAAAGATAATATCAGTTAGGAATGTGATGTAATAAACATTAATGTTATGTGGACATGTTAAGTGTTGGTGAACAATTATGGGATAGTTAGGTCGATGAGGGGAACTCCCTAGGTAAGGCGTAATGAATTTTTTTTAGAAAATTATTTCATTACATGATGAATATAAATCAATCATAATATTTTATCGGGCACTAATTTGCGTGATCACTGATTTGATGGATTGATTTGATCCCTCAATTGGATAATCTAAATCCCTCTCATATATTACTATTGTCAGGGAGATTTACAAGGTTGTTATTCTAGATATATTTATATGAATTCTTGTGTATTGAGGATATCAATTTGAGATTCAGCTTTTAGTTAGTACACAACCCATTTTTACCCCCCTATATCACAAAGATATAATATAGATAAAGGATATCATAATTTAGTTGGATGATTTTCAATGAAAGGTATTTATTTGGCCGAGAAATTATCTTTTTATGAAATAATGTTTTTCTCCAAAAATAATGATGGTAGTCTTCAAATATGTATTGATTACTATAAGGTAATGAATCAGATAATAAATAAATACATCCCTTGTTTGGTATTAATTATCATTAAATCATTTATGTGGTGTTTGGTGGTTCTTTAACGTTGTTCTTCTATAGAATAATCACTAGATGGGATTTAGAGGGGATGTAATTCCAAATGGTGGTGGATAAGGTATGTGTTGATTGAGTATATTGTAATGTCATTTTTATGATGAATAGGATGGTAGACTTAGTGGCCTTTATAAATAAGATATTACAAACATACATGGACTCATTAGTCATAATGTTCATCGACGACATACTCATGTACTCACCAACAATTGATAAGCATATTACGAACCTAGGGAAGGTAATTCGTATTCTTTGAGAGAACTAGTTTACCATAAGTTGTCATAGTTTGACCTCTTGATTTGAGAAGTGATGTTAATCAGAAATTCAGTGTCTTGGATGGTTATATCCATTGAAATAGGGAATATTGTGTATGTTATTTCTAGGACATGTCCCTAAAATATTTCTGATATGTGGAACATTGTAGGCTTAATGGAATATTATTGATTTTTTACTAGATAATTAGTTCAATTAAAAGCACACCCAAACCAACTAATGAATAAAAGAGTGAAACTACAATAGTTGGATCAGTGTAAAGAGAAATGCATTAAGACAAAGAGATGGGTGATAATTGAAAAAATAGTCACACACTATAATCAGAGTCTTGGATATGAATTGTATTGTTATACATTATGTATTATTTTTTTCCTAGGATTGGCTCTAACGTAGGGAAATAATGTTGATTCATATGGACTACATAAATTCTAGATGTAGGATAAAGTGTACCCTTTAAATTATTTAGATCTGATAGCTATGGTCTACTCATTATTGTGATGGTGACACTGTCTCTTTGGTTTGAGATTTATTGTCTATAATAATCACATAATCCTTCAATCTAGCATCACATAGATGGACCTATTCCAAGGGTAATGGTTATGGGAATAGTATATTAAGGTATTCAAAATTGATATGAAGTATTCAACTGGAAGGGAAATGTTTTTGTAGATACTCTATGTCAATAAATATATGTTTAGAATGTGATTGGGGATAAACCATTATATGAAAAATGGAGTTTCATGAACAAATTGGATAGTTGGATGATGGATGATTTCATGAATTTGGTATCTATTAAATTTCTCCATTTTGGTGATCACATACTCAATTTTGTATTTAGTAAAAATATGTTAAGAGTGTGATCCTAAGTGTGATGTAATGAGGGAAAACATTATTAGTGGTGAGATGATATTGTATTGGTTGATGGATGAAGATGATGTGATCGTGGTACATTTAATGTTGGCTAGGGGAGTTCTTTATAGATTACAATATCTTTAGATGGTCAATGCAAACTGGAGAAACAAGTATTTACCATGACTTCACAAAACAATTATAGTGTCCATGTTTAATTAAATACATTACAGTGTTCAACTCTTCATGCATTACTTTTCAAAAGGTGAATGGTGACCACCATCATTTGAGTGATTTCCTCCTGAAACATATGAATCCTATGTGTAACTGTGCGGACATAAAAATTTAAATATTGGCAGTGCTACCTTGGACCCCATAGTGTTATGATGTTTTTTGGGTGATTATTGATCGATTAATTATGGTTTCCCATTTTCTACCAATAATGGAGACATGATCATGATATGAATTAGAAATTTTATACATCAATTAAATCATTTCTTTACAAGGAGTTTCATTGTGAAAATTTAAAATAGAGCCATATGATTTATGTAATGGTTTGGAAGGGATTCTAAAAGGACATAAGGACCCTGTTGAGATTGAAATCAATTTAACATCCTCTAATAGACATACAGTACGAGAGGATGTTATGTATATTGGATGATATTCATTAATCTTGATTCTTTGATTTTTGATGTGTGTAGGATGATTGCTGAAACACATGGCTGATTGTTGCCTATCGACCAGTCAATTTTCTGATGCTCTGCTAATGTGTATAGCATCACTTCGGTCGAGTCCTCAGATATGATACTTTTTAAATAGTATATTGTTTTTAGTTGATTGTATTTTGACTTGGGGGGATTGTTTGCAGAGCTTAATTAAAATGATTGATTGATTATGATTGATTTAATAAATTGATATAGATTGGGGTGGGTTAATTTTTATGGAGTTAGACTTGTGATATCATGGATCTTTGCTTTATATTGCATTTAAATTAACACCCACATCACAAGATAACGTTGATTGGAATTCCTAAGTGTTAATGCTTTAATCCATGCCTTAACATAACATAGGGTTCTATTATAAATTATAGCTTTTTATGGTAGTGTATTTATGGTTCCAATAATCCATGGAAACCACACATTAAACAAAACAAGTCATTAATCCATGGCATGTTAAGTCCAACATACACAATGTTAAATTAAAGAATATTAATCGAGAAAATACTCTCAATCACTTAACATCCCTAAATTTTGACTCAGCCCAATAACAGATTTACTCAACTATTTGGGTGTTTAATAATATATTTATAATGATTATGATGATAAATTAAGAAGATAAGAAAAATAAAGAGACATGAAATGATTGGTGCGTCGAACACACACACACGAAGAATGATGATAATTAAAAATGGACTTTCGATGGAATGAGGAAGAAAAATAAGGGAAAGGGATTCATCTATATTTAAACAATTTTAAGAACATTAATATGAAACTATAAAAGGTGTATGATTAAAATAGAATTAAAAAAAACAATAACATACACGATTACAAACGAAGAACAATGAAAAAGTAAATCAAAGGAAGCAAGGATGAATGGTTTCTTAAGTAACAACATGATTATGGAAGATCATTCCAAGCCATTGGTAGATCCTTGGACATTCCAACCTATCCTTCTTTTCTCTTAAGTGACAACCCCTTTTAAGGAGAGTAGGGGGATGTATTTATAGCCCAAGCAAGTGGATAGTTGGTATTCCCAATTTTTCCCTCCACTTGGCCTGACGATTTGGACATCCAGAATGCCTAATCTCAAAATATCTCCTTCTTCAATGATGTAGATAATAATGTTGGCCGACCTCTCTCATGATTTGGAGTCATTTGGATCTATGGAACCAATTTCATAGTTGTTTGATCACACAAAGTTAAACTGTCTATTTCAATCCATTTTTTTACGATGGCCAAAATGTGAATGGATTTTGGAATAGGGAGATGCCTTCAAATATGAATTCTTTCTCCAACAATGTCATCCCCCTATATCTCCTCTGTGAGACTGAAAAATCTCAGCATGATTTGATATCTAGATCAGGAGACATGTCATGAAAAGTTTCCAGATTTTAATTTTTGGAATAAATGGTGGGCTGGACTTTATGGCATTATTTGGGCCCTTTATATTGTAGTTGGACCTTCAAATTTTTATTCGTGAT